>OZ014522.1:239327981-239870481 GCA_963966055.1 Lathyrus aphaca
AAATTTTATTTTTTTGACCGAAACTAGTGTATAATATACTACGATTTTTTTAACAAAACTTGCATTTTGAAAAGATTCATAGAATCTAATTTTCAGATGATTTTTTGCATGGACTTCTATCATAACCTTTCCTCTTAACATATATAAATGATTTGAAAAATCTTGTATCATTTCAAATAGTCCCCAATTAAATTTGATTTTTTTGATCGAAACTAGTGTATAATATACTACGATTTTTTTACTGAAACTTGCATTTCGAAAAGTTTCATTGAATCTAATTTTCAAATGATTTTTTGCATGAACTTCTATCATAACCTTACCTCTTAACATATATAAATGATCTGAAAAGTTTCGTATCATTTCAAATAGTCCCCAATTAAATTTGATTTTTTTGACCGAAACTAGTGTATAATATACTACGATTTTTGACCGAAACATGCATTTCGAAAAGTTTCATAAAATCTAATTTTCAGATATTTTTTTGCATGGACTTCTATCATAACCTTCCCTCTTAACATATATAAATGATCTGAAAAGTTTCGTATCATTTCAAATAGTCTCCAATTAAATTTGATTTTTTTGACTGAAGCTAGTGTATAATGTACTACGATTTTCTACTGAAACTAGCATTTCGAAAAGTTTCATAAAATCTAATTTTCAGATGATTTTTTGCATGGACTTCCATCATAACCTTCCCTCTTAAAATATATAAATGATATTGGACGTTTTGTAGCATTTCGAAAAGTCCCCGATTTAATTAGTTGTTTGACCGCAACTAGTAAAATCTAGTGTATAATATATTATGATTTTTGACCGAAACTTGCATTTCGAATAGTTTCATAGAATCTAGTTTTGAGATGATTTTTTTGCATGGACTTCCATCATAACCTTTCCTCTTAACATATATAAATGATCTAAAAACTCTCGTATCATTTCAAATAGTCCCCAATTAAATTTGATTTTTTTGATCGAAACTAGTGTATAATATACTACGATTTTTTAACAAAACTTGCATTTCGAAAAGTTTCATAGAATCTAATTTTCAGATGATTTTTTGCATGGACTTGTATCATAACCTTTCCTCCTAACATATATAAATGATCTGAAAAGTCTCGTATCATTTCAAATAGTCCCCAATTAAATTTGATTTTTTTGATCAAAACTAGTGTGTAATATACTACGATTTTTTTACCGAAACTTGCATTTTGAAGAGTTTCATTGAATCTAATTTTCAGATTATTTTTTGCATGAACTTCTATCATAACCTTCCCTCTTAACATATATAAATGATCTGAAAAGTTTCGTATCATTTCAAATAGTCCCCAATTAAATTTGATTTTTTTGACCGAAACTAGTGTATAATATACTACGATTTTTGACGGAAACTTGCATTTCGAAAAGTTTCATAAAATCTAATTTTCAGATTATTTTTTGCATGGACTTATATCATAACCTTCCCTCTTAACATATATAAATGATCTTAAAAGTTTCGTATCATTTCAAATAGTACCCAATTAAATTTGATTTTTTTTATCGAAACTAGTGTGTAATATACTACGATTTTTTTACCGAAACATGCATTTCGAAAAGTTTCATAGGATCTAATTCTCAGAAGATTTTTTGCATGAACTTCTATCATAACCTTCCCTCTTAACATATATATATGATCTAAAATGTTTCGTATCATTTCAAATAGTCCCCAATTAAATTTGATTTTTTTGACAGAAACTAGTGTATAATATACTACGATTTTTGACCGAAACTTGCATTTCGAAAAGTTTCATATAATCTAATTTTTCGATGATTTTTTGCATGGGCTTCTATCATAACCTTCCCTCTTAACATATATAAATGATCTGAAAAGTTTTGTATCATTTCAAATAGTCCCCGATTAAATTTGATTTTTTTGACTGAAGCTAGTGTATAATGTACTACGATTTTCTACTGAAACTAGCATTTCGAAAAGTTTCATAAAATCTAATTTTCAGATGATTTTTTGCATGGACTTCCATCATAACCTTTCCTCTTAAAATATATAAATGATATTGGACGTTTTGTATCATATCAAAAATTCCCCGATTTAATTTGATGTTTGGCCGAAACTAGTATAAACTATTGTATAATATATTATGATTTTTGACCGAAACTTGCATTTCGAATAGTTTCATAGAATCTAGTTTTGAGATGATTTTTTTGCATGGACTTTCATCAAAACCTTTCCTCTTATCATATATAAATGATCTGAAAAGTTTCGTATCATTTCAAATAGTCCCCAATTAAATTTGAATTTTTTTACCGAAACAAGTGTATAATATACTACGATTTTTGACCGAAACTTGCATTTCGAAAAGTTTCATAAAATCTAATTTTTAGATGATTTTTTGCATGGACTTCTATCATAACCTTCCCTCTTAACATATATAAATGTTCTGAAAAGTTTCGTATCATTTCAAATAGTCTCCAATTAAATATGATTTTTTTGACTGAATCTAGTGTATAATGTACTACGATTTTCTACTGAAACTAGCATTTCGAAAAGTTTCATAAAATCTAATTTTCAGATGATTTTTTGCATGGACTTCCATCATAACCTTCCCTCTTAAAATATATAAATGATATTGGACATTTTGTAGCATTTCGAAAAGTCCCCGATTTAATTTGATGTTTGACCGCAACTAGTAAAATCTAGTGTATAATATATTATGATTTTTGACCGAAACTTGCATTTCGAATAGTTTCATAGAATCTAGTTTTGAGATGATTTTTTTGCATGGACTTCCATCATAACCTTTCCTCTTAACATATATAAATGATCTGAAAACTCTCGTATCATTTCAAATAGTCCCCAATTAAATTTGATTTTTTTGATCGAAACTAGTGTATAATATACTACGATTTTTTAACAAAACTTGCATTTTGAAAAGATTCATAGAATCTAATTTTCAGATGATTTTTTGCATGGACTTCTGTCATAACCTTTCCTCTTAACATATATATATGATTTGAAAAATCTTGTATCATTTAAAATAAGCCCCAATTAAATTTGATTTTTTTGATCGAAACTAGTGTGTAATATACTACGATTTTTTTACCGAAACTTGCATTTCGAAAAGTTTCATAGAATCTAATTCTCAGAAGATTTTTTGCATGAACTTCTATCATAACCTTCCCTCTTAACATATATAAATGATCTGAAATGTTTCGTATCATTTCAAATAGTCCCCAATTAAATTTGATTTTTTTGACAGAAACTAGTGTATAATATACTACGATTTTTGACCGAAACTTGCATTTCGAAAAGTTTCATAAAATCTAATTTTCAGATGATTTTTTGCATGGGCTTCTATCATAACCTTCCCGCTTAACATATATAAATGATCTGAAAAGTTTTGTATCATTTCATATAGTCCCCGATTAAATTTGATTTTTTTGACTGAAGCTAGTGTATAATATACTACGATTTACTACTAAAACTAGCATTTCGAAAAGTTTCATAAAATCTAATTTTCAGATGATTTTTTGCATGGACTTCCATCATAACCTTCCCTCTTAAAATATATAAATGATATTGGACGTTTTGTAGCATTTCGAAAAGTCCCCGATTTAATTTGTTGTTTGACCGCAACTAGTAAAATCTAGTGTATAATATATTATGATTTTTGACCGAAACTTGCATTTCGAATAGTTTCATAGAATCTAGTTTTGAGATGATTTTTTTGCATGGACTTCCATCATAACCTTTCCTCTTAACATATATAAATGATCTAAAAACTCTCGTATCATTTCAAATAGTCCCCAATTAAATTTGATTTTTTTGATCGAAACTAGTGTATAATATACTACGATTTTTTAACAAAACTTGCATTTCGAAAAGTTTCATAGAATCTAATTTTCAGATGATTTTTTGCATGGACTTCTATCATAACCTTTCCTCCTAACATATATAAATGATCTGAAAAGTCTCGTATCATTTCAAATAGTCCCCAATTAAATTTGATTTTTTTGATCAAAACTAGTGTGTAATATACTACGATTTTTTTACCGAAA
This sequence comes from Lathyrus aphaca, assembly GCA_963966055.1. NCBI lineage: Eukaryota > Viridiplantae > Streptophyta > Magnoliopsida > Fabales > Fabaceae > Lathyrus > Lathyrus aphaca. The sequence continues at coordinate 239,332,029 of OZ014522.1, forward strand.
CTTGCATTTCGAAAAGTTTCATTGAATCTAATTTTCAGATTATTTTTTGCATGAACTTCTATCATAACCTTCCCTCTTAACATATATAAATGATCTGAAAAGTTTCGTATCATTTCAAATAGTCCCCAATTAAATTTGATTTTTTTGACCGAAACTAGTGCATAATATACTACGATTTTTGACGGAAACTTGCATTTCGAAAAGTTTCATAAAATCTAATTTTCAGATTATTTTTTGCATGGACTTCTATCATAACCTTCCCTCTTAACATATATAAATGATCTTAAAAGTTTCGTATCATTTCAAATAGTACCCAATTAAATTTGATTTTTTTTATCGAAACTAGTGTGTAATATACTACGATTTTTTTACCGAAACTTGCATTTCGAAAAGTTTCATAGAATCTAATTCTCAGAAGATTTTTTGCATGAACTTCTATCATAACCTTCCCTCTTAACATATATAAATGATCTGAAATGTTTCGTATCATTTCAAATAGTCCCCAATTAAATTTGATTTTTTTGACAGAAACTAGTGTATAATATACTACGATTTTTGACCGAAACTTGCATTTCGAAAAGTTTCATATAATCTAATTTTTCGATGATTTTTTGCATGGGCTTCTATCATAACCTTCCCTCTTAACATATATAAATGATCTGAAAAGTTTTGTATCATTTCAAATAGTCCCCAATTAAATTTGATTTTTTTGACTGAAGCTAGTGTATAATGTACTACGATTTTCTACTGAAACTAGCATTTCGAAAAGTTTCATAAAATCTAATTTTCAGATGATTTTTTGCATGGACTTCCATCATAACCTTTCCTCTTAAAATATATAAATGATATTGGACGTTTTGTATCATTTTAAAAATTCCCCGATTTAATTTGATGTTTGGCCGAAACTAGTATAAACTATTGTATAATATATTATGATTTTTGACCGAAACTTGCATTTCGAATAGTTTCATAGAATCTAGTTTTGAGATGATTTTTTTGCATGGACTTTCATCAAAACCTTTCCTCTTATCATATATAAATGATCTGAAAAGTTTCGTATCATTTCAAATAGTCCCCAATTAAATTTGATTTTTTTTACCGAAACTAGTGTATAATATACTACGATTTTTGACCGAAACTTGCATTTCGAAAAGTTTCATAAAATCTAATTTTTAGATGATTTTTTGCATGGACTTCTATCATAACCTTCCCTCTTAACATATATAAATGTTCTGAAAAGTTTCGTATCATTTCAAATAGTCTCCAATTAAATTTGATTTTTTTGACTGAATCTAGTGTATAATGTACTACGATTTTCTACTGAAACTAGCATTTCGAAAAGTTTCATAAAATCTAATTTTCAGATGATTTTTTGCATGGACTTCCATCATAACCTTCCCTCTTAAAATATATAAATGATATTGGACGTTTTGTAGCATTTCGAAAAGTCCCCGATTTAATTTGATGTTTGACCGCAACTAGTAAAATCTAGTGTATAATATATTATGATTTTTGACCGAAACTTGCATTTCGAATAGTTTCATAGAATCTAGTTTTGAGATGATTTTTTTGCATGGACTTCCATCATAACCTTTCCTCTTAACATATATAAATGATCTGAAAAATCTCGTATCATTTCAAATAGTCCCCAATTAAATTTGATTTTTTTGATCGAAACTAGTGTATAATATACTACGATTTTTTAACAAAACTTGCATTTTGAAAAGATTCATAGAATCTAATTTTCAGATGATTTTTTGCATGGACTTCTGTCATAACCTTTCCTCTTAACATATATATATGATTTGAAAAATCTTGTATCATTTAAAATAATCCCCAATTAAATTTGATTTTTTTTATCGAAACTAGTGTGTAATATACTACGATTTTTTTACCGAAACTTGCATTTCGAAAAGTTTCATAGAATCTAATTCTCAGAAGATTTTTTGCATGAACTTCTATCATAACCTTCCCTCTTAACATATATAAATGATCTGAAATGTTTCGTATCATTTCAAATAGTCCCCAATTAAATTTGATTTTTTTGACAGAAACTAGTGTATAATATACTACGATTTTTGACCGAAACTTGCATTTCGAAAAGTTTCATAAAATCTAATTTTCAGATGATTTTTTGCATGGGCTTCTATCATAACCTTCCCTCTTAACATATATAAATGATCTGAAAAGTTTTGTATCATTTCATATAGTCCCCGATTAAATTTGATTTTTTTGACTGAAGCTAGTGTATAATATACTACGATTTTCTACTGAAACTAGCATTTCGAAAAGTTTCATAAAATCTAATTTTCAGATGATTTTTTGCATGGACTTCCATCATAACCTTTCCTCTTAAAATATATAAATGATATTGGACGTTTTGTATCATTTCGAAAATTCCCCGATTTAATTTGATGTTTGGCCGAAACTAGTATAAACTATTGTATAATATATTATGATTTTTGACCGAAACTTGCATTTCGAATAGTTTCATAGAATCTAGTTTTGAGATGATTTTTTTGCATGGACTTCCATCATAACCTTTCCTCTTATCATATATAAATGATCTGAAAAGTTTCGTATCATTTCAAATAGTCCCCAATTAAATTTGATTTTTTTTACCGAAACTAGTGTATAATATACTACGATTTTTGACCGAAACTTGCATTTCGAAAAGTTTCATATAATCTAATTTTTCGATGATTTTTTGCATGGGCTTCTATCATAACCTTCCCTCTTAACATATATAAATGATCTGAAAAGTTTTGTATCATTTCAAATAGTCCCCAATTAAATTTGATTTTTTTGACTGAAGCTAGTGTATAATGTACTACGATTTTCTACTGAAACTAGCATTTCGAAAAGTTTCATAAAATCTAATTTTCAGATGATTTTTTGCATGGACTTCCATCATAACCTTTCCTCTTAAAATATATAAATGATATTGGACGTTTTGTATCATTTCAAAAATTCCCCGATTTAATTTGATGTTTGGCCGAAACTAGTATAAACTATTGTATAATATATTATGATTTTTGACCGAAACTTGCATTTCGAATAGTTTCATAGAATCTAGTTTTGAGATGATTTTTTTGCATGGACTTTCATCAAAACCTTTCCTCTTATCATATATAAATGATCTGAAAAGTTTCATATCATTTCAAATAGTCCCCAATTAAATTTGATTTTTTTTACCGAAACTAGTGTATAATATACTACGATTTTTGACCGAAACTTGCATTTCGAAAAGTTTCATAAAATCTAATTTTTAGATGATTTTTTGCATGGACTTCTATCATAACCTTCCCTCTTAACATATATAAATGTTCTGAAAAGTTTCGTATCATTTCAAATAGTCTCCAATTAAATTTGATTTTTTTGACTGAATCTAGTGTATAATGTACTACGATTTTCTACTGAAACTAGCATTTCGAAAAGTTTCATAAAATCTAATTTTCAGATGATTTTTTGCATGGACTTCCATCATAACCTTCCCTCTTAAAATATATAAATGATATTGGACGTTTTGTAGCATTTCGAAAAGTCCCCGATTTAATTTGATGTTTGACCGCAACTAGTAAAATCTAGTGTATAATATATTATGATTTTTGACCGAAACTTGCATTTCGAATAGTTTCATAGAATCTAGTTTTGAGATGATTTTTTTGCATGGACTTCCATCATAACCTTTCCTCTTAACATATATAAATGATCTGAAAACTCTCGTATCATTTCAAATAGTCCCCAATTAAATTTGATTTTTTTGATCGAAACTAGTGTATAATATACTACGATTTTTTAACAAAACTTGCATTTTGAAAAGATTCATAGAATCTAATTTTCAGATGATTTTTTGTATGGACTTCTGTCATAACCTTTCCTCTTAACATATATATATGATTTGAAAAATCTTGTATCATTTAAAATAATCCCCAATTAAATTTGATTTTTTTTATCGAAACTAGTGTGTAATATACTACGATTTTTTTACCGAAACTTGCATTTCGAAAAGTTTCATAGAATCTAATTCTCAGAAGATTTTTTGCATGAACTTCTATCATAACCTTCCCTCTTAACATATATAAATGATCTGAAATGTTTCGTATCATTTCAAATAGTCCCCAATTAAATTTGATTTTTTTGACAGAAACTAGTGTATAATATACTACGATTTTTGACCGAAACTTGCATTTCGAAAAGTTTCATAAAATCTAATTTTCAGATGATTTTTTGCATGGGCTTCTATCATAACCTTCCCTCTTAACATATATAAATGATCTGAAAAGTTTTGTATCACTTCATATAGTCCCCGATTAAATTTGATTTTTTTGACTGAAGCTAGTGTATAATATACTACGATTTTCTACTGAAACTAGCATTTCGAAAAGTTTCATAAAATCTAATTTTCAGATGATTTTTTGCATGGACTTCCATCATAACCTTTCCTCTTAAAATATATAAATGATATTGGACGTTTTGTATCATTTCGAAAATTCCCCGATTTAATTTGATGTTTGGCCGAAACTAGTATAAACTATTGTATAATATATTATGATTTTTGACCGAAACTTGCATTTCGAATAGTTTCATAGAATCTAGTTTTGAGATGATTTTTTTGCATGGACTTCCATCATAACCTTTCCTCTTATCATATATAAATGATCTGAAAAGTTTCGTATCATTTCAAATAGTCCCCAATTAAATTTGATTTTTTTTACAGAAACTAGTGTATAATATACTACGATTTTTGACCGAAACTTGCATTTCGAAAAGTTTCATAAAATCCAATTTTTAGATGATTTTTTGCATGGACTTCTATCATAACCTTCCCTCTTAACATATATAAATGATCTGAAAAGTTTCGTATCATTTCAAATAGTCCCCAATTAAATTTGATTTTTTTGACCTAAACTAGTGTATAATATACTACGATTTTTGACAGAAACTTGCATTTCGAAAAGTTTCATAAAATCTAATTTTCAGATGATTTTTTGCATGGACTTCTATCATAACCTTCCCTCTTAACATATATAAATGATCTGAAAAGTTTCGTATCATTTCAAATAGTCTCCAATTAAATTTGATTTTTTTGACTGAAGCTAGTGTATAATGTACTACGATTTTCTACTGAAACTAGCATTTCGAAAAGTTTCATAAAATCTAATTTTCAGATGATTTTTTGCATGGACTTCCATCATAACCTTCCCTCTTAAAATATATAAATGATATTGGACGTTTTGTAGCATTTCGAAAAGTCCCCGATTTAATTTGATGTTTGACCGCAACTAGTGAAATCTAGTGTATAATATATTATGATTTTTCACCGAAACTTGCATTTCGAATAGTTTCATAGAATCTAGTTTTGAGATGATTTTTTTGCATGGACTTCCATCATAACCTTTCCTCTTAACATATATAAATGATCTAAAACTCTCGTATCATTTCAAATAGTCCCCAATTAAATTTGATTTTTTTGACCGAAACTAGTGTATAATATACTACGATTTTTTAACAAAACTTGCATTTCGAAAAGTTTCATAGAATCTAATTTTCAGATGATTTTTTACATGGACTTCTATCATAACCTTCCCTCTTAACATATATAAATGATCTGAAAAGTTTCGTATCATTTCAAATAGTCCCCATTTAAATTTGATTTTTTTGACCTAAACTAGTGTATAATATACTACGATTTTTGACCGAAACTTGCATTTCGAAAAGTTTCATAAAATCTAATTTTCAGATGATTTTTTGCATGGACTTCTATCATAACCTTCCCTCTTAACATATATAAATGATATTAAAAGTTTCGTATCATTTCAAATAGTCCCCAATTAAATTTGATTTTTTTGACTGAAGCTAGTGTATAATATACTACGATTTTCTACTGAAACTTGCATTTCGAAAAGTTTCATAAAATCTAATATTCAGATGATTTTTTGCATGGACTTCCATCATAACCTTACCTCTTAAAATATATAAATGATATTGGACGTTTTGTATCATTTCGAAAAGTCCCCGATTTAATTTGATGTTTGTACGAAACTAGTAAAAACTAGTGTATAATATATTATGATTTTTGACCGAAAATTGCATTTCGAATAGTTTCATAGAATCTAATTTTGAGATGATTTTTTTGCATGGACTTCTAACATAACCTTTCCTCTTAACATATATAAATGATCTGAAAACTCTCATATCATTTCAAATAGTCCCCAATTAAATTTGATTTTTTTGACTGAAACTAGTGTATAATATACTACCATTTTTTAACAAAACTTGCATTTCGAAAAGTTTCATAGAATCTAATTTTCAGATGATTTTTTACATGGACTTCTATCATAACCTTCCCTCTTAACATATATGAATGATCTGAAAAATTTCGTATCATTTCAAATAGTCCCCAATTAAATTTGATTTTTTTGACCTAAACTAGTGTATAATATACTACGATTTTTGACCGAAACATGCATTTTGAAAAGTTTCATAAAATCTAATTTTCAGATGATTTTTTGCATGGACTTCTATCATAACCTTCCCTCTTAACATATATAAATGATCTGAAAAGTTTCGTATTATTTCAAATAGTCTCCAATTAAATTTGATTTTTTTGACTGAAGCTAGTGTATAATATACTACGATTTTCTACTGAAACTTGCATTTCGAAAAGTTTCATAAAATCTAATATTCAGATGATTTTTTGCATGAACTTCCATCATAACCTTCCCTCTTAAAATATATAAATGATATTGGACGTTTTGTATCATTTCGAAAAGTCCCCGATTTAATTTGATGTTTGTACGAAACTAGTAAAAACTAGTGTATAATATATTATGATTTTTGACCGAAAATTGCATTTCGAATAGTTTCATAGAATCTAATTTTGAGATGATTTTTTTGCATGGACTTCTAACATAACCTTTCCTCTTAACATATATAAATGATCTGAAAACTCTCATATCATATCAAATAGTCCCCAATTAAATTATATTTTTTTGACCGAAACTAGTGTATAATATACTACCATTTTTTAACAAAACTTGCATTTCGAAAAGTTTCATAGAATCTAATTTTCAGATGATTTTTTACATGGACTTCTATCATAACCTTCCCTCTTAACATATATAAATGATCTGAAAAGTTTCGTATCATTTCAAATAGTCCCCAATTAAATTTGATTTTTTTGACCTAAACTAGTGTATAATATACTACGATTTTTGACCGAAACTTGCATTTCGAAAAGTTTCATAAAATCTAATTTTCAGATGATTTTTTGCATGGACTTTTATCATAACCTTCCCTCTTAACATATATAAATGATCTTAAAAGTTTCGTATCATTTCAAATAGTCCCCAATTAAATTTGATTTTTTTGACCAAAACTAGTGTATAATATACTACGATATTTTTTACCGAAACTTGCATTTCGAAAAGTTTCATAGAATCTAATTTTCAGAAGATTTTTTGCATGAACTTCTATCATAACCTTCCCTCTTAACATATATAAATGATCTGAAAAGTTTCGTATCATTTCAAATAGTCCCCAATTAAATTTGATTTTTTTGACCGAAACTAGTGTATAATATACTACGATTTTTGACCGAAACTTGCATTTCGAAAAGTTTCACAAAATCTAATTTTCAGATGATTTTTTGCATGGACTTCTATCATAACCTTCCCTCTTAACATATATGAATGATCTGAAAAGTTTCGTATCATTTCAAATAGTCTCCAATTAAATTTGATTTTTTTCACTGAAGCTAGTGTATAATATACTACGATTTTCTACTGAAACTTGCATTTCGAAAAGTTTCATAAAATCTAATATTCAGATGATTTTTTGCATGGACTTCCATCATAACCTTCCCTCTTAAAATATATAAATGATATTGGACGTTTTGTATCATTTCGAAAAGTCCCCGATTTAATTTGATGTTTGTACGAAACTAGTAAAAACTAGTGTATAATATATTATGATTTTTGACCGAAAATTGCATTTCGAATAGTTTCATAGAATCTAATTTTGAGTTGATTTTTTTGCATCGACTTCTAACATAACCTTTCCTCTTAACATATATAAATGATCTGAAAACTCTCATATCATTTCAAATAGTCCCCAATTAAATTTGATTTTTTTGACCGAAACTAGTGTATAATATACTACGATTTTTTAACAAAACTTGCATTTCGAAAAGTTTCATAGAATCTAATTTTCAGATGATTTTTTACATGGACTTCTATCATAACCTTCCCTCTTAACATATATAAATGATCTGAAAAGTTTCGTATCATTTCAAATAGTCCCCAATTAAATTTGATTTTTTTGACCTAAACTAGTGTATAATATACTACGATTTTTGACCGAAACATGCATTTTGAAAAGTTTCATAAAATCTAATTTTCAGATGATTTTTTGCATGGACTTCTATCATAACCTTCCCTCTTAACATATATAAATGATCTGAAAAGTTTCGTATTATTTCAAATAGTCTCCAATTAAATTTGATTTTTTTGACTGAAGCTAGTGTATAATATACTACGATTTTCTACTGAAACTTGCATTTCGAAAAGTTTCATAAAATCTAATATTCAGATGATTTTTTGCATGAACTTCCATCATAACCTTCCCTCTTAAAATATATAAATGATATTGGACGTTTTGTATCATTTCGAAAAGTCCCCGATTTAATTTGATGTTTGTACGAAACTAGTAAAAACTAGTGTATAATATATTATGATTTTTGACCGAAAATTGCATTTCGAATAGTTTCATAGAATCTAATTTTGAGATGATTTTTTTGCATGGCCTTCTAACATAACCTTTCCTCTTAACATATATAAATGATCTGAAAACTCTCATATCATTTCAAATAGTCCCCAATTAAATTTGATTTTTTTGACCGAAACTAGTGTATAATATACTACCATTTTTTAACAAAACTTGCATTTCGAAAAGTTTCATAGAATCTAATTTTCAGATGATTTTTTACATGGACTTCTATCATAACCTTCCCTCTTAACATATATAAATGATCTGAAAAGTTTCGTATCATTTCAAATAGTCCCCAATTAAATTTGATTTTTTTGACCTAAACTAGTGTATAATATACTACGATTTTTGACCGAAACTTGCATTTCGAAAAGTTTCATAAAATCTAATTTTCAGATGATTTTTTGCATGGACTTCTATCATAACCTTCCCTCTTAACATATATAAATGATCTTAAAAGTTTCGTATCATTTCAAATAGTCCCCAATTAAATTTGATTTTTTTGACCAAAACTAGTGTATAATATACTACGATTTTTTTTACCGAAACTTGCATTTCGAAAAGTTTCATAGAATCTAATTTTCAGAAGATTTTTTGCATGAACTTCTATCATAACCTTCCCTCTTAACATATATAAATGATCTGAAAAGTTTCGTATCATTTCAAATAGTCCCCAATTAAATTTGATTTTTTTGACCGAAACTAGTGTATAATATACTACGATTTTTGACCGAAACTTGCATTTCGAAAAGTTTCATAAAATCTAATTTTCAGATGATTTTTTGCATGGACTTCTATCATAACCTTCCCTCTTAACATATATGAATGATCTGAAAAGTTTCGTATCATTTCAAATAGTCTCCAATTAAATTTGATTTTTTTGACTGAAGCTAGTGTATAATGTACTACGATTTTCTACTGAAACTAGCATTTCGAAAAGTTTCATAAAATCTAATTTTCAGATGATTTTTTGCATGGACTTCCATCATAACCTTCCCTCTTAAAATATATAAATCATATTGGACGTTTTGTAGCATTTCGAAAAGTCCCCGATTTAATTTGATGTTTGACCGCAACTAGTAAAATCTAGTGTATAATATATTATGATTTTTGACCGAAACTTGCATTTCGAATAGTTTCATAGAATCTAGTTTTGAGATGATTTTTTTGCATGGACTTCCATCATAACCTTTCCTTTTAACATATATAAATGATCTGAAAACTCTCGTATCATTTCAAATAGTCCCCAATTAAATTTGATTTTTTTGATCGAAACTAGTGTATAATATACTACGATTTTTTAACAAAACTTGCATTTCGAAAAGTTTCATAGAATCTAAATTTCAGATGATTTTTTGCATGGACATCTATCATAACCTTTCCTCCTAACATATATAAATGATCTGAAAAGTCTCGTATCATTTCAAATAGTCCCCAATTAAATTTGATTTTTTTGATCAAAACTAGTGTGTAATATACTACAATTTTTTTACCGAAACTTGCATTTCGAAAAGTTTCATTGAATCTAATTTTCAGATTATTTTTTGCATGAAATTCTATCATAACCTTCCCTCTTAACATATATAAATGATCTGAAAAGTTTCGTATCATTTCAAATAGTCCCCAATTAAATTTGATTTTTTTTGACCGAAACTAGTGTATAATATACTACGATTTTTGACGGAAACTTGCATTTCGAAAAGTTTCATAAAATCTAATTTTAAGATTATTTTTTGCATGGACTTCTATCATAACCTTCCCTCTTAACATATATGAATGATCTGAAAAGTTTCGTATCATTTCAAATAGTCTCCAATTAAATTTGATTTTTTTGACTGAAGCTAGTGTATAATGTACTACGATTTTCTACTGAAACTAGCATTTCGAAAAGTTTCATAAAATCTAATTTTCAGATGATTTTTTGCATGGACTTCCATCATAACCTTCCCTCTTAAAATATATAAATCATATTGGACGTTTTGTAGCATTTCGAAAAGTCCCCGATTTAATTTGATGTTTGACCGCAACTAGTAAAATCTAGTGTATAATATATTATGATTTTTGACCGAAACTTGCATTTCGAATAGTTTCATAGAATCTAGTTTTGAGATGATTTTTTTGCATGGACTTCCATCATAACCTTTCCTTTTAACATATATAAATGATCTGAAAACTCTCGTATCATTTCAAATAGTCCCCAATTAAATTTGATTTTTTTGATCGAAACTAGTGTATAATATACTACGATTTTTTAACAAAACTTGCATTTCGAAAAGTTTCATAGAATCTAAATTTCAGATGATTTTTTGCATGGACATCTATCATAACCTTTCCTCCTAACATATATAAATGATCTGAAAAGTCTCGTATCATTTCAAATAGTCCCCAATTAAATTTGATTTTTTTGATCAAAACTAGTGTGTAATATACTACAATTTTTTTACCGAAACTTGCATTTCGAAAAGTTTCATTGAATCTAATTTTCAGATTATTTTTTGCATGAAATTCTATCATAACCTTCCCTCTTAACATATATAAATGATCTGAAAAGTTTTGTATCATTTCAAATAGTCCCCAATTAAATTTGATTTTTTTTGACCGAAACTAGTGTATAATATACTACGATTTTTGACGGAAACTTGCATTTCGAAAAGTTTCATAAAATCTAATTTTAAGATTATTTTTTGCATGGACTTCTATCATAACCTTCCCTCTTAACATATATAAATGATCTTAAAAGTTTCGTATCATTTCAAATAGTACCCAATTAAATTTGATTTTTTTTTTATCGAAACTAGTGTGTAATATACTACGATTTTTTTACCGAAACTTGCATTTCGAAAAGTTTCATAGAATCTAATTTTCAGAAGATTTTTTGCATGAACTTCTATCATAACCTTCCCTCTTAACATATATAAATGATCTGAAATGTTTCGTATCATTTCAAATAGTCCCCAATTAATTTTGATTTTTTTCGACAGAAACTAGTTTATAATATACTACGATTTTTGACCGAAACTTGCATTTCGAAAAGTTTCATAAAATCTAATTTTCAGATGATTTTTTGCATGGACTTCTATCATAACCTTCCCTCTTAACATATATAAATGATCTGAAAAGTTTCGTATCATTTCAAATAGTCTCCAATTAAATTTGATTTTTTTGACTGAAGCTAGTGTATAATGTACTACGATTTTCTACTGAAACTTGCATTTCGAAAATTTCATAAAATCTAATATTCAGATGAATTTTTGCATGGACTTCCATCATAACCTTCCCTCTTAAAATATATAAATGATATTGGACGTTTTGTATCATTTCGAATAGTCCCCGATTTAATTTGATGTTTGACCGAAACTAGTAAAAACTAGTGTATAATATATTATAATTTTTGACCGAAAATTGCATTTCGAATAGTTTCATAGAATCTAATTTTGAGATGATTTTTTTGTATGGACTTCCAACATAACCTTTCCTCTTAACATATATAAATGATCTGAAAACTCTCATATCATTTCAAATAGTCCCCAATTAAATTTGATTTTTTTGACCGAAACTAGTGTATAATATACTACGATTTTTTAACAAAACTTGCATTTCGAAAAGTTTCATAGAATCTAATTTTCAGATGATTTTTTACATGGACTTCTATCATAACCTTCCCTCTTAACATATATAAATGATCTGAAAAGTTTCGTATCATTTCAAATAGTCCCCAATTAAATTTGATATTTTTGACCGAAACTAGTGTATAATATACTACGATTTTTTTAACAAAACTTGCATTTCGAAAAGTTTCATAGAATCTAATTTTCAGATGATTTTTTGCATGAACTTCTATCATAACCTTCCCTCTTAACATATATAAATGATCTGAAAAGTTTTGTATCATTTCAATTAGTCCCCAATTAAATTTGATTTTTTTGACCGAAACTAGTGTAAAATATACTACGATTTTTGACCGAAACTTGCATTTCGAAAAGTTTCATAAATTCTAATTTTCAGATGATTGTTTGCATGGACTTCTATCATAACCCTCCCTCTTAACATATATAAATGATCTGAAAAGTTTCGTATCATTTCAAATAGTCCCCAATTAAATTTGATTTTTTTGACCGAAACTAGTGTATAATATACTACGATTTTTGACCGAAACTTGCATTTCGAAAAGTTTCATAAAATCTAATTTTCAGATGATTGTTTGCATGGACTTCTATCATAACCTTCCCTCTTAACATATATAAATGATCTGAAAAGTTTCGTATCATTTCAAATAGTCTCCAATTAAATTTGATTTTTTTGACTGAAGCTAGTGTATAATATACTACGATTTTCTACTGAAACTTGCATTTCGAAAAGTTTCATAAAATCTAATTTTCAGATGATTATTTGCATGGACTTCCATCATAACCTTCCCTCTTAAAATATATAAATGATATTGGACATTTTGTATCATTTCGAAAAGTCCCCGATTTAATTTGATGTTTGACAGAAACTAGTAAAATCTAGTGTATAATATATTATGATTTTTGACCGAAACATGCATTTCGAATAGTTTCATAGAATCTAGTTTTGAGATGATTTTTTTGCATGGACTTCCATCATAACCTTTCCTCTTAACATATATAAATGATCTGAAAACTCTCATATCATTTCAAATAGTCCCCAATTAAATTTGATTTTTTTGACCGAAACTAGTGTATAATATACTACGATTTTTTAACAAAACTTGCATTTTGAAAAGTTTCATAGAATCTAATTTTCAGATGATTTTTTGCATGGACTTCTATCATAACCTTTCCTCTTAACATATATAAATGATTTGAAAAATCTCGTATCATTTCAAATAGTCCCCAATTAAATTTGATTTTTTTGATCAAAACTAGTGTGTAATATACTACGATTTATTTACCGAAACTTGCATTTCGAAAAGTTTCATTGAATCTAATTTTCAGATGATTTTTGCATGAACTTCTATCATAACCTTCCCTCTTAACATATATAAATGATCTGAAAAGTTTCGTATCATTTCAAATAGTCCCCAATTAAATTTGATATTTTTAACCGAAACTAGTGTATAATATACTACGATTTTTTAACAAAACTTGCATTTCGAAAAGTTTCATAGAATCTAATTTTCAAATGATTTTTTGCATGAACTTCTATCATAACCTTCCCTCTTAACATATATAAATGATCTGAAAAGTTTCGTATCATTTCAAATAGTCCCCAATTAAATTTGATTTTTTTGACCGAAACTAGTGTATAATATACTACGATTTTTGACCGAAACTTGCATTTCGAAAAGTTTCATAAAATCTAATTTTCAGATGATTGTTTGCATGGACTTCTATCATAACCTTCCCTCTTAACATATATTAATGATCTGAAAAGTTTCGTATCATTTCAAATAGTACCCAATTAAATTTGATTTTTTTTTATCGAAACTAGTGTGTAATATACTACAATTTTTTTACCGAAACTTGCATTTCGAAAAGTTTCATAGAATCTAATTTTCAGAAGATTTTTTGCCTGAACTTCTATCATAACCTTCCCTCTTAACATATATAAATGATCTGAAATGTTTCGTATCATTTCAAATAGTCCCCAATTAAATTTGATTTTTTTGATAGAAACTAGTGTATAATATACTACGATTTTTGACCGAAACTTGCATTTCGAAAAGTTTCATAAAATCTAATTTTCAGATGATTTTTTGCATGGACTTCTATCATAACCTTCCCTCTTAACATATATAAATGATCTGAAAAGTTTCGTATCATTTCAAATAGTCTCCAATTAAATTTGATTTTTTTGACTGAAGCTAGTGTATAATGTACTACGATTTTCTACTGAAACTAGCATTTCGAAAAGTTTCATAAAATCTAATTTTCAGATGATTTTTTGCATGGACTTCCATCATAACCTTCCCTCTTAAAATATATAAATGATATTGGACGTTTTGTAGCATTTCGAAAAGTCCCCGATTTAATTTGATGTTTGACCGCAACTAGTAAAATCTAGTGTATAATATATTATGATTTTTGACCGAAACTTGCATTTCGAATAGTTTCAGAGAATCTAGTTTTGAGATGATTTTTTTTTATGGACTTCCATCATAACCTTTCCTCTTAACATATATAAATGATCTGAAAACTCTCGTATCATTTCAAATAGTCCCCAATTAAATTTGATTTTTTTGATCGAAACTAGTGTATAATATACTACGATTTTTTAACAAAACTTGCATTTCGAAAAGTTTCATAGAATCTAATTTTCAGATGATTTTTTGCATGGACTTCTATCATAACCTTTCCTCCTAACATATATAAATGATCTGAAAAGTCTCGTATCATTTCAAATAGTCCCCAATTAAATTTGATTTTTTTGATCAAAACTAGTGTGTAATATACTACGATTTTTTTACCGAAACTTGCATTTCGAAAAGTTTCATTGAATCTAATTTTCAAATGATTTTTTGCATGAACTTCTATCATAACCTTACCTCTTAACATATATAAATGATCTGAAAAGTTTCGTATCATTTCAAATAGTCCCCAATCAAATTTGATTTTTTTACCCAAACTAGTGTATAATATACTACGATTTTTGACCGAAACTTGCATTTCGAAAAGTTTCATAAAATCTAATTTTCAGATGATTTTTTGCATGGACTTCTATCATAACCTTCCCTCTTAACATATATAAATGATCTGAAAAGTTTCGTATCATTTCAAATAGTCTCCAATTAAATTTGATTTTTTTGACTGAAGCTAGTGTATAATATACTACGATTTTCTACTGAAACTTGCATTTCGAAAATTTCATAAAATCTAATATTTAGATGATTTTTTGCATGGACTTCCATCATAACCTTCCCTCTTAAAATATATAAATGATATTGGACGTTTTGTATCATTTCGAATAGTCCCCGATTTAATTTGATGTTTGACCGAAAGTAGTAAAAACTAGTGTATAATATATTATGATTTTTGACCGAAAATTGTATTTCGAATAGTTTCATAGAATCTAATTTTGAGATGATTTTTTTGCATGGACATCCAACATAACCTTTCCTCTTAACATATATAAATGATCTGAAAACTCTCATATCATTTCAAATAGTCCCCAATTAAATTTGATTTTTTTAACCGAAACTAGTGTATAATATACTAAGATTTTTTAACAAAACTTGCATTTCGAAAAGTTTCATAGAATCTAATTTTCAGATGATTTTTTACATGGACTTCTATCATAACCTTCATAACCTTCCCTCTTAACATATATAAATGATCTGAAAAGTTTCGTATCATTTCAAATAATCGCTAATTAAATTTGATTTTTTTGACTGAAGCTAGTGTATAATATACTACGATTTTTGACCGAAACTTGCATTTCGAAATGTTTCATAAAATCTAATTTTCAGATGATTTTTTGCATTGACTTCCATCATAACCTTCCCTCTTAAAATATAAGAATGATATTGGATGTTTTGTTTCATTTCGAAAAGTCCCCGATTTAATTTGATGTTTGATCGAAACTAGTATAAACTAGTGTATAATATATTATGATTTTTGACCGAAACTTGCATTTCGAATAGTTTCATAGAATCTAGTTTTGAGATGATTTTTTTGCACGAACTTCCATCATAACCTTTCATCTTAACATATATAAATGAACTGAAAAGTCTCGTATGATTTCAAATATTTCCCAATTAAATTTGATTTTTATACCAAAACTAGTGTATAATTTACTACGATTTTTTACCAAAACTTGCATTTTGAAAAGTTTCATAAAATCTAATTTTCAGATGATTTTTTGCATGGACTTCTATCATAACCTTCCCTCTTAACATATATAAATATCTGAAAAGTTTCGTATCATTTCAAATAGTCCCCATTTAAATTTGATATTTTTTACTGAAGCTAGTGTATAATATAATACGATTTTTAACCGAAACTTGCATTTCGAAATGTTTCATAAAATCTAATTATCAGATGATTTTTTGCATGGACTTCCATCATAACCTTCCCTCGTAAAATATATAAATAACATTAGACGTTTCGTATCATTTCGAACAGTCCACGATTTAATTTGATTTTTGACCGAAACTAGTATAAACTAGTGTATAATATATTATGATTTTTGACCGAAACTTGCATTTCGAATAGTTTCATAGCATCTAATTTTCAGATGATTTTTTTTGCATGGACTTCCATCATAAACTTTCCTCTTAACATATATAAATAATCTGAAAAGTCTCGTATCATTTCAAATATTCCCCAATTAAATTTTATTTTTTTGCCGAAACTAGTGTATAAAGATACTACGATTTTTTACCGAAACTTGTATTTCATAAATTTCATAGAATCTAATTTTCAGATGAGTTTTTTGCATGGACTTCTATCATAACCTTCCCTCTTAACATATATAAATGATCTGAAAAGTTTCGTATCATTTCAAATAATCGCTAATTAAATTTGATTTTTTTGACTGAAGCTAGTGTATAATATACTACGATTTTTGACCGAAACTTGCATTTCGAAATGTTTCATAAAATCTAATTTTCAGATGATTTTTTGCATTGACTTCCATCATAACCTTCCCTCTTAAAATATAAGAATGATATTGGACGTTTTGTTTCATTTCGAAAAGTCCCCGATTTAATTTGATGTTTGATCGAAACTAGTATAAACTAGTGTATAATATATTAAGATTTTTGACCGAAACTTGCATTTCGAATAGTTTCATAGAATCTAGTTTTGAGAGGATTTTTTTGCACGAACTTCCATCATAACCTTTCATCTTAACATATATAAATGAACTGAAAAGTCTCGTATGATTTCAAATATTTCCCAATTAAATTTGATTTTTATACCAAAACTAGTGTATAATTTACTACGATTTTTTACCAAAACTTGCATTTCGAAAAGTTTCATAAAATCTATTTTTCAGATGATTTTTTGCATGGACTTCTATCATAACCTTCCCTCTTAACATATATAAATGATCTGAAAAGTTTCGTATCATTTCAAATAGTCCCCATTTAAATTTGATATTTTTGACTGAAGCTAGTGTATAATATACTACGATTTTTAACCGAAACTTGCATTTCGAAATGTTTCATAAAATCTAATTATCAGATGATTTTTTGCATGGACTTCCATCATAACCTTCCCTCGTAAAATATATAAATAACATTAGACGTTTCGTATCATTTCGAACAGTCCACGATTTAATTTGATTTTTGACCGAAACTAGTATAAACTAGTGTATAATATATTATGATTTTTGACCGAAACTTGCATTTCGAATAGTTTCATAGCATCTAATTTTCAGATGATTTTTTTTGCATGGACTTCCATCATAAACTTTCCTCTTAACATATATAAATAATCTGAAAAGTCTCGTATCATTTCAAATATTCCCCAATTAAATTTTATTTTTTTGCCGAAACTAGTGTATAAAGATACTACGATTTTTTACCGAAACTTGTATTTCATAAATTTCATAGAATCTAATTTTCAGATGAGTTTTTTGCATGGACTTCTATCATAACCTTCCCTCTTAACATATATAAATGATCTGAAAAGTTTCGTATCATTTCAAATAATCGCTAATTAAATTTGATTTTTTTGACTGAAGCTAGTGTATAATATACTACGATTTTTGACCGAAACTTGCATTTCGAAATGTTTCATAAAATCTAATTTTCAGATGATTTTTTGCATTGACTTCCATCATAACCTTCCCTCTTAAAATATAAGAATGATATTGGACGTTTTGTTTCATTTCGAAAAGTCCCCGATTTAATTTGATGTTTGATCGAAACTAGTATAAACTAGTGTATAATATATTAAGATTTTTGACCGAAACTTGCATTTCGAATAGTTTCATAGAATCTAGTTTTGAGATGATTTTTTTGCACGAACTTCCATCATAACCTTTCATCTTAACATATATAAATGAACTGAAAAGTCTCGTATGATTTCAAATATTTCCCAATTAAATTTGATTTTTATACCAAAACTAGTGTATAATTTACTACGATTTTTTACCAAAACTTGCATTTCGAAAAGTTTCATAAAATCTATTTTTCAGATGATTTTTTGCATGGACTTCTATCATAACCTTCCCTCTTAACATATATAAATGATCTGAAAAGTTTCGTATCATTTCAAATAGTCCCCATTTAAATTTGATATTTTTGACTGAAGCTAGTGTATAATATACTACGATTTTTAACCGAAACTTGCATTTCGAAATGTTTCATAAAATCTAATTATCAGATGATTTTTTGCATGGACTTCCATCATAACCTTCCCTCGTAAAATATATAAATAACATTAGACGTTTCGTATCATTTCGAACAGTCCACGATTTAATTTGATTTTTGACCGAAACTAGTATAAACTAGTGTATAATATATTATGATTTTTGACCGAAACTTGCATTTCGAATAGTTTCATAGCATCTAATTTTCAGATGATTTTTTTTGCATGGACTTCCATCATAAACTTTCCTCTTAACATATATAAATAATCTGAAAAGTCTCGTATCATTTCAAATATTCCCCAATTAAATTTTATTTTTTTGCCGAAACTAGTGTATAAAGATACTACGATTTTTTACCGAAACTTGTATTTCATAAATTTCATAGAATCTAATTTTCAGATGAGTTTTTTGCATGGACTTCTATCATAACCTTCCCTCTTAACATATATAAATGATCTGTAAAGTTTCGTATCATTTCAAATAATCCCTAATTAAATTTGATTTTTTTGAATGAAGCTAGTGTATAATATACTACGATTTTTGACCGAAACTTGCATTTCGAAATGTTTCATAAAATCTAATTTTCAGATGATTTTTTGCTTTGACTTCCATCATAACCTTCCCTCTTAAAATATAAAAATGATATTGGACGTTTTGTTTCATTTCGAAAAAGTCCCCGATTTAATTTGATGTTTGATCGAAACTAGTATAAACTAGTGTATAATATATTAAGATTTTTGACCGAAACTTGCATTTCGAATAGTTTCATAGAATCTAGTTTTGAGATGATTTTTTTGCACGAACTTCCATCATAACCTTTCATCTTAACATATATAAATGAACTGAAAAGTCTCGTATGATTTCAAATATTTTCCAATTAAATTTGATTTTTATACCAAAACTAGTGTACAATATACTACGATTTTTTACCAAAACTTGCATTTCGAAAAGTTTCATAGAATCTAATTTTTAGATGAATTTTTGCATGGACTTCTATCATAACCTTCCCTCTTAACGTATATAAATGATCTGAAAAGTTTCGTATCATTTCAAATAGTCTCCATTTAAATTTGATATTTTTGACTGAAGCTAGTGTATAATATACTACGATTTTTAACCGAAACTTGCATTTCGAAATGTTTCATAAAATCTAATTATCAGATGATCTTTTGCATGGACTTCCATCATAACCTTCCCTCGTAATATATATAAATAACATTAGACGTTTCGTATCATTTCGAACAGTCCACGATTTAATTTGATTTTTGACCGAAACTAGTATAAACTAGTGTATAATATATTATGATTTTTGACCGAAACTTGCATTTCGAATAGTTTCATAGCATCTAATTTTCAGATGATTTTTTTTGCATGGACTTCCATCATAAACTTTCCTCTTAACATATATAAATAATCTGAAAAGTCTCGTATCATTTCAAATATTCCCCAATTAAATTTTATTTTTTTGCCGAAACTAGTGTATAAAGATACTACGATTTTTTACCGAAACTTGTATTTCATAAATTTCATAGAATCTAATTTTCAGATGAGTTTTTTGCATGGACTTCTATCATAACCTTCCCTCTTAACATATATAAATGATCTGTAAAGTTTCGTATCATTTCAAATAATCCCTAATTAAATTTGATTTTTTTGACTGAAGCTAGTGTATAATATACTACGATTTTTGACCGAAACTTGCATTTCGAAATGTTTCATAAAATCTAATTTTAGATGATTTTTTGCATTGACTTCCATATAAAAAATGATATTGGACGTTTTGTTTCATTTCGAAAAGTCCCCGATTTAATTTGATGTTTGATCGAAACTAGTATAAACTAGTGTATAATATATTAAGATTTTTGACCGAAACTTGCATTTCGAATAGTTTCATAGAATCTAGTTTTGAGATGATTTTTTTGCACGAACTTCCATCATAACCTTTCATCTTAACATATATAAATGAACTGAAAAGTCTCGTATGATTTCAAATATTTCCCAATTAAATTTGATTTTTATACCAAAACTAGTGTATAACATACTACGATTTTTTAACAAAACTTGCATTTCGAAAAGTTTCATAGAATCTAATTTTCAGATAAATTTTTGCATGGACTTCTATCATAACCTTCCCTCTTAACATATATAAATGATCTGAAAAGTTTCGTATCATTTCCAATAGTCTCCATTTAAATTTGTTATTTTTGACTGAAGCTAGTGTATAATATACTACGATTTTTAACCGAAACTTGCATTTCGAAATGTTTCATAAAATCTAATTATCAGATGATTTTTTGCATGGACTTCCATCATAACCTTCCCTCGTAAAATATATAAATAACAGACGTTTCGTATCATTTCGAACAGTCCACAATTTAATTTGATTTTTGACCGAAACTAGTATAAACTAGTGTATAATATATTATGATTTTTGACCGAAACTTGCATTTCGAATAGTTTCATAGCATCTAATTTTTAGATGATTTTTTTTGCATGGACTTCCATCATAAACTTTCCTCTTAACATATATAAATAATCTGAAAAGTCTCGTATCATTTCAAATATTCCCCAATTAAATTTTATTTTTTTGCCGAAACTAGTGTATAAAGATACTACGATTTTTTACCGAAACTTGTATTTCATAAATTTCATAGAATCTAATTTTCAGATGAGTTTTTTGCATGGACTTCTATCATAACCTTCCCTCTTAACATATATAAATGATCTGTAAAGTTTCGTATCATTTCAAATAATCCCTAATTAAATTTGATTTTTTTGAATGAAGCTAGTGTATAATATACTACGATTTTTGACCGAAACTTGCATTTCGAAATGTTTCATAAAATCTAATTTTCAGATGATTTTTTGCATTGACTTCCATCATAACCTTCCCTCTTAAAATATAAAAAATGATATTGGACGTTTTGTTTCATTTCGAAAAGTCCCCGATTTAATTTGATGTTTGATCGAAACTAGTATAAACTAGTGTATAATATATTAAGATTTTTGACCGAAACTTGCATTTCGAATAGTTTCATAGAATCTAGTTTTGAGATGATTTTTTTGTACGAACTTCCATCATAACCTTTCATCTTAACATATATAAATGAACTGAAAAGTCTCGTATGATTTCAAATATTTTCCAATTAAATTTGATTTTTATACCAAAACTAGTGTACAATATACTACGATTTTTTACCAAAACTTGCATTTCGAAAAGTTTCATAGAATCTTATTTTTAGATGAATTTTTGCATGGACTTTTATCATAACCTTCCCTCTTAACATATATAAATGATCTGAAAAGTTTCGTATCATTTCAAATAGTCTCCATTTAAATTTGATATTTTTGACTGAAGCTAGTGTATAATATACTACGATTTTTAACCGAAACTTGCATTTCGAAATGTTTCATAAAATCTAATTATCAGATGATCTTTTGCATGGACTTCCATCATAACCTTCTCTCGTAAAATATATAAATAACATTAGACGTTTCGTATCATTTCGAACAGTCCACGATTTAATTTGATTTTTGACCGAAACTAGTATAAACTAGTGTATAATATATTATGATTTTTGACCGAAACTTGCATTTCGAATAGTTTCATAGCATCTAATTTTCAGATGATTTTTTTTGCATGGACTTCCATCATAAACTTTCCTCTTAACATATATAAATAATCTGAAAAGTCTCGTATCATTTCAAATATTCCCCAATTAAATTTTATTTTTTTGCCGAAACTAGTGTATAAAGATACTACGATTTTTTACCGAAACTTGTATTTCATAAATTTCATAGAATCTAATTTTCAGATGAGTTTTTTGCATGGACTTCTATCATAACCTTCCCTCTTAACATATATAAATGATCTGTAAAGTTTCGTATCATTTCAAATAATCCCTAATTAAATTTGATTTTTTTGACTGAAGCTAGTGTATAATATACTACGATTTTTGACCGAAACTTGCATTTCGAAATGTTTCATAAAATCTAATTTTAGATGATTTTTTGCATTGACTTCCATATAAAAAATGATATTGGACGTTTTGTTTCATTTCGAAAAGTCCCCGATTTAATTTGATGTTTGATCGAAACTAGTATAAACTAGTGTATAATATATTAAGATTTTTGACCGAAACTTGCATTTCGAATAGTTTCATAGAATCTAGTTTTGAGATGATTTTTTTGCACGAACTTCCATCATAACCTTTCATCTTAACATATATAAATGAACTGAAAAGTCTCGTATGATTTCAAATATTTCCCAATTAAATTTGATTTTTATACCAAAACTAGTGTATAACATACTACGATTTTTTAACAAAACTTGCATTTCGAAAAGTTTCATAGAATCTAATTTTCAGATAAATTTTTGCATGGACTTCTATCATAACCTTCCCTCTTAACATATATAAATGATCTGAAAAGTTTCGTATCATTTCCAATAGTCTCCATTTAAATTTGTTATTTTTGACTGAAGCTAGTGTATAATATACTACGATTTTTAACCGAAACTTGCATTTCGAAATGTTTCATAAAATCTAATTATCAGATGATTTTTTGCATGGACTTCCATCATAACCTTCCCTCGTAAAATATATAAATAACAGACGTTTCGTATCATTTCGAACAGTCCACAATTTAATTTGATTTTTGACCGAAACTAGTATAAACTAGTGTATAATATATTATGATTTTTGACCGAAACTTGCATTTCGAATAGTTTCATAGCATCTAATTTTTAGATGATTTTTTTTGCATGGACTTCCATCATAAACTTTCCTCTTAACATATATAAATAATCTGAAAAGTCTCGTATCATTTCAAATATTCCCCAATTAAATTTTATTTTTTTGCCGAAACTAGTGTATAAAGATACTACGATTTTTTACCGAAACTTGTATTTCATAAATTTCATAGAATCTAATTTTCAGATGAGTTTTTTGCATGGACTTCTATCATAACCTTCCCTCTTAACATATATAAATGATCTGTAAAGTTTCGTATCATTTCAAATAATCCCTAATTAAATTTGATTTTTTTGAATGAAGCTAGTGTATAATATACTACGATTTTTGACCGAAACTTGCATTTCGAAATGTTTCATAAAATCT
Organism: Lathyrus aphaca; assembly: GCA_963966055.1. Lineage (NCBI taxonomy): Eukaryota > Viridiplantae > Streptophyta > Magnoliopsida > Fabales > Fabaceae > Lathyrus > Lathyrus aphaca. The sequence goes on from OZ014522.1 coordinate 239,356,190, forward strand.
AATTTTCAGATGATTTTTTGCATTGACTTCCATCATAACCTTCCCTCTTAAAATATAAAAAATGATATTGGACGTTTTGTTTCATTTCGAAAAGTCCCCGATTTAATTTGATGTTTGATCGAAACTAGTATAAACTAGTGTATAATATATTAAGATTTTTGACCGAAACTTGCATTTCGAATAGTTTCATAGAATCTAGTTTTGAGATGATTTTTTTGTACGAACTTCCATCATAACCTTTCATCTTAACATATATAAATGAACTGAAAAGTCTCGTATGATTTCAAATATTTTCCAATTAAATTTGATTTTTATACCAAAACTAGTGTACAATATACTACGATTTTTTACCAAAACTTGCATTTCGAAAAGTTTCATAGAATCTTATTTTTAGATGAATTTTTGCATGGACTTTTATCATAACCTTCCCTCTTAACATATATAAATGATCTGAAAAGTTTCGTATCATTTCAAATAGTCTCCATTTAAATTTGATATTTTTGACTGAAGCTAGTGTATAATATACTACGATTTTTAACCGAAACTTGCATTTCGAAATGTTTCATAAAATCTAATTATCAGATGATCTTTTGCATGGACTTCCATCATAACCTTCTCTCGTAAAATATATAAATAACATTAGACGTTTCGTATCATTTCGAACAGTCCACGATTTAATTTGATTTTTGACCGAAACTAGTATAAACTAGTGTATAATATATTATGATTTTTGACCGAAACTTGCATTTCGAATAGTTTCATAGCATCTAATTTTCAGATGATTTTTTTTGCATGGACTTCCATCATAAACTTTCCTCTTAACATATATAAATAATCTGAAAAGTCTCGTATCATTTCAAATATTCCCCAATTAAATTTTATTTTTTTGCCGAAACTAGTGTATAAAGATACTACGATTTTTTACCGAAACTTGTATTTCATAAATTTCATAGAATCTAATTTTCAGATGAGTTTTTTGCATGGACTTCTATCATAACCTTCCCTCTTAACATATATAAATGATCTGAAAAGTTTCGTATCATTTCAAATAATCCCTAATTAAATTTGATTTTTTTGACTGAAGCTATTGTATAATATACTACGATTTTTGACCGAAACTTGCATTTCGAAATGTTTCATAAAATCTAATTTTCAGATGATTTTTTGCATTGACTTCCATCATAACCTTCCCTCTTAAAATATAAGAATGATATTGGACGTTTTGTTTCATTTCGAAAAGTCCCCGATTTAATTTGATGTTTGATCGAAACTAGTATAAACTAGTGTATAATATATTAAGATTTTTGACCGAAACTTGCATTTCGAATAGTTTCATAGAATCTAGTTTTGAGATGATTTTTTTGCACGAACTTCCATCATAACCTTTCATCTTAACATATATAAATGAACTGAAAAGTCTCGTATGATTTCAAATATTTCCCAATTAAATTTGATTTTTATACCAAAACTAGTGTATAACATACTACGATTTTTTAACCAAACTTGCATTTCGAAAAGTTTCATAGAATCTAATTTTCAGATGAATTTTTGCATGGACTTCTATCATAACCTTCCCTCTTAACATATATAAATGATCTGAAAAGTTTCGTATCATTTCAAATAGTCTCCATTTAAATTTGTTATTTTTGACTGAAGCTAGTGTATAATATACTATGATTTTTAACCGAAACTTGCATTTCGAAATGTTTCATAAAATCTAATTATCAGATGATTTTTTGCATGGACTTCCATCATAACCTTCCCTCGTAAAATATATAAATAACAGACGTTTCGTATCATTTCGAACAGTCCACAATTTAATTTGATTTTTGACCGAAACTAGTATAAACTAGTGTATAATATATTATGATTTTTGACCGAAACTTGCATTTCGAATAGTTTCATAGCATCTAATTTTTAGATGATTTTTTTTGCATGGACTTCCATCATAAACTTTCCTCTTAACATATATAAATAATATGAAAAGTCTCGTATCATTTCAAATATTCCCCAATTAAATTTTATTTTTTTGCCAAAACTAGTGTATAAAGATACTACGATTTTTTACCGAAACTTGTATTTCATAAATTTCATAGAATCTAATTTTCAGATGAGTTTTTTGCATGGACTTCTATCATAACCTTCCCTCTTAACATATATAAATGATCTGAAAAGTTTCGTATCATTTCAAAAAATCCCTAATTAAATTTGATTTTTTTGACTGAAGCTAGTGTATAATATACTACGATTTTTGACCGAAACTTGCATTTCGAAATGTTTCATAAAATCTAATTTTCAGATGATTTTTTGCATTGACTTCCATCATAACCTTCCCTCTTAAAATATAAAAATGATATTGGACGTTTTGTTTCATTTCGAAAAGTCCCCGATTTAATTTGATGTTTGATCGAAACTAGTATAAACTAGTGTATAATATATTAAGATTTTTGACCGAAACTTGCATTTCGAATAGTTTCATAGAATCTAGTTTTGAGATGATTTTTTTGCACGAACTTCCATCATGACCTTTCATCTTAACATATATAAATGAACTTGAAAGTCTCGTATGATTTCTAATATTTCCCAATTAAATTTGATTTTTATACCAAAACTAGTGTATAATATACTACGATTTTTTACCAAAACTTGCATTTCGAAAAGTTTCATAGAATCTAATTTTCAGATGAATTTTTGCATGGACTTCTATCATAACCTTCCCTTTTAACATATATAAATAATCTGAAAAGTTTCGTATCATTTCAAATAGTCTCCATTTAAATTTGATATTTTTGACTGAAGCTAGTGTATAATATACTACGATTTTTAACCGAAACTTGCATTTCGAAATGTTTCATAAAATCTAATTATCAGATGATCTTTTGCATGGACTTCCATCATAACCTTCCCTCGTAAAATATATAAATAACATTAGACGTTTCGTATCATTTTGAACAGTCCACGATTTAATTTGATTTTTGACCGAAACTAGTATAAACTAGTGTATAATATATTATGATTTTTGACCGAAACTTGCATTTCGAATAGTTTCATAGCATCTAATTTTTAGATGATTTTTTTTGCATGGACTTCCATCATAAACTTTCCTCTTAACATATATAAATAATCTGAAAAGTCTAGTATCATTTCATATATTCCCCATTTAAATTTTATTTTTTTGCCGAAACTAGTGTATAAAGATACTACGATTTTTTACCGAAACTTGTATTTCATAAATTTCATAGAATCTAATTTTCAGATGAGTTTTTTGCATGGACTTCTATCATAACCTTCCCTCTTAACATATATAAATGATCTGAAAAGTTTCGTATCATTTCAAATAATCCCTAATTAAATTTGATTTTTTTGACTGAAGCTAGTGTATAATATACTACGATTTTTGACCGAAACTTGCATTTCGAAATGTTTCATAAAATCTTATTTTCAGATGATTTTTTGCATTGACTTCCATCATAACCTTCCCTCTTAAAATATAAGAATGATATTGGACGTTTTGTTTCATTTCGAAAAGTCCCCGATTTAATTTGATGTTTGTTCGAAACTAGTATAAACTATTGTATAATATATTAAGATTTTTGACCGAAACATGCATTTCGAATAGTTTCATAGAATCTAGTTTTGAGATGATTTTTTTGCACGAACTTCCATCATAACCTTTCATCTTAACATATATAAATGAACTGAAAATTCTCGTATGATTTCAAATATTTCCCAATTAAATTTGATTTTTATACCAAAACTAGTGTATAACATACTACGATTTTTTAACAAAACTTGCATTTCGAAAAGTTTCATAGAATCTAATTTTCAGATGAATTTTTGCATGGACTTCTATCATAACCTTCCCTCTTAACATATATAAATGATCTGAAAAGTTTCGTATCATTTCAAATAGTCTCCATTTAAATTTGATATTTTTGACTGAAGCTAGTGTATAATATACTACGATTTTTAACCGAAACTTGCATTTCGAAATGTTTCATAAAATCTAATTATCAGATGATCTTTTGCATGGACTTCCATCATAACCTTCCCTCGTAAAATATATAAATAACATTAGACGTTTCGTATCATTTCGAACAGTCCACGATTTAATTTGATTTTTGACCGAAACTAGTATAAACTAGTGTATAATATATTATGATTTTTGACCGAAACTTGCATTTCGAATAGTTTCATAGCATCTAATTTTTAGATGATTTTTTTTGCATGGACTTCCATCATAAACTTTCCTCTTAACATATATAAATAATCTGAAAAGTCTAGTATCATTTCATATATTCCCCATTTAAATTTTATTTTTTTGCCGAAACTAGTGTATAAAGATACTACGATTTTTTTACCGAAACTTGTATTTCATAAATTTCATAGAATCTAATTTTCAGATGAGTTTTTTGCATGGACTTCTATCATAACCTTCCCTCTTAACATATATAAATGATCTGAAAAGTTTCGTATCATTTCAAATAATCCCTAATTAAATTTGATTTTTTTGACTGAAGCTAGTGTATAATATACTACGATTTTTGACCGAAACTTGCATTTCGAAATGTTTCATAAAATCTTATTTTCAGATGATTTTTTGCATTGACTTCCATCATAACCTTCCCTCTTAAAATATAAGAATGATATTGGACGTTTTGTTTCATTTCGAAAAGTCCCGATTTAATTTGATGTTTGTTCGAAACTAGTATAAACTAGTGTATAATATATTAAGATTTTTGACCGAAACATGCATTTCGAATAGTTTCATAGAATCTAGTTTTGAGATGATTTTTTTGCACGAACTTCCATCATAACCTTTCATCTTAACATATATAAATGAACTGAAAAGTCTCGTATGATTTCAAATATTTCCCAATTAAATTTGATTTTTATACCAAAACTAGTGTATAACATACTACGATTTTTTAACAAAACTTGCATTTCGAAAAGTTTCATAGAATCTAATTTTCAGATGAATTTTTGCATGGACTTCTATCATAACCTTCCCTCTTAACATATATAAATGATCTGAAAAGTTTCGTATCATTTCAAATAGTCTCCATTTAAATTTGATATTTTTGACTGAAGCTAGTGTATAATATACTACGATTTTTAACCGAAACTTGCATTTCGAAATGTTTCATAAAATCTAATTATCAGATGATTTTTTGCATGGACTTCCATCATAACCTTCCCTCGTAAAATATATAAATAACAGACGTTTCGTATCATTTCGAACAGTCCACGATTTAATTTGATTTTTGACCGAAACTAGTATAAACTAGTGTATAATATATTATGATTTTTGACCGAAACTTGCATTTCGAATAGTTTCATAGCATCTAATTTGTAGATGATTTTTTTTGCATGGACTTCCATCATAAACTTTCCTCTTAACATATATAAATAATCTGAAAAGTCTCGTATCATTTCAAATATTCCCCAATTAAATTTTATTTTTTTGCCGAAACTAGTGTATAAAGATACTACGATTTTTTACCGAAACTTGTATTTCATAAATTTCATAGAATCTAATTTTCAGATGAGTTTTTTGCATGGACTTCTATCATAACCTTCCCTCTTAACATATATAAATGATCTGAAAAGTTTCGTATCATTTCAAATAATCCCTAATTAAATTTGATTTTTTTGACTGAAGCTAGTGTATAATATACTACGATTTTTTGACCGAAACTTGCATTTCGAAATGTTTCATAAAATCTAATTTTCAGATGATTTTTTGCATTGACTTCCATCATAACCTTCCCTCTTAAAATATAAAAATGATATTGGACGTTTTGTTTCATTTCGAAAAGTCCCCGATTTAATTTGATGTTTGATCGAAACTAGTATAAACCAGTGTATAATATATTAAGATTTTTGACCGAAACTTGCATTTCGAATAGTTTCATAGAATTTAGTTTTGAGATGATTTTTTTGCACGAACTTCCATCATGACCTTTCATCTTAACATATATAAATGAACTGGAAAGTCTCGTATGATTTCTAATATTTCCCAATTAAATTTGATTTTTATACCAAAACTAGTGTATAATATACTACGATTTTTTACCAAAACTTGCATTTCGAAAAGTTTCATAGAATCTAATTTTCAGATGAATTTTTGCATGGACTTCTATCATAACCTTCCCTCTTAACATATATAAATAATCTGAAAAGTTTCGTATCATTTCAAATAGTCTCCATTTAAATTTGATATTTTTGACTGAAGCTAGTGTATAATATACTACGATTTTTAACCGAAACTTGCATTTCGAAATGTTTCATACACTGCAACAAACAAGACCTTAGACAGCGCTTTTTTTAGCCTTAGACAGCGCTTTAAAGCGCTGTCTAAACCTCCGCTGCTAAAGGTTTAGACAGCGCTTTTTAAAATGTGAAAAGCGCTGTCTAATCCCCCACCCTTAGACAGCGCTTTGGCCAAAAGCGCTTTAAAAGACCCTCTTAATTTAAATTTTTTAGGTACCCCTTAGACAGCGCTTTTCAAAAGCGCTGTCTAAGCCCCCTACCTTAGACAGCGCTTTGGCCAAAAGCGCTGTCTAAGCCCCTCCTATTTTAATTTTTTTAGGTATACCTTAGACAGCGCTTTTCACAAAGCGCTGTCTAAGCCCCCCCCTTAGACAGCGCTTTTGCCTAAAGCGCTGTCTAATCCCCCCCTTAGACAGCGCTTTTGCCAAAAGCGCTGTCTAAGGTATACAAAATTTTTTGTAGGATTTGTTTGTAACCACATTTTTTCCAGGTTTATAAACCAGAATTGGTACCTGTTTTCAACCAGATTTTTTCAGACAATTATAAACCTTTTATATATGCCATTTTGGCCTTTTTTTACCAAAATTTGGCTAACCAATTCAAACCAATTCAAACCAAATTTGCCATAAATGTATCAAAATATATACAAATTTATGTTTACATTTATAAGTCATTACATATACTACTACAAATGTACACATTAATTACACACTTTGAGCTCTATCATGTATTGACACCACTCCTCTTTGATTTCGTCCACTTGATCCTTTGTATAAGATGCACACTTGAATTCATCAAAGTACTACATAATAATATAACATATTTTGAATTAATTCCAACTATTTAATTATATGAGATATGTGTAAATATAAAAATAACTCATAAGTTAGAAATACATACATCGGTGGGAATCTCTAATCGGCCCAACATGAGAGTATCTCGCATAAACCTCAACATGAAATACCCGCAATCTATTTCATTACGTTGAAGAGGACACTACATATGAAAAAAAAATATGAATTATAAATCCTAAGTTTTATCAAGTGTAGTCATCACTAATATAATAAAAAACGCGGTAATTAAAAATATACCGCCACTTTAATCCATGAAATGGAGTTGGCGCCCCTCCTTGAGGTCTGGATAACTCGTTGGGCACGAAAAGCTTGTAGGACGCTAATAAAATAAAAATGAAGCAATTAGAACAATTCACATAAACTAAGAAAAATTTTGAACATTCTCACTTACGTGTCAATTAGGTCCTTCATAACCGGGTATGTTGTCCAATCATTTCCTAACGAGTCAAGATAATACACAATTTCTCGGATAGGATTGATTGCGAGCAACAACCAATGTCCACTGTAATGATTAGGCAAATGTTAGATGGTAACTTGGAAAATAATTATAATAGATGAATTTAGAATGAAATGCTAACCCGGTATTAAACGGTAAAAAAAACAACTTCTCCGCATTTTTATTCTCCACGAGGATCCGAAGAACGTACTCCGTCACGGTATCCGGTCTACTTATCATTAAAGTATAGTTGACGGTCGCGGGTGCTAAGAATCCGAATGACACGTCCAAACCATTGGGGCGCATCAATTTGTCATACAAAAACCTAATATAAAAACATCATTAACATAAAGTAAACATCATTAAAATAAGTTGTTTAATTAATAAAACAAAGTATGCCGAATTTACCTAACATATGTATTGACAACGTTGACGCCGATTTCTTCACGACCAAAAACTTGCATGAAGTCCTCATTACCAATCATTTGTTCGTAATCAAAGCCGAAAATCCCTACCTCCATAGGTATAGTCCGAACACCTCCGGTCGGTATATCGGTCATCTCTAGAAATGTCCTGAGGCACGACCTATACTTGGTGGTAGGTTTTTTCCTAGCTACGGACTTCTTAGCACCAGAACTTTGTACCCGTGCGGAGGCGTTGCTAACCTCCTTTTTTTGTTGTGCGGAGGCATTGCTAGCCTCATTTTCTTGAACCTACATGTCATATAAATAGTTATATCAAATTAAGAATGTAACAACTTCCATGAATATATGTCATATAATTGTATATTACCTCTTTTCTTGAAACCGTGGACTCGGTATGCTGTGGAATCGCAGTTTCTTTTGATTTGGATTGTGTGGGAGTCTATTTAACATAGGAAAATATGTAAGTAAAATTTTAAGCATAAATTTTAAACTTTGAATATACCAAGGAAAGTTAACATAAGTTTTAATCATACCTCATATCCTACGCATATGAGGTTTGTCGGCCATGCAACAAACGAACCTACTGCTTCGTGCACCGTTGTTGCATCCGAATCATCGCTAGGATATGGTAATGCTGCATTCGGCTCAACTGCAATATCAACTGATACCTTCAAACATCCAGCAGGGAGCTCTCTAGTGTGGAGTAATACTCCGCTAACGTTATGCACTTTTCCCTTGCCAACCATCCGATAGTATGGTGACGACAAATACAGCTGACAATGGGAAATGCCCTAAAACCAATAATAACAAGAAATCGTTAATGTGTATATATGTCAAATACATAATTTAAGAAAATAGTTCAATTTAAGACAATTATATGTAATTACCTCTGGAATGTTCGGCTGAAAGGTACAGTTGATACTGTCTTTGTCCGAAGCATCTCTGTATACTGTTGAGGCGCTAGCCTCTCTTTCTCTCCTCAATGCATCAAGCTCAGCTTGCATGGCTTCCATTCTTGCATGAAGCTCCCGATTACTAGGAGCCTTTCCTTTTTTAATACTCATGGAGGTCGGAGTGACTCCAAATCCCTTACCCCTCACCCGACCAGAGTACTCAGGGACATCTAATGCCCGACCAAGTATGCTCCTAGTATCATCGGGAGATAAAGACTGAGATAGCTCCTCCTGAAAAATAAGATGAATATCGTACAATTGTCAAATATTTGTGTATAAAAATGTTATTCAATTAATGAAAAAATGTTATACTTACACATTTCTGGTATACTTGTAAAACTTCTTCTTGAGGAACTCCAGATTTGCCCACACGGGCTTCCTTCCACAAAACATGTGCAGGAAGAGATGATTCTGAACTTTCCTCCTTCTGCAGCTACACATTAAGTCATACAATTTGATCAGATAAAACTAATATATGATGAACAAATTTGTTATCGCAATTTAAAAATACGTACCATGGATTGTTCTAAACGTCCATATCCGACACGTCCTTTTCGGTACGGATATGCGGGACTTGATGCTCTTTCCTGATTTGTAGCACTTATTCTTTGAAAAACCGGGTCTTGTCTTTTGGATTTGAACGCTTCCCATTCTTCAGCCGATATCAAACTTTCATATTTTTTGGGAAGCTCCGCATCCACAAAATTACCATCCGCATCCTTAAGGAACTTGGATGATAAAAATGTCCGAAACCCTCTTAGAAGCTTTCCGGCCAATTTCATACAAAAGCCTCTTCTTTCTTCTTCGATGTTAAAACATCGCTAAGAAAAACATACAGATTGATAGTTAGTATCGGTAATTGAAAAAACATAATTGATACCGTATAATTAAGGGCCAAATGATTGTACCTTTATCTCACTCCAAATTTTATCTTTGGACTCTTTCAGCTCTTTGTTTCTCCAATCATCACATGTAATGGGAATTTCATTCCTTACTAGTGCACCGATAAAACTAGTTAAGGTATGCCCATTAGGTTCTATAAGCTGTCCCTGGGTGCTCCAATAGACATCTAGTATGATGCCTCGAGATCTTCCTTGGACCACCCTTCTCATTACTGTGATGCCTCTTCGAATTTCTTCTTCCGCGGATACTTTTTTAGGAACTTCCTCAGGTTGGTCATCAGCCATGTCTAACCTGTAATAAACCAAGGAAACCATCAAATATCAAATATAACTTATAATCAAAGCAATTGAAAACAAAAAAATAAAGAAATCATGCATTATCATATATAACTTATAATCAAAGCAATTGAAAACAAAAAAATAAAGAAATCATGCATTATCACATATAACTTATAATCAAAACAATCGAAAAAATAAAATAAAGAAACCATGGATAATTTACCTAAGTCACTAACATCTCTTTCTTTTCTTTGTTGGAATATTAATCACTTGTTTCTTAGCAATGCGTACGGATGAATTGATCCAAATTCCCTCATTATGATCGTTTCTTATATATGACTCATCCGGTATAAGATCCTCAACTTCATCATTTCTATTCAACTCATTCCGTCTAATGCATGACTCATTCTCAACATCAATATCACATTGATCGACACCGCTATCATCAGTCACTTTGTTAGAGAAAAGCACTATAGACCATTTTGTACTCTTCGGGTCATTCATATAGAACACTTGTTTAGCCTGAGATGCTAGAATAAAAGGTTCATCTTTGTACCCCACCCTAGTAAGATCAACTTGCAAAAATCCAGACTTATCCATTCGTATGCCACTACTATTCACCCACTTGCAACCAAAGATGGGAATCTGAAACTTCTCGTAATCAAACACCCAAATGTGCTCAATAACTCCAAAATATGACAAATTTGCATATTTGGGGTTTAAGTCCTTCATGCTTGATATATGCATTGCTTCAGCTAGCACGGTGACACCACTATTTTGCATAGTACTCTTATCATCTTGTTCTTTGGTATAAAATGTGTATCCATTAATTGAATATGCGCTATGAGAAAACACATGCAAACTTGGACCATATGCCAAACATCTCAACCTTTCTGTTACCGAAGAAGGATCTGAAGAGCGCTTCAAATAAATATGATCCTTCAACCATTGTATGAAACTTTGATTGTGCTCTATAACTATCCAATTTTCATTTCTGTTCGGATTTAACCTTCGGAGTACATCCTTGTGCATTTCAACATATGGCTCAACCTCATTATTATTGTGCAGAACATACAAATGAACTTGATCCCGTTCATCCCTTGATATTGTCACAATTTTATTCCCAATTAATTTTTTACCTTCCATTTTGTCGAATATCTGAGCTCTGGGGAGTCCAATCGATTGAACGTTAGACAAATATTCAGTACAAAACTCAACAGCTTCTTCAACAATGTATCGTTCAACAATACAACCCTCTGGTCGACTTCGGGATTTCACGTACCCTTTTAATATTTTCATATACCGTTCAGCAGGGTACATCCATCTCATATAAGCTGGTCCACACAACTGTGTCTCTTTCACAAGATGAACAACTAAATGAACCATTATGTCAAAAAAAGACGGAGGAAAATACATTTCAAGCTCACACAAGGTAATTACAATCTCTTTTTGTAGTGTTGGTAAGATCTCGGGATCGATCACCTTACTACAAATTGACCTAAAGAAAAAACACAATTTAGTTATGGAACTTCTTACTTTTTCTGGCAAAATAGAACGTATACCGATCGGTAGAAAATGTTCCATTATAACATGACAATCATGTGTCTTCAAATTCTTCAACTTGAGGTCTTTCATAGAAACAAGTCTTCTGATATCAGATGAGTATCCTTCTGGAACCTTAACTTCACTCAGAGACTTACACAAAATTTTTTTCTCCTTTCTAGATAAAGTAAAAGCAGCAGGTGGTAGATATGTTCGTCTTCCTTTCTTCACGGGTGCTAATTCAGTTCTCATTCCCATTTTTAACATGTCCTCCCTTGCTTTAAGGCCATCCTTAGACTTGCCTTTTATATTGAGTAATGTACCGATAACACTTTCAAATACGTTTTTTTCAATATGCATAACATCGAGAAAATGTCTCACGTACAAAGACTTCCAATATGGCAATTCAAAAAATATCGACCTTTTCTTCCACCCACCTTTCACAATCTTATGTGCAAAAGGCTTGCCAAACTCAGTACGCACATCTTTCACCTTTTCAAAAACTTGTTCACCTGACAATGCGGGTGGAGCTCTACGATGTTCGGTGTCTCCATTGAATGCTTTTCTCCACCCACGGTAGTGATGTTTAGAATGTAAGAATCTACGATGACCGAGAAACACATTCTTCTGACAAAGTTCCAATCGAATCGTATCGGTTCCGTCTTCACAAACAGGACACGCACGTTGACCTTTAATGCTATACCCAGATAGATTCCCGTATGCTGGAAAATCATTAATTGTGCCAAACAACATCGCCCTCAAATTGAAACTTTCTTTCCTATATCCATCATAAACCTCCACACCGTTCTCCCACAAAATCTTTAAATCTTCGATCAGAGGTGTCAAGTATACGTCTATGTCATTACCTGGTTGTTTAGGCCCAGAGATTAACATAGATAACATCATGTACTTACGCTTCATACATAGCCACGGAGGTAGGTTATAAATCATAAGAATCACAGGCCATGTGGTATGTGAGATACTTTGAAGACCATGTGGGTTCATTCCATCAGTAGATAATGCCAATCGAAGGTTTCTTGCTTCTGATCCAAACTCAGGATAATCATTATCAATCTTCGACCACTGTGGTGAATCAGCCGGATGCCGATACTTTCCATCAGTAATTCTTTCATCTGCATGCCAAGTAAGATGTCTTGCATCGGTTTCACTACGAAACATGCGCCTAAATCTCGGAATTATCGGAAAATACCATAAGACTTTTGCGGGAGATAATCTTTTCTTATATCGAGACAAACCGCATTTGGGGCACTCAGTTAACGTTGCATATTCGTTACGAAACAAAATGCAATCGTTAGGACAAGCATGTATCTTATCATAGCTCATGCCAATAGAGCACAACATTTTTTTTGCCTCATAGGTTCGATTAGGAAGAACATTATCATCCGGTAGCATTTCTCTCATAAGGGCCAACAACTCTGTGAAACTTTTATCCGACCATCCATTGCCCGCCTTTAAGTTGTACAACTTTAATACCGCAGAAAGTCTTGAGAATTTAGTGCAACCTTTGTACAACGGTTTCTCTGCATCGCTTACCATCCTCTCAAACATTTCAGGACAATCATGAAGATCTTCTTCCAGTGCTTCTACAATCTCTTCAACTCGATCACAATCATATCCTTCCGTGTCTTTGTCGTATGAAGCATAGGTCGTATTACTTTTTCCACTCGATTCAACATTCCCGTTAATTTTCTCACCATGAAATATCCAACACTGATAACTTTGATCAATTCCATGCCTCAGCAAATGCGATTTCAATCCATGTGCGTCAACCTTACCAATATAACAACAACGCAAGCAAGGACAATGCATTCGTCTGGGGTTTTCAGCGTGTTGAACAACATACTTAACGAATTCCGCAACCCCACTCTCGTACTCTTTGGTCATTCGATCGGCACAGATCCATGTTTTATCCATGGTTTTCCTACTTAAAAAACGTATACATAACCAATGTTAATATAAACTTCAATAACGTATCCGATACGCCAATAAACTTGTGCATGATACATCATCCAAGATGCCTGCCTATGTATGCTAAAATTCGACTGTATTCAATACATAATCAAATTGTCTTGTTAATTTAAGCTAACAGTTATACACAAGTTTGTAAACACAGGACACTCTTTACTATTGGTAAACTTATACAAGATGAAGTGAACTTTAACAAAATAATAAACTCTGGATTATGTTAGCAGGTTTATAAAGTTATGCAAAAGTGAGCGTAGGAGTATTTAATGACACTCATGGCCATCAAAGCAAACTGTTACAGATGTTAAACCTGCTAATACATAAGTTAATGGTTAGTTTTGATATTCTCTTTTACAATCCACAAATCATTTTTTAATCCCCATTATTCACGCTTGCCATTTTCAGGGTTGTCATTGCAGTTCATAAGATTTTGTCATTCATACTCAAATCTAAGCAGCTTAAAGACATTGATGGACACAGGTTGTGTAGGCACCACATCACCGGCTATTATTTCTTAATCTGTATTTTATGTTAAAAACTAAAATACAATCAAAATTCTATTAACCTATTAACCATGGAGAATTATATCTTTTTCCTGCAAATTTGTTCATCAATGTGTTAAGCAATGTGAAGGGTAAAATGTTGTGTTTTATCTGCAAAAAAATGACTGATTCTTCAAAACTGAAACACATACCGTAATGAGATTCTTCAAACACTTTCAGAAATGAATGATTTAACTCTTGCAATGCCTGAGACGAAGAACTGAAACGAAGAACATGAATGAATGAATGAAAACCTGAACGAATGAAAACTGAAACGTGAACGTGAAACTGAAATACATACCGCGATGAAGACGTGAACGTGAACGATTCAAACGTGAACGATGAACACTGAAACGTGAACGTGAATGACTTCAATGACTTCAAGTTCTTCTGGAAATGTTAGGGTTCGCTCTGAAAACGTTCGCAGGAGGGAAAACGAAAACAACAGAGAATGAAAATAGAAGTATGAAATTTAATTTTAATTAGACCTTAGACAGCGCTTTTGGTAAAAGCGCTTTCTAAGGTATGCCTTAGACAGCGCTTTCCAAAAGCGCTTTCTAAACCCCCCCCCTTAGACAGCGCTTTTGGTTTTATTTTTTTTTTAATTTAAAAACTTTAAACAACGCTTTATCAAAAGCGCTGACTAAGGCATATATATAAAAGCGCTTTCTATAAGCGCTGTCTAAGGGGGGGTCTTAGACAGCGCTTTTAGAAAGCGCTGTCTAAGACCCCCCCTTAGACAGCGCTTTCATTATTTTTTTGGACCATTTTCCGTGTTTAATTTTAATTTTAACCTTAGACAACGCTTTCTCTTAAAAGCGATGTCTAAGATGCGCTGTTAAAAAGCATTTTTGGCGTAGTGATAAAATCTAATTATCAGATGATCTTTTGCATGGACTTCCATCATAACCTTCCCTCGTAAAATATATAAATAACATTAGACGTTTCGTATCATTTCGAACAGTCCACGATTTAATTTGATTTTTGACCGAAACTAGTATAAACTAGTGTATAATATATTATGATTTTTGACCGAAACTTGCATTTCGAATAGTTTCATAGCATCTAATTTTCAGATGATTTTTTTTGCATGGACTTCCATCATAAACTTTCCTCTTAACATATATAAATAATCTGAAAAGTCTCGTATCATTTCAAATATTCCCCAATTAAATTTTATTTTTTTGCCGAAACTAGTGTATAAAGATACTACGATTTTTTACCGAAACTTGTATTTCATAAATTTCATAGAATCTAATTTTCAGATGAATTTTTTGCATGGACTTCTATCATAACCTTCCCTATTAACATATATAAATGATCTGAAAAGTTTCGTATCATTTCAAATAATCCCTAATTAAATTTGATTTTTTTGACTGAAGCTAGTGTATAATATACTACGATTTTTTGACCGAAACTTGCATTTCGAAATGTTTCATAAAATATAATTTTCAGATGATTTTTTGCATTGACTTCCATCATAACCTTCCCTCTTAAAATATAAAAATGATATTGGACGTTTTGTTTCATTTCGAAAAGTCCCCGATTTAATTTGATGTTTGATCGAAACTAGTATAAACTAGTGTATAATATATTAAGATTTTTGACCGAAACTTGCATTTCGAATAGTTTCATAGAATCTAGTTTTGAGATGATTTTTTTGCACGAACTTCCATCATAACCTTTCATCTTAACATATATAAATGAACTGAAAAGTCTCGTATGATTTCAAATATTTCCCAATTAAATTTGATTTTTATACCAAAACTAGTGTATAATATACTACGATTTTTTAACAAAACTTGCATTTCGAAAAGTTTCATAGAATCTAATTTTCAGATGAATTTTTGCATGGACTTCTATCATAACCTTCCCTCTTAACATATATAAATGATCTGAAAAGTTTCGTATCATTTCAAATAGTCTCCATTTAAATTTGATATTTTTGACTGAAGCTAGTGTATAATATACTACGATTTTTAACCGAAACTTGCATTTCGAAATGTTTCATAAAATCTAATTATCAGATGATTTTTTGCATGGACTTCCATCATAACCTTCCCTCGTAAAATATATAATTAACATTAGACGTTTCGTATCATTTCGAACAGTCCACGATTTAATTTGATTTTTGACTGAAACTAGTATAAACTAGTGTATAATATATTATGATTTTTGACCGAAACTTGCATTTCGAATAGTTTTATAGCATCTAATTTTCAAATGATTTTTTTTGCATGGACTTCCATCATAAACTTTCCTCTTAACATATATAAATAATCTGAAAAGTCTCGTATCATTTCAAATATTCCCCAATTAAATTTTATTTTTTTGCCGAAACTAGTGTATAAAGATACTACGATTTTTTACCGAAACTTGTATTTCATAAATTTCATAGAATCTAATTTTCAGATGAGTTTTTTGCATGGACTTCTATCATAACCTTCCCTCTTAACATATATAAATGATCTGAAAAGTTTCGTATCATTTCAAATAATCCCTAATTAAATTTGATTTTTTTGACTGAAGCTAGTGTATAATATACTACGATTTTTGACCGAAACTTGCATTTCGAAATGTTTCATAAAATCTAATTTTCAGATGATTTTTTGCATTGACTTTCATCATAACCTTCCCTCTTAAAATATAAAAATGATATTGGACGTTTTGTTTCATTTCGAAAAGTCCCCGATTTAATTTGATGTTTGATCGAAACTAGTATAAACTAGTGTATAATATATTAAGATTTTTGATCGAAACTTGCATTTCGAATAGTTTCATAGAATCTAGTTTTGAGATGATTTTTTTGCACGAACTTCCATCATAACCTTTAATCTTAACATATATAAATGAACTGGAAAGTCTCGTATGATTTCAAATATTTCCCAATTAAATTTGATTTTTATACCAAAACTAGTGTATAATATACTACGATTTTTTACCAAAACTTGCATTTCGAAAAGTTTCATAGAATCTAATTTTCAGATGAATTTTTGCATGGACTTCTATCATAACCTTCCCTCTTAACATATATAAATGATCTGAAAAGTTTCGTATCATTTCAAATAGTCTCCATTTAAATTTGATATTTTTGACTGAAGCTAGTGTATAATATACTACGATTTCTAACCGAAACTTGCATTTCGAAATGTTTCATAAAATCTAATTATCAGATGATTTTTTGCATGGACTTCCATCATAACCTTCCCTCGTAAAATATATAAATAACATTAGACGTTTCGTATCATTTCGAACAGTCCACAATTTAATTTGATTTTTGACCGAAACTAGTATAAACTAGTGTATAATATATTATGATTTTTGACCGAAACTTGCATTTCGAATAGTTTCATAGCATCTAATTTTCAGATGATTTGTTTTTGCATGGACTTCCATCATAAACTTTCCTCTTAACATATATAAATAATCTGAAAAGTCTCGTATCATTTCAAATATTCCCCAATTAAATTTTATTTTTTTGCCGAAACTAGTGTAAAAAGATACTACGATTTTTTACCGAAACTTGTATTTCATAAATTTCATAGAATCTAATTTTCAGATGAGTTTTTTGCATGGACTTCTATCATAACCTTCCCTCTTAACAAATATAAATGATCTGAAAAGTTTCGTATCATTTCAAATAATCCCTAATTAAATTTGATTTTTTTGACTGAAGCTAGTGTATAATATACTACGATTTTTGACCGAAACTTGCATTTCGAAATGTTTCATAAAATCTAATTTTCAGATGATTTTTTGCATTGACTTCCATCATAACCTTCCCTCTTAAAATATAAAAATGATATTGGACGTTTTGTTTCATTTCGAAAAGTCCCCGATTTAATTTGATGTTTGATCGAAACTAGTATAAACTAGTGTATAATATATTAAGATTTTTGACCGAAACTTGCATTTCGAATAGTTTCATAGAATCTAGTTTTGAGATGATTTTTTTGCACGAACTTCCATCATAACCTTTCATCTTAACATATATAAATGAACTGAAAAGTCTCGTATGATTTCAAATATTTCCCAATTAAATTTGATTTTTATACCAAAACTAGTGTATAATATACTACGATTTTTTACCAAAACTTGCATTTCGAAAAGTTTCATAGAATCTAATTTTCAGATGAATTTTTGCATGGACTTCTATCATAACCTTCCCTCTTAACATATATAAATGATCTGAAAAGTTTCGTATCATTTCAAATAGTCTCCATTTAAATTTGATATTTTTGACTGAAGCTAGTGTATAATATACTACGATTTTTAACCGAAACTTGCATTTCGAAATGTTTCATAAAATCTAATTATCAGATGATTTTTTGCATGGACTTCCATCATAACCTTCCCTCGTAAAATATATAAATAACATTAGACGTTTCGTATCATTTCGAACAGTCCACGATTTAATTTGATTTTTGACCGAAACTAGTATAAACTAGTGTATAATATATTATGATTTTTGACCGAAACTTGCATTTCGAATAGTTTCATAGCATCTAATTTTCAGATGATTTTTTTTGCATGGACTTCCATCATAAACTTTCCTCTTAACATATATAAATAATCTGAAAAGTCTCGTATCATTTCAAATATTCCCCAATTAAATTTTATTTTTTTGCCGAAACTTGTGTATAAAGATACTACGATTTTTTACCGAAACTTGTATTTCATAAATTTCATAGAATCTAATTTTCAGATGAGTTTTTTGCATGGACTTCTATCAAAACCTTCCCTCTTAACATATATAAATGATCTGTAAAGTTTCATATCATTTCAAATAATCCCTAATTAAATTTGATTTTTTTGACTGAAGCTAGTGTATAATATACTACGATTTTTGACCGAAACTTGCATTTCGAAATGTTTCATAAAATCTAATTTTCAGATGATTTTTTGCATTGACTTCCATCATAGCCTTCCCTCTTAAAATATAAAAATGATATTGGACGTTTTGTTTCATTTCGAAAAGTCCCCGATTTAATTTGATGTTTGATCGAAACTAGTATAAACTAGTGTATAATATATTAAGATTTTTGACCGAAACTTGCATTTCGAATAGTTTCATAGAATCTAGTTTTGAGATGATTTTTTTGCACGAACTTCCATCATAACCTTTCATCTTAACATATATAAATGAACTGAAAAGTCTCGTATGATTTCAAATATTTCCCAATTAAATTTGATTTTTATACCAAAACTAGTGTATAATATACTATGATTTCTTACCAAAACTTGCATTTCGAAAAGTTTCATAGAATCTAATTTTCAGATGAATTTTTGCATGGACTTCTATCATAACCTTCCCTCTTAACATATATAAATGATCTGAAAAGTTTCGTATCATTTCAAATAGTCTCCATTTAAATTTGATATTTTTGACTGAAGCTAGTGTTTAATATACTACGATTTTTAACCGAAACTTGCATTTCGAAATGTTTCATAAAATCTAATTATCAGATGATTTTTTGCATGGACTTCCATCATAACCTTCCCTCGTAAAATATATAAATAACATTAGACGTTTCGTATCATTTCGAACAGTCCACGATTTAATTTGATTTTTGACCGAAACTAGTATAAACTAGTGTATAATATATTATGATTTTTGACCGAAACTTGCATTTCGAATAGTTTCATAGCATCTAATTTTCAGATGATTTTTTTTGCATGGACTTCCATCATAAACTTTCCTCTTAACATATATAAATAATCTGAAAAGTCTCGTATCATTTCAAATATTCCCCAATTAAATTTTATTTTTTTGCCGAAACTTGTGTATAAAGATACTACGATTTTTTACCGAAACTTGTATTTCATAAATTTCATAGAATCTAATTTTCAGATGAGTTTTTTGCATGGACTTCTATCATAACCTTCCCTCTTAACATATATAAATGATCTGTAAAGTTTCATATCATTTCAAATAATCCCTAATTAAATTTGATTTTTTTGACTGAAGCTAGTGTATAATATACTACGATTTTTGACCGAAACTTGCATTTCGAAATGTTTCATAAAATCTAATTTTCAGATGATTTTTTGCATTGACTTCCATCATAGCCTTCCCTCTTAAAATATAAAAATGATATTGGACGTTTTGTTTCATTTCGAAAAGTCCCCGATTTAATTTGATGTTTGATCGAAACTAGTATAAACTAGTGTATAATATATTAAGATTTTTGACCGAAACTTGCATTTCGAATAGTTTCATAGAATCTAGTTTTGAGATGATTTTTTTGCACGAACTTCCATCATAACCTTTCATCTTAACATATATAAATGAACTGAAAAGTCTCGTATGATTTCAAATATTTCCCAATTAAATTTGATTTTTATACCAAAACTAGTGTATAATATACTATGATTTCTTACCAAAACTTGCATTTCGAAAAGTTTCATAGAATCTAATTTTCAGATGAATTTTTGCATGGACTTCTATCATAACCTTCCCTCTTAACATATATAAATGATCTGAAAAGTTTCGTATCATTTCAAATAGTCTCCATTTAAATTTGATATTTTTGACTGAAGCTAGTGTTTAATATACTACGATTTTTAACCGAAACTTGCATTTCGAAATGTTTCATAAAATCTAATTATCAGATGATTTTTTGCATGGACTTCCATCATAACCTTCCCTCGTAAAATATATAAATAACATTAGACGTTTCGTATCATTTCGAACAGTCCACGATTTAATTTGATTTTTGACCGAAACTAGTATAAACTAGTGTATAATATATTATGATTTTTGACCGAAACTTGCATTTCGAATAGTTTCATAGCATCTAATTTTCAGATGATTTTTTTTGCATGGACTTCCATCATAAACTTTCCTCTTAACATATATAAATAATCTGAAAAGTCTCGTATCATTTCAAATATTCCCCAATTAAATTTTATTTTTTTGCCGAAACTAGTGTATAAAGATACTACGATTTTTTACTGAAACTTGTATTTCATAAATTTCATAGAATCTAATTTTCAGATGAGTTTTTTGCATGGACTTCTATCATAACCTTCCCTCTTAACATATATAAATGATCTGAAAAGTTTCGTATCATTTCAAATAATCCCTAATTAAATTTGATTTTTTTGACTGAAGCTAGTGTATAATATACTACGATTTTTGACCGAAACTTGCATTTCGGAATGTTTCATAAAATCTAATTTTTAGATGATTTTTTGCATTGACTTCCATCATAACCTTCCCTCTTAAAATATAAAAATGATATTGGACGTTTTGTTTCATTTCGAAAAGTCCCCGATTTAATTTGATGTTTGATCGAAACTAGTATAAACTAGTGTATAATATATTAAGATTTTTGACCGAAACTTGCATTTCGAATAGTTTCATAGAATCTAGTTTTGAGATGATTTTTTTGCACGAACTTCCATCATAACCTTTCATCTTAACATATATAAATGAACTGAAAAGTCTCGTATGATTTCAAATATTTCCCAATTAAATTTGATTTTTATACCAAAACTAGTGTATAATTTACTACGATTTTTTACCAAAACTTGCATTTCGAAAAGTTTAATAAAATCTAATTTTCAGATGATTTTTTTCATGGACTTCTATCATAACCTTCCCTCTTAACATATATAAATGATCTGAAAAGTTTCGTATCATTTCAAATAGTCCCCATTTAAATTTGATATTTTTTACTGAAGCTAGTGTATAATATACTACGATTTTTAACCGAAACTTGCATTTCAAAATGTTTCATAAAATCTAATTATCAGATGATTTTTTGCATGGACTTCCATCATAACCTTCCCTCGTAAAATATATAAATAACATTAGACATTTCGTATAGTTTCGAACAGTCCACGATTTAATTTGATTTTTGACCGAAAATAGTATAAACTAGTGTATAATATATTATGATTTTTGACCGAAACTTGCATTTCGAATAGTTTCATAGCATCTAATTTTCAGATGATTTTTTTTGCATGGACTTCCATCATAAACTTTCCTCTTACAATATATAAATAATCTGAAAAGTCTCGTATCATTTCAAATATTCCCCAATTAAATTTTATTTTTTTGCCAAAACAAGTGTATAAAGATACTACGATTTTTTTACCGAAACTTGTATTTCATAAATTTCATAGAATCTAATTTTCAGATGAGTTTTTTGCATGGACTTCTATCATAACCTTCCCTCTTAACATATATAAATGATCTGAAAAGTTTCGTATCATTTCAAATAATCCCTAATTAAATTTGATTTTTTTGACTGAAGCTAGTGTATAATATACTACGATTTTTGACCGAAACTTGCATTTCGGAATGTTTCATAAAATCTAATTTTCAGAAGATTTTTTGCATTGACTTCCATCATAACCATCCCTCTTAAAATATAAAAATGATATTGGACGTTTTGTTTCATTTCGAAAAGTCCCTGATTTAATTTGATGTTTGATCGAAACTAGTATAAACTAGTGTATAATATATTATGATTTTTGACCGAAACTTGCATTTCGAATAGTTTCATAGAATCTAGTTTTGAGATGATTTTTTTGCACGAACTTCCATCATAACCTTTCATCTTAACATATATAAATGAACTGAAAAGTCTCGTATGATTTCAAATATTTCCCAATTAAATTTGATTTTTATACCAAAACTAGTGTATAATTTACTACGATTTTTTACCAAAACTTGCATTTCGAAAAGTTTAATAAAATCTAATTTTCAGATGATTTTTTTCATGGACTTCTATCATAACCTTCCCTCTTAACATATATAAATGATCTGAAAAGTTTCGTATCATTTCAAATAGTCCCCATTTAAATTTGATATTTTTTACTGAAGCTAGTGTATAATATACTACGATTTTTAACCGAAACTTGCATTTCAAAATGTTTCATAAAATCTAATTATCAGATGATTTTTTGCATGGACTTCCATCATAACCTTCCCTCCTAAAATATATAAATAACATTAGATGTTTCGTATCATTTCGAACAGTCCACGATTTAATTTGATTTTTGACCGAAACTAGTATAAACTAGTGTATAATATATTATTATTTTTGACCGAAACTTGCATTTCGAATAGTTTCATAGCATCTAATTTTCAGATGATTTTTTTTGCATGGACTTCCATCATAAACTTTCCTCTTAACATATATAAATAATCTGAAAAGTCTCGTATCATTTCAAATATTCCCCAATTAAAATTTATTTTTTTGCCGAAACTAGTGTATAAAGATACTACGATTTTTTTACCGAAACTTGTATTTCATAAATTTCATAGAATCTAATTTTCAGATGAGTTTTTTGCATGGACTTCTATCATAACCTTCCCTCTTAACATATATAAATGATCTGAAAAGTTTCGTATCATTTCAAATAATCCCTAATTAAATTTGATTTTTTTTACTGAAGCTAGTGTATAATATACTACGATTTTTGACCGAAACTTGCATTTCGAAATGTTTCATAAAATCTAATTTTCAGATGATTTTTTGCATTGACTTCCATCATAACCTTCCTTCTTAAAATATAAAAATGATATTGGACGTTTTGTTTCATTTCGAAAAGTCCCCGATTTAATTTGATGTTTGATCGAAACTAGTATAAACTAGTGTATAATATATTAAGATTTTTGACCGAAACTTGCATTTCGAATAGTTTCATAGAATCTAGTTTTGAGATGATTTTTTTGCACGAACTTCCATCATAACCTTTCATCTTAACATATATAAATGAACTGAAAAGTCTCGTATGATTTCAAATATTTCCCAATTAAATTTGATTTTTATACCAAAACTAGTGTATAATATACTACGATTTTTTACCAAAACTTGCATTTCGAAAAGTTTCATAGAATCTAATTTTCAGATGATTTTTTTTATGGACTTCTATCATAACCTTCCCTCTTAACATATATAAATGATCTGAAAAGTTTCGTATCATTTCAAATAGTCCCCATTTAAATTTGATATTTTTTACTGAAGCTAGTGTATAATATACTACGATTTTTAACTGAAACTTGCATTTCAAAATGTTTCATAAAATCTAATTATCAGATGATTTTTTGCATGGACTTCCATCATAACCTTCCCTCCTAAAATATATAAATAACATTAGATGTTTCGTATCATTTCGAACAGTCCACGATTTAATTTGATTTTTGACCGAAACTAGTATAAACTAGTGTATAATATATTATGATTTTTGACCGAAACTTGCATTTCGAATAGTTTCATAGCATCTAATTTTCAGATGATTTTTTTTGCATGGACTTCCATCATAAACTTTCCTCTTAACATATATAAATAATCTGAAAAGTCTCGTATCATTTCAAATATTCCCCAATTAAAATTTATTTTTTTGCCGAAACTAGTGTATAAAGATACTACGATTTTTTACCGAAACTTGTATTTCATAAATTTCATAGAATCTAATTTTCAGATGAGTTTTTTGCATGGACTTCTATCATAACCTTCCCTCTTAACATATATAAATGATCTGAAAAGTTTCGTATCATTTCAAATAATCCCTAATTAAATTTGATTTTTTTGACTGAAGCTAGTGTATAATATACTACGATTTTTGACCGAAACTTGCATTTCGAAATGTTTCATAAAATCTAATTTTCAGATGATTTTTTGCATTGACTTCCATCATAACCTTCCCTCTTAAAATATAAAAATGATATTGGACGTTTTGTTTCATTTCAAAAAGTCCCCGATTTAATTTGATGTTTGATCGAAAATAGTATAAACTAGTGTATAATATATTAAGATTTTTGACCGAAACTTGCATTTCGAATAGTTTCATAGAATCTAGTTTTGAGATGATTTTTTTGCACGAACTTCCATCATAACCTTTCATCTTAACATATATAAATGAACTGAAAAGTCTCGTATGATTTCAAATATTTCCCAATTAAATTTGATTTTTATACCAAAACTAGTGTATAATATACTACGATTTTTTACCAAAACTTGCATTTCGAAAAGTTTCATAGAATCTAATTTTCAGATTATTTTTTTTATGGACTTCTATCATAACCTTCCCTCTTAACATATATAAATGATCTGAAAAGTTTCGTATCATTTCAAATAGTCCCCATTTAAATTTGATATTTTTTACTGAAGCTAGTGTATAATATACTACGATTTTTAACCGAAACTTGCATTTCAAAATGTTTCATAAAATCTAATTATCAGATGATTTTTTGCATGGACTTCCATCATAACCTTCCCTCGTAAACTATATAAATAACATTAGACGTTTCGTATCATTTCGAATAGTCCACGATTTAATTTGATTTTTGACCGAAACTAGTATAAACTAGTGTATAATATATCATGCTTTTTGACCGAAACTTGCATTTCGAATAGTTTCATAGCATCTAATTTTCAGATGATTTTTTTTTGCATGGACTTCCATCATAAACTTTCCTCTTAACATATATAAATAATCTGAAAAGTCTCGTATCATTTCAAATATTCCCCAATTAAATTTTATTATTTTGCCGAAACTAGTGTATAAAGATACTACGATTTTTTACCGAAACTTGTATTTCATAAATTTCATAGAATCTAATTTTCAGATGAGTTTTTTGCATGGACTTCTATCATAACCTTCCCTCTTAACATATATAAATGATCTGAAAAGTTTCGTATCATTTCAAATAATCCCTAATTAAATTTGATTTTTTTGACTGAAGCTAGTGTATAATATACTACGATTTTTGACCGAAACTTGCATTTCGAAATGTTTCATAAAATCTAATTTTCAGATGATTTTTTGCATTGACTTCCATCATAACCTTCCCTCTTAAAATATAAAAATGATATTGGACGTTTTATTTCATTTCGAAAAGTCCCCGATTTAATTTGATGTTTGATCGAAACTAGTATAAACTAGAGTATAATATATTAAGATTTTTGACCGAAACTTGCATTTCGAATAGTTTCAAAGAATCTAGTTTTGAGATGATTTTTTTGCACGAACTTCCATCATAACCTTTCATCTTAACATATATAAATGAACTGAAAAGTCTCGTATGATTTCAAATATTTCCCAATTAAATTTGATTTTTATACCAAAACTAGTGTATAATATACTACGATTTTTTACCAAAACTTGCATTTCGAAAAGTTTCATAGAATCTAATTTTCAGATGATTTTTTTTATGGACTTCTATCATAACCTTCCCTCTTAACATATATAAATGATCTGAAAAGTTTCGTATCATTTCAAATAGTCCCCATTTAAATTTGATATTTTTTACTAAAGCTAGTGTATAATATACTACGATTTTTAACCGAAACTTGCATTTCGAAATGTTTCATAAAATCTAATTATCAGATGATTTTTTGCATGGACTTCCATCATAACCTTCCCTCGTAAAATATATAAATAACATTAGACGTTTCGTATCATTTCGAACAGTCCACGATTTAATTTGATTTTTGACCGAAACTAGTATAAACTAGTGTATAATATATCATGCTTCTTGACCGAAACTTGCATTTCGAATAGTTTCATAGCATCTAATTTTCAGATGATTTTTTTTTGCATGGACTTCCATCATAAACTTTCCTCTTAACATATATAAATAATCTGAAAAGTCTCGTATCATTTCAAATATTCCCCAATTAAATTTTATTTTTTTGCCGAAACTAGTGTATAAAGATACTACGATTTTTTATCGAAACTTGTATTTCATAAATTTCATAGAATCTAATTTTCAGATGAGTTTTTTGCATGGACTTCTATCATAACCTTCCCTCTTAACATATATAAATGATCTGAAAAGTTTCGTATCATTTCAAATAATCCCTAATTAAATTTGATTTTTTTTACTGAAGCTAGTGTATAATATACTACGATTTTTGACCGAAACTTGCATTTCGAAATGTTTCATAAAATCTAATTTTCAAATGATTTTTTGCATTGACTTCCATCATAACCTTCCCTCTTAAAATATAAAAATGATATTCGACGTTTGTTTCATTTCGAAAAGTCCCCGATTTAATTTGATGTTTGATCGAAACTAGTATAAACTAGTGTATAATATATTAAGATTTTTGACCGAAACTTGCATTTCGAATAGTTTCATAGAATCTAGTTTTGAGATGATTTTTTTGCACGAACTTCCATCATAACCTTTCATCTTAACATATATAAATGAACTGAAAAGTCTCGTATGATTTCAATTATTTCCCAATTAAATTTGATTTTTATACCAAAACTAGTGTATAATTTACTACGATTTTTTACCAAAACTTGCATTTCGAAAAGTTTCATAGAATCTAATTTTCAGATGAATTTTTGCATGGACTTCTATCATAACCTTCCCTCTTAACATATATAAATGATCTGAAAAGTTTCGTATCTTTTCAAATAGTCTCCATTTAAATTTGATATTTTGAATGAAGCTAGTGTGTAATATACTACGATTTTTAACCGAAACTTGCATTTCGAAATGTTTCATAAAATCTAATTATCAAATGATTTTTTGCATGGACTTCCATCATAACCTTCCCTCGTAAAATATATAAATAACATTAGATGTTTCGTATCATTTCGAACAGTCCACGATTTAATTTGATTTTTGACCGAAACTAGTATAAACTAGTGTATAATATATGATTATTTTTGACCGAAACTTGCATTTCGAATAGTTTCATAGCATCTAATTTTCAGATGATTTTTTTTGCATGGACTTCCATCATAAACTTTCCTCTTAACATATATAAATAATCTGAAAAGTCTCGTATCATTTCAAATATTCCCCAATTAAATTTTATTTTTTTGCCGAAACTAGTGTATAAAGATACTACGATTTTTTTACCGAAACTTGTATTTCATAAATTTCATAGAATCTAATTTTCAGATGAGTTTTTTGCATGGACTTCTATCATAACCTTCCCTCTTAACATATATAAATGATCTGAAAAGTTTCGTATCATTTCAAATAGTCCCCATTTAAATTTGATATTTTTTACTGAAGCTAGTGTATAATATACTACGATTTTTAACCGAAACTTGCATTTCAAAATGTTTCATAAAATCTAATTATCAGATGATTTTTTGCATGGACTTCCATCATAACCTTCCCTCGTAAACTATATAAATAACATTAGACGTTTCGTATCATTTCGAATAGTCCACGATTTAATTTGATTTTTGACCGAAACTAGTATAAACTAGTGTATAATATATCATGCTTTTTGACCGAAACTTGCATTTCGAATAGTTTCATAACATCTAATTTTCAGATGATTTTTTTTTGCATGGACTTCCATCATAAACTTTCCTCTTAACATATATAAATAATCTGAAAAGTCTCGTATCATTTCAAATATTCCCCAATTAAATTTAATTATTTTGCCGAAACTAGTGTATAAAGATACTACGATTTTTTACCGAAACTTGTATTTCAAAAATTTCATAGAATCTAATTTTCAGATGAGTTTTTTGCATGGACTTCTATCATAACCTTCCCTCTTAACATATATAAATGATCTGAAAAGTTTCGTATCATTTCAAATAATCCCTAATTAAATTTGATTTTTTTGACTGAAGCTAGTGTATAATATACTACGATTTTTGACCGAAACTTGCATTTCGAAATGTTTCATAAAATCTAATTTTCAGATGATTTTTTGCATTGACTTCCATCATAACCTTCCCTCTTAAAATATAAAAATGATATTGGACGTTTTGTTTCATTTCGAAAAGTCCCCGATTTAATTTGTTGTTTGATCGAAACTAGTATAAACTAGTGGATAATATATTAAGATTTTTGAACGAAACTTGCATTTCGAATAGTTTCATAGAATCTAGTTTTGAGATGATTTTTTTTGCACGAACTTCCATCATAACCTTTCATCTTAACATATATAAATGAACTGAAAAGTCTCGTATGATTTCAAATATTTCCCAATTAAATTTGATTTTTATACCAAAACTAGTGTATAATATACTACGATTTTTTACCAAAACTTGCATTTCGAAAAGTTTCATAGAATCTAATTTTCAGATGAATTTTTGCATGGACTTCTATCATAACCTTCCCTCTTAACATATATAAATGATCTGAAAAGTTTCGTATCATTTCAAATAGTCTCCATTTAAATTTGATATTTTTGACTGAAGCTAGTGTATAATATACTACGATTTTTAACCGAAACTTGCA
Source organism: Lathyrus aphaca (assembly GCA_963966055.1). Taxonomy (NCBI): domain Eukaryota; kingdom Viridiplantae; phylum Streptophyta; class Magnoliopsida; order Fabales; family Fabaceae; genus Lathyrus; species Lathyrus aphaca. Next base: position 239,385,563 of record OZ014522.1, read on the forward strand.
TTTCGAAATGTTTCATAAAATCTAATTATCAGATGATTTTTTGCATGGACTTCCATCATAACCTTCCCTCGTAAAATATATAAATAAAATTAGACGTTTCGTATCATTTCGAACAGTCCACGATTTAATTTGATTTTTGACCGAAACTAGTATAAACTAGTGTATTATATATTATGATTTTTGACCGAAACTTGCATTTCGAATATTTCATAGCATCTAATTTTCAGATGATTTTTTTTGCATGGACTTCCATCATAAACTTTCCTCTTAACATATATAAATAATCTGAAAAGTCTCGTATCATTTCAAATATTCCCCAATTAAATTTTATTTTTTTGCCGAAACTAGTGTATAAAGATACTACGATTTTTTACCGAAACTTGTATTTCATAAATTTCATAGAATCTAATTTTCAGATAAGTTTTTTGCATGGACTTCTCTCATAACCTTCCCTCTTCACATATATAAATGATCTGAAAAGTTTCGTATCATTTCAAATAATCCCTAATTAAATTTGATTTTTTTGACTGAAGCTAGTGTATAATATACTACGATTTTTGACCGAAACTTGCATTTCGAAATGTTTCATAAAATCTGATTTTCAGATGATTTTTTGCATTGACTTCCATCATAACCTTCCCTCTTAAAATATAAAAATGATATTGGATGTTTTGTTTCATTTCGAAAAGTCCCCGATTTAATTTGATGTTTGATCGAAACTAGTATAAACTAGAGTATAATATATTAAGATTTTTGACCGAAACTTGCATTTCGAATAGTTTCAAAGAATCTAGTTTTGAGATGATTTTTTTGCACGAACTTCCATCATAACCTTTCATCTTAACATATATAAATGAACTGAAAAGTCTCGTATGATTTCAAATATTTCCCAATTAAATTTGATTTTTATACCAAAACTAGTGTATAATATACTACGATTTTTTACCAAAACTTGCATTTCGAAAAGTTTCATAGAATCTAATTTTCAGATGATTTTTTTTATGGACTTCTATCATAACCTTCCCTCTTAACATATATAAATGATCTGAAAAGTTTCGTATCATTTCAAATAGTCCCCATTTAAATTTGATATTTTTTACTAAAGCTAGTGTATAATATACTACGATTTTTAACCGAAACTTGCATTTCGAAATGTTTCATAAAATCTAATTATCAGATGATTTTTTGCATGGACTTCCATCATAACCTTCCCTCGTAAAATATATAAATAACATTAGACGTTTCGTATCATTTCGAACAGTCCACGATTTAATTTGATTTTTGACCGAAACTAGTATAAACTAGTGTATAATATATCATGCTTCTTGACCGAAACTTGCATTTCGAATAGTTTCATAGCATCTAATTTTCAGATGATTTTTTTTTGCATGGACTTCCATCATAAACTTTCCTCTTAACATATATAAATAATCTGAAAAGTCTCGTATCATTTCAAATATTCCCCAATTAAATTTTATTTTTTTGCCGAAACTAGTGTATAAAGATACTACGATTTTTTATCGAAACTTGTATTTCATAAATTTCATAGAATCTAATTTTCAGATGAGTTTTTTGCATGGACTTCTATCATAACCTTCCCTCTTAACATATATAAATGATCTGAAAAGTTTCGTATCATTTCAAATAATCCCTAATTAAATTTGATTTTTTTTACTGAAGCTAGTGTATAATATACTACGATTTTTGACCGAAACTTGCATTTCGAAATGTTTCATAAAATCTAATTTTCAAATGATTTTTTGCATTGACTTCCATCATAACCTTCCCTCTTAAAATATAAAAATGATATTCGACGTTTGTTTCATTTCGAAAAGTCCCCGATTTAATTTGATGTTTGATCGAAACTAGTATAAACTAGTGTATAATATATTAAGATTTTTGACCGAAACTTGCATTTCGAATAGTTTCATAGAATCTAGTTTTGAGATGATTTTTTTGCACGAACTTCCATCATAACCTTTCATCTTAACATATATAAATGAACTGAAAAGTCTCGTATGATTTCAATTATTTCCCAATTAAATTTGATTTTTATACCAAAACTAGTGTATAATTTACTACGATTTTTTACCAAAACTTGCATTTCGAAAAGTTTCATAGAATCTAATTTTCAGATGAATTTTTGCATGGACTTCTATCATAACCTTCCCTCTTAACATATATAAATGATCTGAAAAGTTTCGTATCTTTTCAAATAGTCTCCATTTAAATTTGATATTTTGAATGAAGCTAGTGTGTAATATACTACGATTTTTAACCGAAACTTGCATTTCGAAATGTTTCATAAAATCTAATTATCAAATGATTTTTTGCATGGACTTCCATCATAACCTTCCCTCGTAAAATATATAAATAACATTAGATGTTTCGTATCATTTCGAACAGTCCACGATTTAATTTGATTTTTGACCGAAACTAGTATAAACTAGTGTATAATATATGATTATTTTTGACCGAAACTTGCATTTCGAATAGTTTCATAGCATCTAATTTTCAGATGATTTTTTTTGCATGGACTTCCATCATAAACTTTCCTCTTAACATATATAAATAATCTGAAAAGTCTCGTATCATTTCAAATATTCCCCAATTAAATTTTATTTTTTTGCCGAAACTAGTGTATAAAGATACTACGATTTTTTTACCGAAACTTGTATTTCATAAATTTCATAGAATCTAATTTTCAGATGAGTTTTTTGCATGGACTTCTATCATAACCTTCCCTCTTAACATATATAAATGATCTGAAAAGTTTCGTATCATTTCAAATAGTCCCCATTTAAATTTGATATTTTTTACTGAAGCTAGTGTATAATATACTACGATTTTTAACCGAAACTTGCATTTCAAAATGTTTCATAAAATCTAATTATCAGATGATTTTTTGCATGGACTTCCATCATAACCTTCCCTCGTAAACTATATAAATAACATTAGACGTTTCGTATCATTTCGAATAGTCCACGATTTAATTTGATTTTTGACCGAAACTAGTATAAACTAGTGTATAATATATCATGCTTTTTGACCGAAACTTGCATTTCGAATAGTTTCATAACATCTAATTTTCAGATGATTTTTTTTTGCATGGACTTCCATCATAAACTTTCCTCTTAACATATATAAATAATCTGAAAAGTCTCGTATCATTTCAAATATTCCCCAATTAAATTTAATTATTTTGCCGAAACTAGTGTATAAAGATACTACGATTTTTTACCGAAACTTGTATTTCAAAAATTTCATAGAATCTAATTTTCAGATGAGTTTTTTGCATGGACTTCTATCATAACCTTCCCTCTTAACATATATAAATGATCTGAAAAGTTTCGTATCATTTCAAATAATCCCTAATTAAATTTGATTTTTTTGACTGAAGCTAGTGTATAATATACTACGATTTTTGACCGAAACTTGCATTTCGAAATGTTTCATAAAATCTAATTTTCAGATGATTTTTTGCATTGACTTCCATCATAACCTTCCCTCTTAAAATATAAAAATGATATTGGACGTTTTGTTTCATTTCGAAAAGTCCCCGATTTAATTTGTTGTTTGATCGAAACTAGTATAAACTAGTGGATAATATATTAAGATTTTTGAACGAAACTTGCATTTCGAATAGTTTCATAGAATCTAGTTTTGAGATGATTTTTTTTGCACGAACTTCCATCATAACCTTTCATCTTAACATATATAAATGAACTGAAAAGTCTCGTATGATTTCAAATATTTCCCAATTAAATTTGATTTTTATACCAAAACTAGTGTATAATATACTACGATTTTTTACCAAAACTTGCATTTCGAAAAGTTTCATAGAATCTAATTTTCAGATGAATTTTTGCATGGACTTCTATCATAACCTTCCCTCTTAACATATATAAATGATCTGAAAAGTTTCGTATCATTTCAAATAGTCTCCATTTAAATTTGATATTTTTGACTGAAGCTAGTGTATAATATACTACGATTTTTAACCGAAACTTGCATTTCGAAATGTTTCATAAAATCTAATTATCAGATGATTTTTTGCATGGACTTCCATCATAACCTTCCCTCGTAAAATATATAAATAAAATTAGACGTTTCGTATCATTTCGAACAGTCCACGATTTAATTTGATTTTTGACCGAAACTAGTATAAACTAGTGTATTATATATTATGATTTTTGACCGAAACTTGCATTTCGAATATTTCATAGCATCTAATTTTCAGATGATTTTTTTTGCATGGACTTCCATCATAAACTTTCCTCTTAACATATATAAATAATCTGAAAAGTCTCGTATCATTTCAAATATTCCCCAATTAAATTTTATTTTTTTGCCGAAACTAGTGTATAAAGATACTACGATTTTTTACCGAAACTTGTATTTCATAAATTTCATAGAATCTAATTTTCAGATAAGTTTTTTGCATGGACTTCTCTCATAACCTTCCCTCTTCACATATATAAATGATCTGAAAAGTTTCGTATCATTTCAAATAATCCCTAATTAAATTTGATTTTTTTGACTGAAGCTAGTGTATAATATACTACGATTTTTGACCGAAACTTGCATTTCGAAATGTTTCATAAAATCTGATTTTCAGATGATTTTTTGCATTGACTTCCATCATAACCTTCCCTCTTAAAATATAAAAATGATATTGGATGTTTTGTTTCATTTCGAAAAGTCCCCGATTTAATTTGATGTTTGATCGAAACTAGTATAAACTAGTGTATAATATATTAAGATTTTTGACCGAAACTTGCATTTCGAATAGTTTCATAGAATCTAGTTTTGAGATGAATTTTTTGCACGAACTTCCATCATAACCTTTCATCTTAACATATATAAATGAACTGAAAAGTCTCGTATCATTTCAAATATTCCCCAATTAAATTTGATTTTTATACCAAAACTAGTGTATAATATACTACGATTTTTTACCAAAACTTGCATTTCGAAAAGTTTCATAGAATCTAATTTTCAGATGAATTTTTGCATGGACTTCTATCATAACCTTCCCTCTTAACATATATAAATGATCTGAAAAGTCTCGTATCATTTCAAATAGTCTCCATTTAAATTTGATATTTTTGACTGAAGCTAGTGTATAATATACTACGATTTTTAACCGAAACTTGCATTTCGAAATGTTTCATAAAATCTAATTATCAGATGATTTTTTGCATGGACTTCTATCATAACCTTCCCTCTTAACATATATAAATGATCTGAAAAGTTTCGTATCATTTCAAATAATCCCTAATTAAATTTGTTTTTTTTTACTGAAGCTAGTGTATAATATATTTCGATTTTTGACCGAAACTTGCATTTTGAAATGTTTCATAAAATCTAATTTTCAGATGATTTTTTGCATTGACTTCCATCATAACCTTCCATCTTAAAATATAAAAATGATATTGGACGTTTTGTTTCATTTCGAAAAGTCCCCGATTTAATTTGATGTTTGATCGAAACTAGTATAAACTAGTGTATAATATATTATGATTTTTGACCGAAACTTGCATTTCGAATAGTTTCATAGAATCTAGTTTTGAGATGATTTTTTTGCACGAACTTCCATCATAACCTTTCATCTTATCATATATAAATGAACTGAAAAGTCTCGTATGATTTCAAATATTTCCCAATTAAATTTGATTTTTATACCAAAACTAGTGTATAATTTACTACGATTTTTTACCAAAACTTGCATTTCGAAAAGTTTCATAAAATCTAATTTTCAGATGATTTTTTGCATGGACTTCTATCATAACCTTCCCTCTTAACATATATAAATGATCTGAAAAGTTTCGTATCATTTCAAATAGTCTCCATTTAAATTTGATATTTTTGACTGAAGCTAGTGTATAATATACTACGATTTTTAACCGAAACTTGCATTTCGAAATGTTTCATAAAATCTAATTATCAGATGATTTTTTGCATGGACTTCCATCATAACCTTCCCTCGTAAAATATATAAATAACATTAGACGTTGCGTATCATTTCGAAAAGTGCACGATTTAATTTGATTTTTGACCGAAACTAGTATAAACTAGTGTATAATATATTATGATTTTTGACTGAAACTTGCATTTCGAATACTTTCATAGCATCTAATTTTCAGATGATTTTTTTTGCATGGACTTCCATCATAAACTTTCCTCTTAACATATATAAATGATCTGTAAAAAGTCTCGTATCATTTCAAATAGTCCCCAATTAAATTTTATTTTTTTGCCGAAACTAGAGTATAAAGATACTACGATTTTTTACCGAAACTTGTATTTCATAAATTTCATAGAATCTAAATTACAAATGAGTTTTTTGCATGTACTTCTATCATAACCTTCCCACTTAACATATATAAATGATCAGAAAAGTTTCGTATCATTTCAAATAATCCCTAATTAAATTTAATTTTTTTGACTGAATCTATTGTATAATATACTACAATTTTTGACCGAAACTTGCATTTCGAAATGTTTCATAAAATCTAATTTTCAGATGATTTTTTGCATTGACTTCCATCATAACCTTCCCTCTTAAAATATAAGAATGATATTGGACGTTTTGTTTCATTTAAAAAAGTCCCCGATTTAATTTGATGTTTGATCGAAACTAGTATAAACTAGTGTATAATATATTAAGATTTTTGATCGAAACTTGCATTTCGAATAGTTTCATAGAATCTAGTTTTGAGATGATTTTTTTGCACGAACTTCCATCATAACCTTTCATCTTAACATATATAAATGAACTGAAAAGTCCCGTATGATTTCAAATATTTCCCAATTAAATTTGATTTTTATACCAAAACTAGTGTATAATATACTACGATTTTTTACCAAAACTTGCATTTCGAAAAGTTTCATAGAATCTAATTTTCAGATGAATTTTTGCATGGACTTCTATCATAACCTTCCCTCTTAACATATATAAATGATCTGAAAAGTTTCGTATCATTTCAAATAGTCTCCATTTAAATTTGATATTTTTGACTGAAGCTAGTGTATAATATACTACGATTTTTAACCGAAACTTGCATTTCGAAATGTTTCATAAAATCTAATTATCAGATGATTTTTTGCATGGACTTCCATCATAACCTTCCCTCGTAAAATATATAAATAACATTAGACGTTGCGTATCATTTCGAAAAGTCCACGATTTAATTTGATTTTTGACCGAAACTAGTATAAACTAGTGTATAATATATTATGATTTTTGACTGAAACTTGCATTTCGAATACTTTCATAGCATCTAATTTTCAGATGATTTTTTTTGCATGGACTTCCATCATAAACTTTCCTCTTAACATATATAAATGATCTGTAAAAAGTCTCGTATCATTTCAAATAGTCCCCAATTAAATTTTATTTTTTTGCCGAAACTAGAGTATAAAGATACTACGATTTTTTACCGAAACTTGTATTTCATAAATTTCATAGAATCTAATTTACAGATGAGTTTTTTGCATGTACTTCTATCATAACCTTCCCACTTAACATATATAAATGATCAGAAAAGTTTCGTATCATTTCAAATAATCCCTAATTAAATTTGATTTTTTTGACTGAATCTATTGTATAATATACTACGATTTTTGACCGAAACTTGCATTTCGAAATGTTTCATAAAATCTAATTTTCAGATGATTTTTTGCATTGACTTCCATCATAACCTTCCCTCTTAAAATATAAGAATGATATTGGACGTTTTGTTTCATTTAAAAAAGTCCCCGATTTAATTTGATGTTTGATCGAAATCTAGTATAAACTAGTGTATAATATATTAAGATTTTTGACCGAAACTTGCATTTCGAATAGTTTCATAGAATCTAGTTTGGGATGATTTTTTTGCACGAACTTCCATCATAACCTTTCATCTTAACATATATAAATGAACTGAAAAGTCCCGTATGATTTCAAATATTTCCCAATTAAATTTGATTTTTATACCAAAACTAGTGTATAATTTACTACGATTTTTTACCAAAACTTGCATTTCGAAAAGTTTCATAGAATCTAATTTTCAGATGAATTTTTGCATGGACTTCTATCATAACCTTCCCTCTTAACATATATAAATGATCTGAAAAGTTTCGTATCATTTCAAATAGTCTCAATTTAAATTTGATATTTTTGACTGAAGCTAGTGTATGATATACTACGATTTTTAACCGAAACTTGCATTTCGAAATGTTTCATAAAATCTAATTATCAGATGATTTTTTGCAAGGACTTCCATCATAACCTTCCCTCGTAAAATATATAAATAACATTAGACGTTTCGTATCATTTCGAACAGTCCACAATTTAATTTGATTTTTGACCGAAAATAGTATAAACTAGTGTATAATATATTATGATTTTTGACCGAAACTTGCATTTCGAATAGTTTCATAGCATCTAATTTTCAGATGATTTTTTTTGCATGGACTTCCATCATAACCTTTCATCTTAACATATATAAATGAACTGAAAAGTCTCGTATGATTTAAAATATTTCCCAATTAAATTTGATTTTTATACCAAAACTAGTGTATAATTTACTACGATTTTTTACCAAAACTTGCATTTCGAAAAGCTTCATAAAATCTAATTTTCAGATGACTTTTTGCATGGACTTCTATCATAACCTTCCCTCTTAACATATATAAATGATCTGAAAAGTTTCGTATCATTTCAAATAGTCCCCATTTAAATTTGATATTTTTTACTGAAGCTAGTGTATAATATACTACGATTTTTAACCGAAACTTGCATTTCGAAATGTTTCATAAAATCTAATTATCAGATGATTTTTTGCATGGACTTCCATCATAACCTTCCCTCGTAAAATATATAAATAACATTAGATGTTTCGTATCATTTCGAACAGTCCACGATTTAATTTGATTTTTGACCGAAACTAGTATAAACTAGTGTATAATATATTATGATTTTTGACCGAAACTTGCATTTCGAATAGTTTCATAGCATCTAATTTTCAGATGATTTTTTTTGCATGGACTTCCATCATAACCTTTCATCTTAACATATATAAATGAACTGAAAAGTCTCGTATGATTTCAAATATTTCCCAATTAAATTTGATTTTTATACCAAAACTAGTGTATAATTTACTACGATTTTTTACCCAAACCTGCATTTCGAAAAGTTTCATAAAATCTAATTTTCAGATGATTTTTTGCATGGACTTCTATCATAACCTTCCCTCTTAACATATATAAATGATATGAAAAGTTTCGTATCATTTCAAATAGTCCCCATTTAAATTTGATATTTTTTACTGAAGCTAGTGTATAATATACTACGATTTTTAACCGAAACTTGCATTTCGAAATGTTTCATAAAATCTAATTATCAGATGATTTTTTGCATGGACTTCCATCATAACCTTCCCTCGTAAAATATATAAATAACATTAGACGTTTCGTATCATTTCGAACAGTCCACGATTTAATTTGATTTTTACCGAAACTGGTATAAACTAGTGTATAATATATTATGATTTTTGACCGAAACTTGCATTTCGAATAGTTTCATAGCATCTAATTTTCAGATGATTTTTTTTGCATGGACTTCCATCATAAACTTTCCTCTTAAAATATATAAATAATCTGAAAAGTCTCGTATCATTTCAAATATTCCCCAATTAAATTTTATTTTTTTGCCGAAACTAGTGTATAAAGATACTACGATTTTTTACCGAAACTTGTATTTCATAAATTTCATAGAAACTAATTTTCAGATGAGTTTTTTGCATGGACTTCTATCATAACCTTCCCTCTTAACATATATAAATGATCTGAAAAGTTTCGTATCATTTCAAATAGTCCCCATTTAAATTTGATATTTTTTACTGAAGCTAGTGTATAATATACTACGATTTTTAACCGAAACTTGCATTTCGAAATGTTTCATAAAATCTAATTATCAGATGATTTTTTGCATGGACTTCCATCATAACCTTCCCTCGTAAAATATATAAATAACATAAGACGTTTCGTATCATTTCGAACAGTCCACGATTTAATTTGATTTTTGACCGAAACTAATATAAACGAGTGTATAATATATTATGATTTTTGACCGAAACTTGCATTTCGAATAGTTTCAGAGCATCTAATTTTCAGATGATTTTTTTTGCATGGACTTCCATCATAACCTTTCATCTTAACATATATAAATGAACTGAAAAGTCTCGTATGATTTCAAATATTTCCCAATTAAATTTGATTTTTATACCAAAACTAGTGTATAATTTACTACGATTTTTTACCAAAACTTGCATTTCGAAAAGTTTCATAAAATCTAATTTTCAGATGATTTTTTGCATGGACTTCTATCATAACCTTCCCTCTTAACATATATAAATGATCTGAAAAGTTTCGTATCATTTCAAATAGTCCCCATTTAAATTTGATATTTTTTACTGAAGCTAGTGTATAATATACTACGATTTTTAACCGAAACTTGCATTTCGAAATGTTTCATAAAATCTAATTATCAGATGATTTTTTGCATGGACTTCCATCATAACCTTCCCTCGTAAAATATATAAATAACATTAGACGTTTCGTATCATTTCGAACAGTCCACGATTTAATTTGATTTTTACCGAAACTGGTATAAACTAGTGTATAATATATTATGATTTTTGACCGAAACTTGCATTTCGAATAGTTTCATAGCATCTAATTTTCAGATGATTTTTTTTGCATGGACTTCCATCATAAACTTTCCTCTTAAAATATATAAATAATCTGAAAAGTCTCGTATCATTTCAAATATTCCCAAATTAAATTTTATTTTTTTGCCGAAACTAGTGTATAAAGATACTACGATTTTTTACCGAAACTTGTATTTCATAAATTTCATAGAAACTAATTTTCAGATGAGTTTTTTGCATGGACTTCTATCATAACCTTCCCTCTTAACATATATAAATGATCTGAAAAGTTTCGTATCATTTCAAATAATCGCTAATTAAATTTGATTTTTTTGACTGAAGCTAGTGTATAATATACTACGATTTTTGACCGAAACTTGCATTTCGAAATGTTTCATAAAATCTAATTTTCAGATTATTTTTTGCATTGACTTCCATCATAACCTTCCCTCTTAAAATATAAAAATGATATTGGACGTTTTGTTTCATTTCGAAAAGTCCCCGATTTAATTTGATGTTTGATCGAAACTAGTATAAACTAGTGTATAATATATTAAGATTTTTGACTGAAACTTGCATTTCGAATAGTTTCATAGAATCTAGTTTTGAGATGATTTTTTTGCACGAACTTCCATCATAACCTTTCATCTTAACATATATAAATGAACTGAAAAGTCTCGTATGATTTCAAATATTTCCAAATTAAATTTGATTTTTATACCAAAACTAGTGTATAATTTACTACGATTTTTTTACCAAAACTTGCATTTCGAAAAGTTTCATAAAATCTAATTTTCAGATGATTTTTTGCATGGACTTCTATCATAACCTTCCCTCTTAAAATATATAAATGATCTGAAAAGTTTCGTATCATTTCAAATAGTCCCCATTTAAATTTGATATTTTTTACTGAAGCTAGTGTATAATATACTACGATTTTTAACCGAAACTTGCATTTCGAAATGTTTCATAAAATCTAATTATCAGATGATTTTTTGCATGGACTTCCATCATAACCTTCCCTCGTAAAATATATAAATAACATTAGACGTTTCGTATCATTTCGAACAGTCCACGATTTAATTTGATTTTTGACCGAAACTAGTATAAACTAGTGTATAATATATTATGATTTTTGACCGAAACTTGCTTTTCGAATAGTTTCATAGCATCTAATTTTCAGATGATTTTTTTTGCATGGACTTCCATCATAAACTTTCCTCTTAACATATATAAATAATCTGAAAAGTCTCGTATCATTTCAAATATTCCCCAATTAAATTATATTTTATTGCCGAAACTAGTGTATAAAGATACTATGATTTTTTACCGAAACTATTATTTCATAAATTTCGTAGAAACTAATTTTCAGATGAGTTTTTTGCATGGACTTCTATCATAACCTTCCCTCTTAACATATATAAATGATCTGAAAAGTTTCGTATCATTTCAAATAGTCCCCATTTAAATTTGATATTTTTTACTGAAGCTAGTGTATAATATACTACGATTTTTAACCGAAACTTGCATTTCGAAATGTTTCATAAAATCTAATTATCAGATGATTTTTTGCATGGACTTCCATCATAACCTTCCCTCGTAAAATATATAAATAACATTAGACGTTTCGTATCATTTCGAACAGTCCACGATTTAATTTGATTTTTACCGAAACTGGTATAAACTAGTGTATAATATATTATGATTTTTGACCGAAACTTGCATTTCGAATAGTTTCATAGCATCTAATTTTCAGATGATTTTTTTTGCATGGACTTCCATCATAAACTTTCCTCTTAAAATATATAAATAATCTGAAAAGTCTCGTATCATTTCAAATATTCCCAAATTAAATTTTATTTTTTTGCCGAAACTAGTGTATAAAGATACTACGATTTTTTACCGAAACTTGTATTTCATAAATTTCATAGAAACTAATTTTCAGATGAGTTTTTTGCATGGACTTCTATCATAACCTTCCCTCTTAACATATATAAATGATCTGAAAAGTTTCGTATCATTTCAAATAATCGCTAATTAAATTTGATTTTTTTGACTGAAGCTAGTGTATAATATACTACGATTTTTGACCGAAACTTGCATTTCGAAATGTTTCATAAAATCTAATTTTCAGATTATTTTTTGCATTGACTTCCATCATAACCTTCCCTCTTAAAATATAAAAATGATATTGGACGTTTTGTTTCATTTCGAAAAGTCCCCGATTTAATTTGATGTTTGATCGAAACTAGTATAAACTAGTGTATAATATATTAAGATTTTTGACTGAAACTTGCATTTCGAATAGTTTCATAGAATCTAGTTTTGAGATGATTTTTTTGCACGAACTTCCATCATAACCTTTCATCTTAACATATATAAATGAACTGAAAAGTCTCGTATGATTTCAAATATTTCCCAATTAAATTTGATTTTTATACCAAAACTAGTGTATAATTTACTACGATTTTTTTACCAAAACTTGCATTTCGAAAAGTTTCATAAAATCTAATTTTCAGATGATTTTTTGCATGGACTTCTATCATAACCTTCCCTCTTAAAATATATAAATGATCTGAAAAGTTTCGTATCATTTCAAATAGTCCCCATTTAAATTTGATATTTTTTACTGAAGCTAGTGTATAATATACTACGATTTTTAACCGAAACTTGCATTTCGAAATGTTTCATAAAATCTAATTATCAGATGATTTTTTGCATGGACTTCCATCATAACCTTCCCTCGTAAAATATATAAATAACATTAGACGTTTCGTATCATTTCGAACAGTCCACGATTTAATTTGATTTTTACCGAAACTGGTATAAACTAGTGTATAATATATTATGATTTTTGACCGAAACTTGCATTTCGAATAGTTTCATAGCATCTAATTTTCAGATGATTTTTTTTGCATGGACTTCCATCATAAACTTTCCTCTTAAAATATATAAATAATCTGAAAAGTCTCGTATCATTTCAAATATTCCCAAATTAAATTTTATTTTTTTGCCGAAACTAGTGTATAAAGATACTACGATTTTTTACCGAAACTTGTATTTCATAAATTTCATAGAAACTAATTTTCAGATGAGTTTTTTGCATGGACTTCTATCATAACCTTCCCTCTTAACATATATAAATGATCTGAAAAGTTTCGTATCATTTCAAATAATCGCTAATTAAATTTGATTTTTTTGACTGAAGCTAGTGTATAATATACTACGATTTTTGACCGAAACTTGCATTTCGAAATGTTTCATAAAATCTAATTTTCAGATTATTTTTTGCATTGACTTCCATCATAACCTTCCCTCTTAAAATATAAAAATGATATTGGACGTTTTGTTTCATTTCGAAAAGTCCCCGATTTAATTTGATGTTTGATCGAAACTAGTATAAACTAGTGTATAATATATTAAGATTTTTGACTGAAACTTGCATTTCGAATAGTTTCATAGAATCTAGTTTTGAGATGATTTTTTTGCACGAACTTCCATCATAACCTTTCATCTTAACATATATAAATGAACTGAAAAGTCTCGTATGATTTCAAATATTTCCCAATTAAATTTGATTTTTATACCAAAACTAGTGTATAATTTACTACGATTTTTTTACCAAAACTTGCATTTCGAAAAGTTTCATAAAATCTAATTTTCATATGATTTTTTGCATGGACTTCTATCATAACCTTCCCTCTTAAAATATATAAATGATCTGAAAAGTTTCGTATCATTTCAAATAGTCCCCATTTAAATTTGATATTTTTTACTGAAGCTAGTGTATAATATACTACGATTTTTAACCGAAACTTGCATTTCGAAATGTTTCATAAAATCTAATTATCAGATGATTTTTTGCATGGACTTCCATCATAACCTTCCCTCGTAAAATATATAAATAACATTAGACGTTTCGTATCATTTCGAACAGTCCACGATTTAATTTGATTTTTGACCGAAACTAGTATAAACTAGTGTATAATATATTATGATTTTTGACCGAAACTTGCTTTTCGAATAGTTTCATAGCATCTAATTTTCAGATGATTTTTTTTGCATGGACTTCCATCATAAACTTTCCTCTTAACATATATAAATAATCTGAAAAGTCTCGTATCATTTCAAATATTCCCCAATTAAATTTTATTTTTTTGCCGAAACTAGTGTATAAAGATACTATGATTTTTTACCGAAACTATTATTTCATAAATTTCGTAGAAACTAATTTTCAGATGAGTTTTTTGCATGGACTTCTATCATAACCTTCCCTCTTAACATATATAAATGATCTGAAAAGTTTCGTATCATTTCAAATAGTCCCCATTTAAATTTGATATTTTTTACTGAAGCTAGTGTATAATATACTACGATTTTTAACCGAAACTTGCATTTCGAAATGTTTCATAAAATCTAATTATCAGATGATTTTTTGCATGGACTTCCATCATAACCTTCCCTCGTAAAATATATAAATAACATTAGACGTTTCGTATCATTTCGAACAGTCCACGATTTAATTTGATTTTTACCGAAACTGGTATAAACTAGTGTATAATATATTATGATTTTTGACCGAAACTTGCATTTCGAATAGTTTCATAGCATCTAATTTTCAGATGATTTTTTTTGCATGGACTTCCATCATAAACTTTCCTCTTAAAATATATAAATAATCTGAAAAGTCTCGTATCATTTCAAATATTCCCAAATTAAATTTTATTTTTTTGCCGAAACTAGTGTATAAAGATACTACGATTTTTTACCGAAACTTGTATTTCATAAATTTCATAGAAACTAATTTTCAGATGAGTTTTTTGCATGGACTTCTATCATAACCTTCCCTCTTAACATATATAAATGATCTGAAAAGTTTCGTATCATTTCAAATAATCGCTAATTAAATTTGATTTTTTTGACTGAAGCTAGTGTATAATATACTACGATTTTTGACCGAAACTTGCATTTCGAAATGTTTCATAAAATCTAATTTTCAGATTATTTTTTGCATTGACTTCCATCATAACCTTCCCTCTTAAAATATAAAAATGATATTGGACGTTTTGTTTCATTTCGAAAAGTCCCCGATTTAATTTGATGTTTGATCGAAACTAGTATAAACTAGTGTATAATATATTAAGATTTTTGACTGAAACTTGCATTTCGAATAGTTTCATAGAATCTAGTTTTGAGATGATTTTTTTGCACGAACTTCCATCATAACCTTTCATCTTAACATATATAAATGAACTGAAAAGTCTCGTATGATTTCAAATATTTCCCAATTAAATTTGATTTTTATACCAAAACTAGTGTATAATTTACTACGATTTTTTTACCAAAACTTGCATTTCGAAAAGTTTCATAAAATCTAATTTTCAGATGATTTTTTGCATGGACTTCTATCATAACCTTCCCTCTTAAAATATATAAATGATCTGAAAAGTTTCGTATCATTTCAAATAGTCCCCATTTAAATTTGATATTTTTTACTGAAGCTAGTGTATAATATACTACGATTTTTAACCGAAACTTGCATTTCGAAATGTTTCATAAAATCTAATTATCAGATGATTTTTTGCATGGACTTCCATCATAACCTTCCCTCGTAAAATATATAAATAACATTAGACGTTTCGTATCATTTCGAACAGTCCACGATTTAATTTGATTTTTGACCGAAACTAGTATAAACTAGTGTATAATATATTATGATTTTTGACCGAAACTTGCTTTTCGAATAGTTTCATAGCATCTAATTTTCAGATGATTTTTTTTGCATGGACTTCCATCATAAACTTTCCTCTTAACATATATAAATAATCTGAAAAGTCTCGTATCATTTCAAATATTCCCCAATTAAATTTTATTTTTTTGCCGAAACTAGTGTATAAAGATACTATGATTTTTTACCGAAACTATTATTTCATAAATTTCGTAGAAACTAATTTTCAGATGAGTTTTTTGCATGGACTTCTATCATAACCTTCCCTCTTAACATATATAAATGATCTGAAAAGTTTCGTATCATTTCAAATAGTCCCCATTTAAATTTGATATTTTTTACTGAAGCTAGTGTATAATATACTACGATTTTTAACCGAAACTTGCATTTCGAAATGTTTCATAAAATCTAATTATCAGATGATTTTTTGCATGGACTTCCATCATAACCTTCCCTCGTAAAATATATAAATAACATAAGACGTTTCGTATCATTTCGAACAGTCCACGATTTAATTTGATTTTTGACCGAAACTAATATAAACTAGTGTATAATATATTATGATTTTTGACCGAAACTTGCATTTCGAATAGTTTCAGAGCATCTAATTTTCAGATGATTTTTTTTGCATGGACTTCCATCATAACCTTTCATCTTAACATATATAAATGAACTGAAAAGTCTCGTATGATTTCAAATATTTCCCAATTAAATTTGATTTTTATACCAAAACTAGTGTATAATTTACTACGATTTTTTACCAAAACTTGCATTTCGAAAAGTTTCATAAAATCTAATTTTCAGATGATTTTTTGCATGGACTTCTATCATAACCTTCCCTCTTAACATATATAAATGATCTGAAAAGTTTCGTATCATTTCAAATAGTCCCCATTTAAATTTGATATTTTTTACTGAAGCTAGTGTATAATATACTACGATTTTTAACCGAAACTTGCATTTCGAAATGTTTCATAAAATCTAATTATCAGATGATTTTTTGCATGGACTTCCATCATAACCTTCCCTCGTAAAATATATAAATAACATTAGACGTTTCGTATCATTTCGAACAGTCCACGATTTAATTTGATTTTTACCGAAACTGGTATAAACTAGTGTATAATATATTATGATTTTTGACCGAAACTTGCATTTCGAATAGTTTCATAGCATCTAATTTTCAGATGATTTTTTTTTCATGGACTTCCATCATAAACTTTCCTCTTAAAATATATAAATAATCTGAAAAGTCTCGTATCATTTCAAATATTCCCAAATTAAATTTTATTTTTTTGCCGAAACTAGTGTATAAAGATACTACGATTTTTTACCGAAACTTGTATTTCATAAATTTCATAGAAACTAATTTTCAGATGAGTTTTTTGCATGGACTTCTATCATAACCTTCCCTCTTAACATATATAAATGATCTGAAAAGTTTCGTATCATTTCAAATAATCGCTAATTAAATTTGATTTTTTTGACTGAAGCTAGTGTATAATATACTACGATTTTTGACCGAAACTTGCATTTCGAAATGTTTCATAAAATCTAATTTTCAGATTATTTTTTGCATTGACTTCCATCATAACCTTCCCTCTTAAAATATAAAAATGATATTGGACGTTTTGTTTCATTTCGAAAAGTCCCCGATTTAATTTGATGTTTGATCGAAACTAGTATAAACTAGTGTATAATATATTAAGATTTTTGACTGAAACTTGCATTTCGAATAGTTTCATAGAATCTAGTTTTGAGATGATTTTTTTGCACGAACTTCCATCATAACCTTTCATCTTAACATATATAAATGAACTGAAAAGTCTCGTATGATTTCAAATATTTCCCAATTAAATTTGATTTTTATACCAAAACTAGTGTATAATTTACTACGATTTTTTTACCAAAACTTGCATTTCGAAAAGTTTCATAAAATCTAATTTTCAGATGATTTTTTGCATGGACTTCTATCATAACCTTCCCTCTTAACATATATAAATGATCTGAAAAGTTTCGTATCATTTCAAATAGTCCCCATTTAAATTTGATATTTTTTACTGAAGCTAGTGTATAATATACTACGATTTTTAACCGAAACTTGCATTTCGAAATGTTTCATAAAATCTAATTATCAGATGATTTTTTGCATGGACTTCCATCATAACCTTCCCTCGTAAAATATATAAATAACATTAGACGTTTCGTATCATTTCGAACAGTCCACGATTTAATTTGATTTTTGACCGAAACTAGTATAAACTAGTGTATAATATATTATGATTTTTGACCGAAACTTGCTTTTCGAATAGTTTCATAGCATCTAATTTTCAGATGATTTTTTTTGCATGGACTTCCATCATAAACTTTCCTCTTAACATATATAAATAATCTGAAAAGTCTCGTATCATTTCAAATATTCCCCAATTAAATTTTATTTTTTTGCCGAAACTAGTGTATAAAGATACTACGATTTTTTACCGAAACTTGTATTTCATAAATTTCGTAGAAACTAATTTTCAGATGAGTTTTTTGCATGGACTTCTATCATAACCTTCCCTCTTAACATATATAAATGATCTGAAAAGTTTCGTATCATTTCAAATAATCGCTAATTAAATTTGATTTTTTTGACTGAAGCTAGTGTATAATATACTACGATTTTTGACCGAAACTTGCATTTCGAAATGTTTCATAAAATCTAATTTTCAGATTATTTTTTGCATTGACTTCCATCATAACCTTCCCTCTTAAAATATAAAAATGATATTGGACGTTTTGTTTCATTTCGAAAAGTCCCCGATTTAATTTGATGTTTGATCGAAACTAGTATAAACTAGTGTATAATATATTAAGATTTTTGACCGAAACTTGCATTTCGAATAGTTTCATAGAATCTAGTTTTGAGATGATTTTTTTGCACGAACTTCCATCATAACCTTTCATCTTAACATATATAAATGAACTGAAAAGTCTCGTATGATTTCAAATATTACCCAATTAAATTTGAATTTTATACCAAAACTTGTGTATAATTTACTACGATTTTTTACCAAAACTTGCATTTCGAAAAGTTTCATAAAATCTAATTTTCAGATGATTTTTTGCATGGATTTCTATCATAACCTTCCCTCTTAACATATATAAATGATCTGAAAAGTTTCGTATCATTTCAAATAGTCCCCATTTAAATTTGATATTTTTTACTGAAGCTAGTGTATAATATACTACGATTTTTAACCGAAACTTGCATTTCGAAATGTTTCATAAAATCTAATTATCAGATGATTTTTTGCATGGACTTCCATCATAACCTTCCCTCGTAAAATATATAAATAACATTAGACGTTTCGTATCATTTCGAACAGTCCACGATTTAATTTGATTTTTGACCGAAACTAGTATAAACTAGTGTATAATATATTATGATTTTTGACCGAAACTTGCTTTTCGAATAGTTTCATAGCATCTAATTTTCAGATGATTTTTTTTGCATGGACTTCCATCATAAACTTTCCTCTTAACATATATAAATAATCTGAAAAGTCTCGTATCATTTCAAATATTCCCCAATTAAATTTTATTTTTTTGCCGAAACTAGTGTATAAAGATACTACGATTTTTTACCGAAACTTGTATTTCATAAATTTCGTAGAAACTAATTTTCAGATGAGTTTTTTGCATGGACTTCTATCATAACCTTCCCTCTTAACATATATAAATGATCTGAAAATTTTTGTATCATTTCAAATAATCGCTAATTAAATTTGATTTTTTTGACTGAAGCTAGTGTATAATATACTACGATTTTTGACCGAAACTTGCATTTCGAAATGTTTCATAAAATCTAATTTTCAGATTATTTTTTGCATTGACTTCCATCATAACCTTCCCTCTTAAAATATAAAAATGATATTGGACGTTTTGTTTCATTTCGAAAAGTCCCCGATTTAATTTGATGTTTGATCGAAACTAGTATAAACTAGTGTATAATATATTAAGATTTTTGACTGAAACTTGCATTTCGAATAGTTTCATAGAATCTAGTTTTGAGATGATTTTTTTGCACGAACTTCCATCATAACCTTTCATCTTAACATATATAAATGAACTGAAAAGTCTCGTATGATTTCAAATATTTCCCAATTAAATTTGATTTTTATACCAAAACTAGTGTATAATTTACTACGATTTTTTTACCAAAACTTGCATTTCGAAAAGTTTCATAAAATCTAATTTTCAGATGATTTTTTGCATGGACTTCTATCATAACCTTCCCTCTTAACATATATAAATGATCTGAAAAGTTTCGTATCATTTCAAATAGTCCCCATTTAAATTTGATATTTTTTACTGAAGCTAGTGTATAATATACTACGATTTTTAACCGAAACTTGCATTTCGAAATGTTTCATAAAATCTAATTATCAGATGATTTTTTGCATGGACTTCCATCATAACCTTCCCTCGTAAAATATATAAATAACATTAGACGTTTCGTATCATTTCGAACAGTCCACGATTTAATTTGATTTTTGACCGAAACTAGTATAAACTAGTGTATAATATATTATGATTTTTGACCGAAACTTGCTTTTCGAATAGTTTCATAGCATCTAATTTTCAGATGATTTTTTTTGCATGGACTTCCATCATAAACTTTCCTCTTAACATATATAAATAATCTGAAAAGTCTCGTATCATTTCAAATATTCCCCAATTAAATTTTATTTTTTTGCCGAAACTAGTGTATAAAGATACTACGATTTTTTACCGAAACTTGTATTTCATAAATTTCGTAGAAACTAATTTTCAGATGAGTTTTTTGCATGGACTTCTATCATAACCTTCCCTCTTAACATATATAAATGATCTGAAAAGTTTCGTATCATTTCAAATAATCGCTAATTAAATTTGATTTTTTTGACTGAAGCTAGTGTATAATATACTACGATTTTTGACCGAAACTTGCATTTCGAAATGTTTCATAAAATCTAATTTTCAGATTATTTTTTGCATTGACTTCCATCATAACCTTCCCTCTTAAAATATAAAAATGATATTGGACGTTTTGTTTCATTTCGAAAAGTCCCCGATTTAATTTGATGTTTGATCGAAACTAGTATAAACTAGTGTATAATATATTAAGATTTTTGACCGAAACTTGCATTTCGAATAGTTTCATAGAATCTAGTTTTGAGATGATTTTTTTGCACGAACTTCCATCATAACCTTTCAT
Organism: Lathyrus aphaca; assembly: GCA_963966055.1. NCBI lineage: Eukaryota > Viridiplantae > Streptophyta > Magnoliopsida > Fabales > Fabaceae > Lathyrus > Lathyrus aphaca. Next base: position 239,407,227 of record OZ014522.1, read on the forward strand.
CTTAACATATATAAATGAACTGAAAAGTCTCGTATGATTTCAAATATTACCCAATTAAATTTGAATTTTATACCAAAACTTGTGTATAATTTACTACGATTTTTTACCAAAACTTGCATTTCGAAAAGTTTCATAAAATCTAATTTTCAGATGATTTTTTGCATGGATTTCTATCATAACCTTCCCTCTTAACATATATAAATGATCTGAAAAGTTTCGTATCATTTCAAATAGTCCCCATTTAAATTTGATATTTTTTACTGAAGCTAGTGTATAATATACTACGATTTTTAACCGAAACTTGCATTTCGAAATGTTTCATAAAATCTAATTATCAGATGATTTTTTGCATGGACTTCCATCATAACCTTCCCTCGTAAAATATATAAATAACATTAGACGTTTCGTATCATTTCGAACAGTCCACGATTTAATTTGATTTTTGACCGAAACTAGTATAAACTAGTGTATAATATATTATGATTTTTGACCGAAACTTGCTTTTCGAATAGTTTCATAGCATCTAATTTTCAGATGATTTTTTTTGCATGGACTTCCATCATAAACTTTCCTCTTAACATATATAAATAATCTGAAAAGTCTCGTATCATTTCAAATATTCCCCAATTAAATTTTATTTTTTTGCCGAAACTAGTGTATAAAGATACTACGATTTTTTACCGAAACTTGTATTTCATAAATTTCGTAGAAACTAATTTTCAGATGAGTTTTTTGCATGGACTTCTATCATAACCTTCCCTCTTAACATATATAAATGATCTGAAAATTTTTGTATCATTTCAAATAATCGCTAATTAAATTTGATTTTTTTGACTGAAGCTAGTGTATAATATACTACGATTTTTGACCGAAACTTGCATTTCGAAATGTTTCATAAAATCTAATTTTCAGATTATTTTTTGCATTGACTTCCATCATAACCTTCCCTCTTAAAATATAAAAATGATATTGGACGTTTTGTTTCATTTCGAAAAGTCCCCGATTTAATTTGATGTTTGATCGAAACTAGTATAAACTAGTGTATAATATATTAAGATTTTTGACTGAAACTTGCATTTCGAATAGTTTCATAGAATCTAGTTTTGAGATGATTTTTTTGCACGAACTTCCATCATAACCTTTCATCTTAACATATATAAATGAACTGAAAAGTCTCGTATGATTTCAAATATTTCCCAATTAAATTTGATTTTTATACCAAAACTAGTGTATAATTTACTACGATTTTTTTACCAAAACTTGCATTTCGAAAAGTTTCATAAAATCTAATTTTCAGATGATTTTTTGCATGGACTTCTATCATAACCTTCCCTCTTAAAATATATAAATGATCTGAAAAGTTTCGTATCATTTCAAATAGTCCCCATTTAAATTTGATATTTTTTACTGAAGCTAGTGTATAATATACTACGATTTTTAACCGAAACTTGCATTTCGAAATGTTTCATAAAATCTAATTATCAGATGATTTTTTGCATGGACTTCCATCATAACCTTCCCTCGTAAAATATATAAATAACATTAGACGTTTCGTATCATTTCGAACAGTCCACGATTTAATTTGATTTTTGACCGAAACTAGTATAAACTAGTGTATAATATATTATGATTTTTGACCGAAACTTGCTTTTCGAATAGTTTCATAGCATCTAATTTTCAGATGATTTTTTTTGCATGGACTTCCATCATAAACTTTCCTCTTAACATATATAAATAATCTGAAAAGTCTCGTATCATTTCAAATATTCCCCAATTAAATTTTATTTTTTTGCCGAAACTAGTGTATAAAGATACTATGATTTTTTACCGAAACTATTATTTCATAAATTTCGTAGAAACTAATTTTCAGATGAGTTTTTTGCATGGACTTCTATCATAACCTTCCCTCTTAACATATATAAATGATCTGAAAAGTTTCGTATCATTTCAAATAGTCCCCATTTAAATTTGATATTTTTTACTGAAGCTAGTGTATAATATACTACGATTTTTAACCGAAACTTGCATTTCGAAATGTTTCATAAAATCTAATTATCAGATGATTTTTTGCATGGACTTCCATCATAACCTTCCCTCGTAAAATATATAAATAACATAAGACGTTTCGTATCATTTCGAACAGTCCACGATTTAATTTGATTTTTGACCGAAACTAATATAAACTAGTGTATAATATATTATGATTTTTGACCGAAACTTGCATTTCGAATAGTTTCAGAGCATCTAATTTTCAGATGATTTTTTTTGCATGGACTTCCATCATAACCTTTCATCTTAACATATATAAATGAACTGAAAAGTCTCGTATGATTTCAAATATTTCCCAATTAAATTTGATTTTTATACCAAAACTAGTGTATAATTTACTACGATTTTTTACCAAAACTTGCATTTCGAAAAGTTTCATAAAATCTAATTTTCAGATGATTTTTTGCATGGACTTCTATCATAACCTTCCCTCTTAACATATATAAATGATCTGAAAAGTTTCGTATCATTTCAAATAGTCCCCATTTAAATTTGATATTTTTTACTGAAGCTAGTGTATAATATACTACGATTTTTAACCGAAACTTGCATTTCGAAATGTTTCATAAAATCTAATTATCAGATGATTTTTTGCATGGACTTCCATCATAACCTTCCCTCGTAAAATATATAAATAACATTAGACGTTTCGTATCATTTCGAACAGTCCACGATTTAATTTGATTTTTACCGAAACTGGTATAAACTAGTGTATAATATATTATGATTTTTGACCGAAACTTGCATTTCGAATAGTTTCATAGCATCTAATTTTCAGATGATTTTTTTTGCATGGACTTCCATCATAAACTTTCCTCTTAAAATATATAAATAATCTGAAAAGTCTCGTATCATTTCAAATATTCCCAAATTAAATTTTATTTTTTTGCCGAAACTAGTGTATAAAGATACTACGATTTTTTACCGAAACTTGTATTTCATAAATTTCATAGAAACTAATTTTCAGATGAGTTTTTTGCATGGACTTCTATCATAACCTTCCCTCTTAACATATATAAATGATCTGAAAAGTTTCGTATCATTTCAAATAATCGCTAATTAAATTTGATTTTTTTGACTGAAGCTAGTGTATAATATACTACGATTTTTGACCGAAACTTGCATTTCGAAATGTTTCATAAAATCTAATTTTCAGATTATTTTTTGCATTGACTTCCATCATAACCTTCCCTCTTAAAATATAAAAATGATATTGGACGTTTTGTTTCATTTCGAAAAGTCCCCGATTTAATTTGATGTTTGATCGAAACTAGTATAAACTAGTGTATAATATATTAAGATTTTTGACTGAAACTTGCATTTCGAATAGTTTCATAGAATCTAGTTTTGAGATGATTTTTTTGCACGAACTTCCATCATAACCTTTCATCTTAACATATATAAATGAACTGAAAAGTCTCGTATGATTTCAAATATTTCCCAATTAAATTTGATTTTTATACCAAAACTAGTGTATAATTTACTACGATTTTTTTACCAAAACTTGCATTTCGAAAAGTTTCATAAAATCTAATTTTCAGATGATTTTTTGCATGGACTTCTATCATAACCTTCCCTCTTAACATATATAAATGATCTGAAAAGTTTCGTATCATTTCAAATAGTCCCCATTTAAATTTGATATTTTTTACTGAAGCTAGTGTATAATATACTACGATTTTTAACCGAAACTTGCATTTCGAAATGTTTCATAAAATCTAATTATCAGATGATTTTTTGCATGGACTTCCATCATAACCTTCCCTCGTAAAATATATAAATAACATTAGACGTTTCGTATCATTTCGAACAGTCCACGATTTAATTTGATTTTTGACCGAAACTAGTATAAACTAGTGTATAATATATTATGATTTTTGACCGAAACTTGCTTTTCGAATAGTTTCATAGCATCTAATTTTCAGATGATTTTTTTTGCATGGACTTCCATCATAAACTTTCCTCTTAACATATATAAATAATCTGAAAAGTCTCGTATCATTTCAAATATTCCCCAATTAAATTATATTTTATTGCCGAAACTAGTGTATAAAGATACTATGATTTTTTACCGAAACTATTATTTCATAAATTTCGTAGAAACTAATTTTCAGATGAGTTTTTTGCATGGACTTCTATCATAACCTTCCCTCTTAACATATATAAATGATCTGAAAAGTTTCGTATCATTTCAAATAATCGCCATTTAAATTTGATATTTTTTACTGAAGCTAGTGTATAATATACTACGATTTTTAACCGAAACTTGCATTTCGAAATGTTTCATAAAATCTAATTATCAGATGATTTTTTGCATGGACTTCCATCATAACCTTCCCTCGTAAAATATATAAATAACATTAGACGTTTCGTATCATTTCGAACAGTCCACGATTTAATTTGATTTTTACCGAAACTGGTATAAACTAGTGTATAATATATTATGATTTTTGACCGAAACTTGCATTTCGAATAGTTTCATAGCATCTAATTTTCAGATGATTTTTTTTGCATGGACTTCCATCATAAACTTTCCTCTTAAAATATATAAATAATCTGAAAAGTCTCGTATCATTTCAAATATTCCCAAATTAAATTTTATTTTTTTGCCGAAACTAGTGTATAAAGATACTACGATTTTTTACCGAAACTTGTATTTCATAAATTTCATAGAAACTAATTTTCAGATGAGTTTTTTGCATGGACTTCTATCATAACCTTCCCTCTTAACATATATAAATGATCTGAAAAGTTTCGTATCATTTCAAATAATCGCTAATTAAATTTGATTTTTTTGACTGAAGCTAGTGTATAATATACTACGATTTTTGACCGAAACTTGCATTTCGAAATGTTTCATAAAATCTAATTTTCAGATTATTTTTTGCATTGACTTCCATCATAACCTTCCCTCTTAAAATATAAAAATGATATTGGACGTTTTGTTTCATTTCGAAAAGTCCCCGATTTAATTTGATGTTTGATCGAAACTAGTATAAACTAGTGTATAATATATTAAGATTTTTGACTGAAACTTGCATTTCGAATAGTTTCATAGAATCTAGTTTTGAGATGATTTTTTTGCACGAACTTCCATCATAACCTTTCATCTTAACATATATAAATGAACTGAAAAGTCTCGTATGATTTCAAATATTTCCCAATTAAATTTGATTTTTATACCAAAACTAGTGTATAATTTACTACGATTTTTTTACCAAAACTTGCATTTCGAAAAGTTTCATAAAATCTAATTTTCAGATGATTTTTTGCATGGACTTCTATCATAACCTTCCCTCTTAAAATATATAAATGATCTGAAAAGTTTCGTATCATTTCAAATAGTCCCCATTTAAATTTGATATTTTTTACTGAAGCTAGTGTATAATATACTACGATTTTTAACCGAAACTTGCATTTCGAAATGTTTCATAAAATCTAATTATCAGATGATTTTTTGCATGGACTTCCATCATAACCTTCCCTCGTAAAATATATAAATAACATTAGACGTTTCGTATCATTTCGAACAGTCCACGATTTAATTTGATTTTTACCGAAACTGGTATAAACTAGTGTATAATATATTATGATTTTTGACCGAAACTTGCATTTCGAATAGTTTCATAGCATCTAATTTTCAGATGATTTTTTTTGCATGGACTTCCATCATAAACTTTCCTCTTAAAATATATAAATAATCTGAAAAGTCTCGTATCATTTCAAATATTCCCAAATTAAATTTTATTTTTTTGCCGAAACTAGTGTATAAAGATACTACGATTTTTTACCGAAACTTGTATTTCATAAATTTCATAGAAACTAATTTTCAGATGAGTTTTTTGCATGGACTTCTATCATAACCTTCCCTCTTAACATATATAAATGATCTGAAAAGTTTCGTATCATTTCAAATAATCGCTAATTAAATTTGATTTTTTTGACTGAAGCTAGTGTATAATATACTACGATTTTTGACCGAAACTTGCATTTCGAAATGTTTCATAAAATCTAATTTTCAGATTATTTTTTGCATTGACTTCCATCATAACCTTCCCTCTTAAAATATAAAAATGATATTGGACGTTTTGTTTCATTTCGAAAAGTCCCCGATTTAATTTGATGTTTGATCGAAACTAGTATAAACTAGTGTATAATATATTAAGATTTTTTACTGAAACTTGCATTTCGAATAGTTTCATAGAATCTAGTTTTGAGATGATTTTTTTGCACGAACTTCCATCATAACCTTTCATCTTAACATATATAAATGAACTGAAAAGTCTCGTATGATTTCAAATATTTCCCAATTAAATTTGATTTTTATACCAAAACTAGTGTATAATTTACTACGATTTTTTTACCAAAACTTGCATTTCGAAAAGTTTCATAAAATCTAATTTTCATATGATTTTTTGCATGGACTTCTATCATAACCTTCCCTCTTAAAATATATAAATGATCTGAAAAGTTTCGTATCATTTCAAATAGTCCCCATTTAAATTTGATATTTTTTACTGAAGCTAGTGTATAATATACTACGATTTTTAACCGAAACTTGCATTTCGAAATGTTTCATAAAATCTAATTATCAGATGATTTTTTGCATGGACTTCCATCATAACCTTCCCTCGTAAAATATATAAATAACATTAGACGTTTCGTATCATTTCGAACAGTCCACGATTTAATTTGATTTTTGACCGAAACTAGTATAAACTAGTGTATAATATATTATGATTTTTGACCGAAACTTGCTTTTCGAATAGTTTCATAGCATCTAATTTTCAGATGATTTTTTTTGCATGGACTTCCATCATAAACTTTCCTCTTAACATATATAAATAATCTGAAAAGTCTCGTATCATTTCAAATATTCCCCAATTAAATTTTATTTTTTTGCCGAAACTAGTGTATAAAGATACTATGATTTTTTACCGAAACTATTATTTCATAAATTTCGTAGAAACTAATTTTCAGATGAGTTTTTTGCATGGACTTCTATCATAACCTTCCCTCTTAACATATATAAATGATCTGAAAAGTTTCGTATCATTTCAAATAGTCCCCATTTAAATTTGATATTTTTTACTGAAGCTAGTGTATAATATACTACGATTTTTAACCGAAACTTGCATTTCGAAATGTTTCATAAAATCTAATTATCAGATGATTTTTTGCATGGACTTCCATCATAACCTTCCCTCGTAAAATATATAAATAACATTAGACGTTTCGTATCATTTCGAACAGTCCACGATTTAATTTGATTTTTACCGAAACTGGTATAAACTAGTGTATAATATATTATGATTTTTGACCGAAACTTGCATTTCGAATAGTTTCATAGCATCTAATTTTCAGATGATTTTTTTTGCATGGACTTCCATCATAAACTTTCCTCTTAAAATATATAAATAATCTGAAAAGTCTCGTATCATTTCAAATATTCCCAAATTAAATTTTATTTTTTTGCCGAAACTAGTGTATAAAGATACTACGATTTTTTACCGAAACTTGTATTTCATAAATTTCATAGAAACTAATTTTCAGATGAGTTTTTTGCATGGACTTCTATCATAACCTTCCCTCTTAACATATATAAATGATCTGAAAAGTTTCGTATCATTTCAAATAATCGCTAATTAAATTTGATTTTTTTGACTGAAGCTAGTGTATAATATACTACGATTTTTGACCGAAACTTGCATTTCGAAATGTTTCATAAAATCTAATTTTCAGATTATTTTTTGCATTGACTTCCATCATAACCTTCCCTCTTAAAATATAAAAATGATATTGGACGTTTTGTTTCATTTCGAAAAGTCCCCGATTTAATTTGATGTTTGATCGAAACTAGTATAAACTAGTGTATAATATATTAAGATTTTTGACTGAAACTTGCATTTCGAATAGTTTCATAGAATCTAGTTTTGAGATGATTTTTTTGCACGAACTTCCATCATAACCTTTCATCTTAACATATATAAATGAACTGAAAAGTCTCGTATGATTTCAAATATTTCCCAATTAAATTTGATTTTTATACCAAAACTAGTGTATAATTTACTACGATTTTTTTACCAAAACTTGCATTTCGAAAAGTTTCATAAAATCTAATTTTCAGATGATTTTTTGCATGGACTTCTATCATAACCTTCCCTCTTAAAATATATAAATGATCTGAAAAGTTTCGTATCATTTCAAATAGTCCCCATTTAAATTTGATATTTTTTACTGAAGCTAGTGTATAATATACTACGATTTTTAACCGAAACTTGCATTTCGAAATGTTTCATAAAATCTAATTATCAGATGATTTTTTGCATGGACTTCCATCATAACCTTCCCTCGTAAAATATATAAATAACATTAGACGTTTCGTATCATTTCGAACAGTCCACGATTTAATTTGATTTTTGACCGAAACTAGTATAAACTAGTGTATAATATATTATGATTTTTGACCGAAACTTGCTTTTCGAATAGTTTCATAGCATCTAATTTTCAGATGATTTTTTTTGCATGGACTTCCATCATAAACTTTCCTCTTAACATATATAAATAATCTGAAAAGTCTCGTATCATTTCAAATATTCCCCAATTAAATTTTATTTTTTTGCCGAAACTAGTGTATAAAGATACTATGATTTTTTACCGAAACTATTATTTCATAAATTTCGTAGAAACTAATTTTCAGATGAGTTTTTTGCATGGACTTCTATCATAACCTTCCCTCTTAACATATATAAATGATCTGAAAAGTTTCGTATCATTTCAAATAGTCCCCATTTAAATTTGATATTTTTTACTGAAGCTAGTGTATAATATACTACGATTTTTAACCGAAACTTGCATTTCGAAATGTTTCATAAAATCTAATTATCAGATGATTTTTTGCATGGACTTCCATCATAACCTTCCCTCGTAAAATATATAAATAACATAAGACGTTTCGTATCATTTCGAACAGTCCACGATTTAATTTGATTTTTGACCGAAACTAATATAAACTAGTGTATAATATATTATGATTTTTGACCGAAACTTGCATTTCGAATAGTTTCAGAGCATCTAATTTTCAGATGATTTTTTTTGCATGGACTTCCATCATAACCTTTCATCTTAACATATATAAATGAACTGAAAAGTCTCGTATGATTTCAAATATTTCCCAATTAAATTTGATTTTTATACCAAAACTAGTGTATAATTTACTACGATTTTTTACCAAAACTTGCATTTCGAAAAGTTTCATAAAATCTAATTTTCAGATGATTTTTTGCATGGACTTCTATCATAACCTTCCCTCTTAACATATATAAATGATCTGAAAAGTTTCGTATCATTTCAAATAGTCCCCATTTAAATTTGATATTTTTTACTGAAGCTAGTGTATAATATACTACGATTTTTAACCGAAACTTGCATTTCGAAATGTTTCATAAAATCTAATTATCAGATGATTTTTTGCATGGACTTCCATCATAACCTTCCCTCGTAAAATATATAAATAACATTAGACGTTTCGTATCATTTCGAACAGTCCACGATTTAATTTGATTTTTACCGAAACTGGTATAAACTAGTGTATAATATATTATGATTTTTGACCGAAACTTGCATTTCGAATAGTTTCATAGCATCTAATTTTCAGATGATTTTTTTTTCATGGACTTCCATCATAAACTTTCCTCTTAAAATATATAAATAATCTGAAAAGTCTCGTATCATTTCAAATATTCCCAAATTAAATTTTATTTTTTTGCCGAAACTAGTGTATAAAGATACTACGATTTTTTACCGAAACTTGTATTTCATAAATTTCATAGAAACTAATTTTCAGATGAGTTTTTTGCATGGACTTCTATCATAACCTTCCCTCTTAACATATATAAATGATCTGAAAAGTTTCGTATCATTTCAAATAATCGCTAATTAAATTTGATTTTTTTGACTGAAGCTAGTGTATAATATACTACGATTTTTGACCGAAACTTGCATTTCGAAATGTTTCATAAAATCTAATTTTCAGATTATTTTTTGCATTGACTTCCATCATAACCTTCCCTCTTAAAATATAAAAATGATATTGGACGTTTTGTTTCATTTCGAAAAGTCCCCGATTTAATTTGATGTTTGATCGAAACTAGTATAAACTAGTGTATAATATATTAAGATTTTTGACTGAAACTTGCATTTCGAATAGTTTCATAGAATCTAGTTTTGAGATGATTTTTTTGCACGAACTTCCATCATAACCTTTCATCTTAACATATATAAATGAACTGAAAAGTCTCGTATGATTTCAAATATTTCCCAATTAAATTTGATTTTTATACCAAAACTAGTGTATAATTTACTACGATTTTTTTACCAAAACTTGCATTTCGAAAAGTTTCATAAAATCTAATTTTCAGATGATTTTTTGCATGGACTTCTATCATAACCTTCCCTCTTAACATATATAAATGATCTGAAAAGTTTCGTATCATTTCAAATAGTCCCCATTTAAATTTGATATTTTTTACTGAAGCTAGTGTATAATATACTACGATTTTTAACCGAAACTTGCATTTCGAAATGTTTCATAAAATCTAATTATCAGATGATTTTTTGCATGGACTTCCATCATAACCTTCCCTCGTAAAATATATAAATAACATTAGACGTTTCGTATCATTTCGAACAGTCCACGATTTAATTTGATTTTTGACCGAAACTAGTATAAACTAGTGTATAATATATTATGATTTTTGACCGAAACTTGCTTTTCGAATAGTTTCATAGCATCTAATTTTCAGATGATTTTTTTTGCATGGACTTCCATCATAAACTTTCCTCTTAACATATATAAATAATCTGAAAAGTCTCGTATCATTTCAAATATTCCCCAATTAAATTTTATTTTTTTGCCGAAACTAGTGTATAAAGATACTACGATTTTTTACCGAAACTTGTATTTCATAAATTTCGTAGAAACTAATTTTCAGATGAGTTTTTTGCATGGACTTCTATCATAACCTTCCCTCTTAACATATATAAATGATCTGAAAAGTTTCGTATCATTTCAAATAATCGCTAATTAAATTTGATTTTTTTGACTGAAGCTAGTGTATAATATACTACGATTTTTGACCGAAACTTGCATTTCGAAATGTTTCATAAAATCTAATTTTCAGATTATTTTTTGCATTGACTTCCATCATAACCTTCCCTCTTAAAATATAAAAATGATATTGGACGTTTTGTTTCATTTCGAAAAGTCCCCGATTTAATTTGATGTTTGATCGAAACTAGTATAAACTAGTGTATAATATATTAAGATTTTTGACCGAAACTTGCATTTCGAATAGTTTCATAGAATCTAGTTTTGAGATGATTTTTTTGCACGAACTTCCATCATAACCTTTCATCTTAACATATATAAATGAACTGAAAAGTCTCGTATGATTTCAAATATTACCCAATTAAATTTGAATTTTATACCAAAACTTGTGTATAATTTACTACGATTTTTTACCAAAACTTGCATTTCGAAAAGTTTCATAAAATCTAATTTTCAGATGATTTTTTGCATGGATTTCTATCATAACCTTCCCTCTTAACATATATAAATGATCTGAAAAGTTTCGTATCATTTCAAATAGTCCCCATTTAAATTTGATATTTTTTACTGAAGCTAGTGTATAATATACTACGATTTTTAACCGAAACTTGCATTTCGAAATGTTTCATAAAATCTAATTATCAGATGATTTTTTGCATGGACTTCCATCATAACCTTCCCTCGTAAAATATATAAATAACATTAGACGTTTCGTATCATTTCGAACAGTCCACGATTTAATTTGATTTTTGACCGAAACTAGTATAAACTAGTGTATAATATATTATGATTTTTGACCGAAACTTGCTTTTCGAATAGTTTCATAGCATCTAATTTTCAGATGATTTTTTTTGCATGGACTTCCATCATAAACTTTCCTCTTAACATATATAAATAATCTGAAAAGTCTCGTATCATTTCAAATATTCCCCAATTAAATTTTATTTTTTTGCCGAAACTAGTGTATAAAGATACTACGATTTTTTACCGAAACTTGTATTTCATAAATTTCGTAGAAACTAATTTTCAGATGAGTTTTTTGCATGGACTTCTATCATAACCTTCCCTCTTAACATATATAAATGATCTGAAAAGTTTTGTATCATTTCAAATAATCGCTAATTAAATTTGATTTTTTTGACTGAAGCTAGTGTATAATATACTACGATTTTTGACCGAAACTTGCATTTCGAAATGTTTCATAAAATCTAATTTCAGATTATTTTTTGCATTGACTTCCATCATAACCTTCCCTCTTAAAATATAAAAATGATATTGGACGTTTTGTTTCATTTCGAAAAGTCCCCGATTTAATTTGATGTTTGATCGAAACTAGTATAAACTAGTGTATAATATATTAAGATTTTTGACCGAAACTTGCATTTCGAATAGTTTCATAGAATCTAGTTTTGAGATGATTTTTTTGCACGAACTTCCATCATAAACTTTCATCTTAACATATATAAATGAACTGAAAAGTCTCGTATGATTTCAAATATTACCCAATTAAATTTGAATTTTATACCAAAACTTGTGTATAATTTACTACGATTTTTTACCAAAACTTGCATTTCGAAAAGTTTCATAAAATCTAATTTTCAGATGATTTTTTGCATGGATTTCTATCATAACCTTCCCTCTTAACATATATAAATGATCTGAAAAGTTTCGTATCATTTCAAATAGTCCCCATTTAAATTTGATATTTTTTACTGAAGCTAGTGTATAATATACTACGATTTTTAACCGAAACTTGCATTTCGAAATGTTTCATAAAATCTAATTATCAGATGATTTTTTGCATGGACTTCCATCATAACCTTCCCTCGTAAAATATATAAATAACATTAGACGTTTCGTATCATTTCGAACAGTCCACGATTTAATTTGATTTTTGACCGAAACTAGTATAAACTAGTGTATAATATATTATGATTTTTGACCGAAACTTGCATTTCGAATAGTTTCATAGCATCTAATTTTCAGATGATTTTTTTTGCATGGACTTCCATCATAAACTTTCCTCTTAACATATATAAATAATCTGAAAAGTCTCGTATCATTTCAAATATTCCCCAATTAAATTTTATTTTTTTGCCGAAACTAGTGTATAAAGATACTACGATTTTTTACCGAAACTTGTATTTCGTAAATTTCGTAGAATCTAATTTTCAGATGAGTTTTTTGCATGGACTTCTATCATAACCTTCCCTCTTAACATATATAAATGATCTGAAAAGTTTCGTATCATTTCAAATAATCCCTAATTAAATTTGATTTTTTTGACTGAAGCTAGTGTATAATATACTACGATTTTTGACCGAAACTTGCATTTCGAAATGTTTCATAAAATCTAATTTTCAGACTATTTTTTGCATTGACTTCCATCATAACCTTCCCTCTTAAAATATAAAAATGATATTGGACGTTTTGTTTCATTTCGAAAAGTCCCCGATTTAATTTGATGTTTGATCGAAACTAGTATAAACTAGTGTATAATATATTAAGATTTTTGACCGAAACTTGCATTTCGAATAGTTTCATAGAATCTAGTTTTGAGATGATTTTTTTGCACGAACTTCCATCATAACCTTTCATCTTAACATATATAAATGAACTGAAAAGTCTCGTATGATTTCAAATATTACCCAATTAAATTTGAATTTTATACCAAAACTTGTGTATAATTTACTACGATTTTTTACCAAAACTTGCATTTCGAAAAGTTTCATAAAATCTAATTTTCAGATGATTTTTTGCATGGATTTCTATCATAACCTTCCCTCTTAACATATATAAATGATCTGAAAAGTTTCGTATCATTTCAAATAGTCCCCATTTAAATTTGATATTTTTTACTGAAGCTAGTGTATAATATACTACGATTTTTAACCGAAACTTGCATTTCGAAATGTTTCATAAAATCTAATTATCAGATGATTTTTTGCATGGACTTCCATCATAACCTTCCCTCGTAAAATATATAAATAACATTAGACGTTTCGTATCATTTCGAACAGTCCACGATTTAATTTGATTTTTGACCGAAACTAGTATAAACTAGTGTATAATATATTATGATTTTTGACCGAAACTTGCATTTCGAATAGTTTCATAGCATCTAATTTTCAGATGATTTTTTTTGCATGGACTTCCATCATAAACTTTCCTCTTAACATATATAAATAATCTGAAAAGTCTCGTATCATTTCAAATATTCCCCAATTAAATTTTATTTTTTTGCCGAAACTAGTGTATAAAGATACTACGATTTTTTACCGAAACTTGTATTTCGTAAATTTCGTAGAATCTAATTTTCAGATGAGTTTTTTGCATGGACTTCTATCATAACCTTCCCTCTTAACATATATAAATGATCTGAAAAGTTTCGTATCATTTCAAATAATCCCTAATTAAATTTGATTTTTTTGACTGAAGCTAGTGTATAATATACTACGATTTTTGACCGAAACTTGCATTTCGAAATGTTTCATAAAATCTAATTTTCAGACTATTTTTTGCATTGACTTCCATCATAACCTTCCCTCTTAAAATATAAAAATGATATTGGACGTTTTGTTTCATTTCGAAAAGTCCCCGATTTAATTTGATGTTTGATCGAAACTAGTATAAACTAGTGTATAATATATTAAGATTTTTGACCGAAACTTGCATTTCGAATAGTTTCATAGAATCTAGTTTTGTGATGATTTTTTTGCACGAACTTCCATCATAACCTTTCATCTTAACATATATAAATGAACTGAAAAGTCTCGTATGATTTCAAATATTACCCAATTAAATTTGAATTTTATACCAAAACTTGTGTATAATTTACTACGATTTTTTACCAAAACTTGCATTTCGAAAAGTTTCATAAAATCTAATTTTCAGATGATTTTTTGCATGGATTTCTATCATAACCTTCCCTCTTAACATATATAAATGATCTGAAAAGTTTCGTATCATTTCAAATAGTCCCCATTTAAATTTGATATTTTTTACTGAAGCTAGTGTGTAATATACTACGATTTTTAACCGAAACTTGCATTTCGAAATGTTTCATAAAATCTAATTATCAGATGATTTTTTGCATGGACTTCCATCATAACCTACCCTCGTAAAATATATAAATAACATTAGACGTTTCGTATCATTTCGAACAGTCCACGATTTAATTTGATATTTGACCGAAACTAGTATAAACTAGTGTATAATATATTATGATTTTTGACCGAAACTTGCATTTCGAATAGTTTCATAGCATCTAATTTTCAGATGATTTTTTTTGCATGGACTTCCATCATAAACTTTCCTCTTAACATATATAAATAATCTGAAAAGTCTCGTATCATTTCAAATATTCCCCAATTAAATTTTATTTTTTTGCCGAAACTAGTGTATAAAGATACTACGATTTTTTACCGAAACTTGTATTTCGTAAATTTCGTAGAATCTAATTTTCAGATGAGTTTTTTGCATGGACTTCTATCATAACCTTCCCTCTTAACATATATAAATGATCTGAAAAGTTTCGTATCATTTCAAATAATCCCTAATTAAATTTGATTTTTTTGACTGAAGCTAGTGTATAATATACTACGATTTTTGACCGAAACTTGCATTTCGAAATGTTTCATAAAATCTAATTTTCAGACTATTTTTTGCATTGACTTCCATCATAACCTTCCCTCTTAAAATATAAAAATGATATTGGACGTTTTGTTTCATTTCGAAAAGTCCCCGATTTAATTTGATGTTTGATCGAAACTAGTATAAACTAGTGTATAATATATTAAGATTTTTGACCGAAACTTGCATTTCGAATAGTTTCATAGAATCTAGTTTTGAGATGATTTTTTTGCACGAACTTCCATCATAACCTTTCATCTTAACATATATAAATGAACTGAAAAGTCTCGTATGATTTCAAATATTACCCAATTAAATTTGAATTTTATACCAAAACTTGTGTATAATTTACTACGATTTTTTACCAAAACTTGCATTTCGAAAAGTTTCATAAAATCTAATTTTCAGATGATTTTTTGCATGGATTTCTATCATAACCTTCCCTCTTAACATATATAAATGATCTGAAAAGTTTCGTATCATTTCAAATAGTCCCCATTTAAATTTGATATTTTTTACTGAAGCTAGTGTGTAATATACTACGATTTTTAACCGAAACTTGCATTTCGAAATGTTTCATAAAATCTAATTATCAGATGATTTTTTGCATGGACTTCCATCATAACCTACCCTCGTAAAATATATAAATAACATTAGACGTTTCGTATCATTTCGAACAGTCCATGATTTAATTTGATTTTTGACCGAAACTAGTATAAACTAGTGTATAATATATTATGATTTTTGACCGAAACTTGCATTTCGAATAGTTTCATAGCATCTAATTTTCAGATGATTTTTTTTGCATGGACTTCCATCATAAACTTTCCTCTTAACATATATAAATAATCTGAAAAGTCTCGTATCATTTCAAATATTCCCCAATTAAATTTTATTTTTTTGCCGAAACTAGTGTATAAAGATACTACGATTTTTTACCGAAACTTGTATTTCGTAAATTTCGTAGAATCTAATTTTCAGATGAGTTTTTTGCATGGACTTCTATCATAACCTTCCCTCTTAACATATATAAATGATCTGAAAAGTTTCGTATCATTTCAAATAATCCCTAATTAAATTTGATTTTTTTGACTGAAGCTAGTGTATAATATACTACGATTTTTGACCGAAACTTGCATTTCTAAATGTTTCATAAAATCTAATTTTCAGACTATTTTTTGCATTGACTTCCATCATAACCTTCCCTCTAAAATATAAAAATGATATTGGACGTTTTGTTTCATTTCGAAAAGTCCCCGATTTAATTTGATGTTTGATCGAAACTAGTATAAACTAGTGTATAATATATTAAGATTTTTGACCGAAACTTGCATTTCGAATAGTTTCATAGAATCTAGTTTTGAGATGATTTTTTTGCACGAACTTCCATCATAACCTTTCATCTTAACATATATAAATGAACTGAAAAGTCTCGTATGATTTCAAATATTACCCAATTAAATTTGAATTTTATACCAAAACTTGTGTATAATTTACTACGATTTTTTACCAAAACTTGCATTTCGAAAAGTTTCATAAAATCTAATTTTCAGATGATTTTTTGCATGGATTTCTATCATAACCTTCCCTCTTAACATATATAAATGATCTGAAAAGTTTCGTATCATTTCAAATAGTCCCCATTTAAATTTGATATTTTTTACTGAAGCTAGTGTGTAATATACTACGATTTTTAACCGAAACTTGCATTTCGAAATGTTTCATAAAATCTAATTATCAGATGATTTTTTGCATGGACTTCCATCATAACCTTCCCTCGTAAAATATATAAATAACATTAGACGTTTCGTATCATTTCGAACAGTCCACGATTTAATTTGATTTTTGACCGAAACTAGTATAAACTAGTGTATAATATATTATGATTTTTGACCGAAACTTGCATTTCGAATAGTTTCATAGCATCTAATTTTCAGATGATTTTTTTTGCATGGACTTCCATCATAAACTTTCCTCTTAACATATATAAATAATCTGAAAAGTCTCGTATCATTTCAAATATTCCCCAATTAAATTTTATTTTTTTGCCGAAACTAGTGTATAAAGATACTACGATTTTTTACCGAAACTTGTATTTCGTAAATTTCGTAGAATCTAATTTTCAGATGAGTTTTTTGCATGGACTTCTATCATAACCTTCCCTCTTAACATATATAAATGATCTGAAAAGTTTCGTATCATTTCAAATAATCCCTAATTAAATTTGATTTTTTTGACTGAAGCTAGTGTATAATATACTACGATTTTTGACCGAAACTTGCATTTCTAAATGTTTCATAAAATCTAATTTTCAGATGATTTTTTGCATTGACTTCCATCATAACCTTCCCTCTTAAAATATAAAAATGATATTGGACGTTTTGTTTCATTTCGAAAAGTCCCCGATTTAATTTGATGTTTGATCGAAACTAGTATAAACTAGTGTATAATATATTAAGATTTTTGACCGAAACTTGCATTTCGAATAGTTTCATAGAATCTAGTTTTGAGATGATTTTTTTGCACGAACTTCCATCATAACCTTTCATCTTAACATATATAAATGAACTGAAAAGTCTCGTATGATTTCAAATATTACCCAATTAAATTTGAATTTTATACCAAAACTTGTGTATAATTTACTACGATTTTTTACCAAAACTTGCATTTCGAAAAGTTTCATAAAATCTAATTTTCAGATGATTTTTTGCATGGATTTCTATCATAACCTTCCCTCTTAACATATATAAATGATCTGAAAAGTTTCGTATCATTTCAAATAGTCCCCATTTAAATTTGATATTTTTTACTGAAGCTAGTGTGTAATATACTACGATTTTTAACCGAAACTTGCATTTCGAAATGTTTCATAAAATCTAATTATCAGATGATTTTTTGCATGGACTTCCATCATAACCTTCCCTCGTAAAATATATAAATAACATTAGACGTTTCGTATCATTTCGAACAGTCCACGATTTAATTTGATTTTTGACCGAAACTAGTATAAACTAGTGTATAATATATTATGATTTTTGACCGAAACTTGCATTTCGAATAGTTTCATAGCATCTAATTTTCAGATGATTTTTTTTGCATGGACTTCCATCATAAACTTTCCTCTTAACATATATAAATAATCTGAAAAGTCTCGTATCATTTCAAATATTCCCCAATTAAATTTTATTTTTTTGCCGAAACTAGTGTATAAAGATACTACGATTTTTTACCGAAACTTGTATTTCGTAAATTTCGTAGAATCTAATTTTCAGATGAGTTTTTTGCATGGACTTCTATCATAACCTTCCCTCTTAACATATATAAATGATCTGAAAAGTTTCGTATCATTTCAAATAATCCCTAATTAAATTTGATTTTTTTGACTGAAGCTAGTGTATAATATACTACGATTTTTGACCGAAACTTGCATTTCGAAATGTTTCATAAAATCTAATTTTCAGACTATTTTTTGCATTGACTTCCATCATAACCTTCCCTCTTAAAATATAAAAATGATATTGGACGTTTTGTTTCATTTCGAAAAGTCCCCGATTTAATTTGATGTTTGATCGAAACTAGTATAAACTAGTGTATAATATATTAAGATTTTTGACCGAAACTTGCATTTCGAATAGTTTCATAGAATCTAGTTTTGAGATGATTTTTTTGCACGAACTTCCATCATAACCTTTCATCTTAACATATATAAATGAACTGAAAAGTCTCGTATGATTTCAAATATTACCCAATTAAATTTGAATTTTATACCAAAACTTGTGTATAATTTACTACGATTTTTTACCAAAACTTGCATTTCGAAAAGTTTCATAAAATCTAATTTTCAGATGATTTTTTGCATGGATTTCTATCATAACCTTCCCTCTTAACATATATAAATGATCTGAAAAGTTTCGTATCATTTCAAATAGTCCCCATTTAAATTTGATATTTTTTACTGAAGCTAGTGTGTAATATACTACGATTTTTAACCGAAACTTGCATTTCGAAATGTTTCATAAAATCTAATTATCAGATGATTTTTTGCATGGACTTCCATCATAACCTTCCCTCGTAAAATATATAAATAACATTAGACGTTTCGTATCATTTCGAACAGTCCATGATTTAATTTGATTTTTGACCGAAACTAGTATAAACTAGTGTATAATATATTATGATTTTTGACCGAAACTTGCATTTCGAATAGTTTCATAGCATCTAATTTTCAGATGATTTTTTTTGCATGGACTTCCATCATAAACTTTCCTCTTAACATATATAAATAATCTGAAAAGTCTCGTATCATTTCAAATATTCCCCAATTAAATTTTATTTTTTTGCCGAAACTAGTGTATAAAGATACTACGATTTTTTACCGAAACTTGTATTTCGTAAATTTCGTAGAATCTAATTTTCAGATGAGTTTTTTGCATGGACTTCTATCATAACCTTCCCTCTTAACATATATAAATGATCTGAAAAGTTTCGTATCATTTCAAATAATCCCTAATTAAATTTGATTTTTTTGACTGAAGCTAGTGTATAATATACTACGATTTTTGACCGAAACTTGCATTTCGAAATGTTTCATAAAATCTAATTTTCAGACTATTTTTTGCATTGACTTCCATCATAACCTTCCCTCTTAAAATATAAAAATGATATTGGACGTTTTGTTTCATTTCGAAAAGTCCCCGATTTAATTTGATGTTTGATCGAAACTAGTATAAACTAGTGTATAATATATTAAGATTTTTGACCGAAACTTGCATTTCGAATAGTTTCATAGAATCTAGTTTTGAGATGATTTTTTTGCACGAACTTCCATCATAACCTTTCATCTTAACATATATAAATGAACTGAAAAGTCTCGTATGATTTCAAATATTACCCAATTAAATTTGAATTTTATACCAAAACTTGTGTATAATTTACTACGATTTTTTACCAAAACTTGCATTTCGAAAAGTTTCATAAAATCTAATTTTCAGATGATTTTTTGCATGGATTTCTATCATAACCTTCCCTCTTAACATATATAAATGATCTGAAAAGTTTCGTATCATTTCAAATAGTCCCCATTTAAATTTGATATTTTTTACTGAAGCTAGTGTGTAATATACTACGATTTTTAACCGAAACTTGCATTTCGAAATGTTTCATAAAATCTAATTATCAGATGATTTTTTGCATGGACTTCCATCATAACCTTCCCTCGTAAAATATATAAATAACATTAGACGTTTCGTATCATTTCGAACAGTCCACGATTTAATTTGATTTTTGACCGAAACTAGTATAAACTAGTGTATAATATATTATGATTTTTGACCGAAACTTGCATTTCGAATAGTTTCATAGCATCTAATTTTCAGATGATTTTTTTTGCATGGACTTCCATCATAAACTTTCCTCTTAACATATATAAATAATCTGAAAAGTCTCGTATCATTTCAAATATTCCCCAATTAAATTTTATTTTTTTGCCGAAACTAGTGTATAAAGATACTACGATTTTTTACCGAAACTTGTATTTCGTAAATTTCGTAGAATCTAATTTTCAGATGAGTTTTTTGCATGGACTTCTATCATAACCTTCCCTCTTAACATATATAAATGATCTGAAAAGTTTCGTATCATTTCAAATAATCCCTAATTAAATTTGATTTTTTTGACTGAAGCTAGTGTATAATATACTACGATTTTTGACCGAAACTTGCATTTCGAAATGTTTCATAAAATCTAATTTTCAGACTATTTTTTGCATTGACTTCCATCATAACCTTCCCTCTTAAAATATAAAAATGATATTGGACGTTTTGTTTCATTTCGAAAAGTCCCCGATTTAATTTGATGTTTGATCGAAACTAGTATAAACTAGTGTATAATATATTAAGATTTTTGACCGAAACTTGCATTTCGAATAGTTTCATAGAATCTAGTTTTGAGATGATTTTTTTGCACGAACTTCCATCATAACCTTTCATCTTAACATATATAAATGAACTGAAAAGTCTCGTATGATTTCAAATATTACCCAATTAAATTTGAATTTTATACCAAAACTTGTGTATAATTTACTACGATTTTTTACCAAAACTTGCATTTCGAAAAGTTTCATAAAATCTAATTTTCAGATGATTTTTTGCATGGATTTCTATCATAACCTTCCCTCTTAACATATATAAATGATCTGAAAAGTTTCGTATCATTTCAAATAGTCCCCATTTAAATTTGATATTTTTTACTGAAGCTAGTGTGTAATATACTACGATTTTTAACCGAAACTTGCATTTCGAAATGTTTCATAAAATCTAATTATCAGATGATTTTTTGCATGGACTTCCATCATAACCTTCCCTCGTAAAATATATAAATAACATTAGACGTTTCGTATCATTTCGAACAGTCCATGATTTAATTTGATTTTTGACCGAAACTAGTATAAACTAGTGTATAATATATTATGATTTTTGACCGAAACTTGCATTTCGAATAGTTTCATAGCATCTAATTTTCAGATGATTTTTTTTGCATGGACTTCCATCATAAACTTTCCTCTTAACATATATAAATAATCTGAAAAGTCTCGTATCATTTCAAATATTCCCCAATTAAATTTTATTTTTTTGCCGAAACTAGTGTATAAAGATACTACGATTTTTTACCGAAACTTGTATTTCGTAAATTTCGTAGAATCTAATTTTCAGATGAGTTTTTTGCATGGACTTCTATCATAACCTTCCCTCTTAACATATATAAATGATCTGAAAAGTTTCGTATCATTTCAAATAATCCCTAATTAAATTTGATTTTTTTGACTGAAGCTAGTGTATAATATACTACGATTTTTGACCGAAACTTGCATTTCGAAATGTTTCATAAAATCTAATTTTCAGACTATTTTTTGCATTGACTTCCATCATAACCTTCCCTCTTAAAATATAAAAATGATATTGGACGTTTTGTTTCATTTCGAAAAGTCCCCGATTTAATTTGATGTTTGATCGAAACTAGTATAAACTAGTGTATAATATATTAAGATTTTTGACCGAAACTTGCATTTCGAATAGTTTCATAGAATCTAGTTTTGAGATGATTTTTTTGCACGAACTTCCATCATAACCTTTCATCTTAACATATATAAATGAACTGAAAAGTCTCGTATGATTTCAAATATTACCCAATTAAATTTGAATTTTATACCAAAACTTGTGTATAATTTACTACGATTTTTTACCAAAACTTGCATTTCGAAAAGTTTCATAAAATCTAATTTTCAGATGATTTTTTGCATGGATTTCTATCATAACCTTCCCTCTTAACATATATAAATGATCTGAAAAGTTTCGTATCATTTCAAATAGTCCCCATTTAAATTTGATATTTTTTACTGAAGCTAGTGTGTAATATACTACGATTTTTAACCGAAACTTGCATTTCGAAATGTTTCATAAAATCTAATTATCAGATGATTTTTTGCATGGACTTCCATCATAACCTTCCCTCGTAAAATATATAAATAACATTAGACGTTTCGTATCATTTCGAACAGTCCACGATTTAATTTGATTTTTGACCGAAACTAGTATAAACTAGTGTATAATATATTATGATTTTTGACCGAAACTTGCATTTCGAATAGTTTCATAGCATCTAATTTTCAGATGATTTTTTTTGCATGGACTTCCATCATAAACTTTCCTCTTAACATATATAAATAATATGAAAAGTCTCGTATCATTTCAAATATTCCCCAATTAAATTTTATTTTTTTGCCGAAACTAGTGTATAAAGATAATACGATTTTTTACCGAAACTTGTATTTCGTAAATTTCGTAGAATCTAATTTTCAGATGAGTTTTTTGCATGGACTTCTATCATAACCTTCCCTCTTAACATATATAAATGATCTGAAAAGTTTCGTATCATTTCAAATAATCCCTAATTAAATTTGATTTTTTTGACTGAAGCTAGTGTATAATATACTACGATTTTTGACCGAAACTTGCATTTCGAAATGTTTCATAAAATCTAATTTTCAGACTATTTTTTGCATTGACTTCCATCATAACCTTCCCTCTTAAAATATAAAAATGATATTGGACGTTTTGTTTCATTTCGAAAAGTCCCCGATTTAATTTGATGTTTGATCGAAACTAGTATAAACTAGTGTATAATATATTAAGATTTTTGACCGAAACTTGCATTTCGAATAGTTTCATAGAATCTAGTTTTGAGATGATTTTTTTGCACGAACTTCCATCATAACCTTTCATCTTAACATATATAAATGAACTGAAAAGTCTCGTATGATTTCAAATATTACCCAATTAAATTTGAATTTTATACCAAAACTTGTGTATAATTTACTACGATTTTTTACCAAAACTTGCATTTCGAAAAGTTTCATAAAATCTAATTTTCAGATGATTTTTTGCATGGATTTCTATCATAACCTTCCCTCTTAACATATATAAATGATCTGAAAAGTTTCGTATCATTTCAAATAGTCCCCATTTAAATTTGATATTTTTTACTGAAGCTAGTGTGTAATATACTACGATTTTTAACCGAAACTTGCATTTCGAAATGTTTCATAAAATCTAATTATCAGATGATTTTTTGCATGGACTTCCATCATAACCTTCCCTCGTAAAATATATAAATAACATTAGACGTTTCGTATCATTTCGAACAGTCCACGATTTAATTTGATTTTTGACCGAAACTAGTATAAACTAGTGTATAATATATTATGATTTTTGACCGAAACTTGCATTTCGAATAGTTTCATAGCATCTAATTTTCAGATGATTTTTTTTGCATGGACTTCCATCATAAACTTTCCTCTTAACATATATAAATAATCTGAAAAGTCTCGTATCATTTCAAATATTCCCCAATTAAATTTTATTTTTTTGCCGAAACTAGTGTATAAAGATACTACGATTTTTTACCGAAACTTGTATTTCGTAAATTTCGTAGAATCTAATTTTCAGATGAGTTTTTTGCATGGACTTCTATCATAACCTTCCCTCTTAACATATATAAATGATCTGAAAAGTTTCGTATCATTTCAAATAATCCCTAATTAAATTTGATTTTTTTGACTGAAGCTAGTGTATAATATACTACGATTTTTGACCGAAACTTGCATTTCGAAATGTTTCATAAAATCTAATTTTCAGATGATTTTTTGCATTGACTTCCATCATAACCTTCCCTCTTAAAATATAAAAATGATATTGGACGTTTTGTTTCATTTCGAAAAGTCCCCGATTTAATTTGATGTTTGATCGAAACAAGTATAAACTAGTGTATAATATATTAAGATTTTTGACCGAAACTTGCATTTCGAATAGTTTCATAGAATCTAGTTTTGAGATGATTTTTTTGCACGAACTTCCATCATAACCTTTCATCTTAACATATATAAATGAACTGAAAAGTCTCGTATGATTTAAAATATTTCCCAATTAAATTTGAATTTTATACCAAAACTAGTGTATAATTTACTACGATTTTTTTACCAAAACTTGCATTTCGAAAAGTTTCATAAAATCTAATTTTCAGATGATTTTTTGCATGGATTTCTATCATAACCTTCCCTCTTAACATATATAAATGATCTGAAAAGTTTCGTATCATTTCAAATAGTCCCCATTTAAATTTGATATTTTTTACTGAAGCTAGTGTATAATATACTACGATTTTTAACCGAAACTTGCATTTCGAAATGTTTCATAAAATCTAATTATCAGATGATTTTTTGCATGGACTTCCATCATAACCTTCCCTCGTAAAATATATAAATAACATTAGACGTTTCGTATCATTTCGAACAGTCCACGATTTAATTTGATTTTTGACCGAAACTAGTATAAACTAGTGTATAATATATTATGATTTTTGACCGAAACTTGCATTTCGAATAGTTTCATAGCATCTAATTTTCAGATGATTTTTTTTGCATGGACTTCCATCATAAACTTTCCTCTTAACATATATAAATAATATGAAAAGTCTCGTATCATTTCAAATATTCCCCAATTAAATTTTATTTTTTTGCCGAAACTAGTGTATAAAGATACTACGATTTTTTACCGAAACTTGTATTTCGTAAATTTCGTAGAATCTAATTTTCAGATGAGTTTTTTGCATGGACTTCTATCATAACCTTCCCTCTTAACATATATAAATGATCTGAAAAGTTTCGTATCATTTCAAATAATCCCTAATTAAATTTGATTTTTTTGACTGAAGCTAGTGTATAATATACTACGATTTTTGACCGAAACTTGCATTTCTAAATGTTTCATAAAATCTAATTTTCAGACTATTTTTTGCATTGACTTCCATCATAACCTTCCCTCTTAAAATATAAAAATGATATTGGACGTTTTGTTTCATTTCGAAAAGTCCCCGATTTAATTTGATGTTTGATCGAAACTAGTATAAACTAGTGTATAATATATTAAGATTTTTGACCGAAACTTGCATTTCGAATAGTTTCATAGAATCTAGTTTTGAGATGATTTTTTTGCACGAACTTCCATCATAACCTTTCATCTTAACATATATAAATGAACTGAAAAGTCTCGTATGATTTCAAATATTACCCAATTAAATTTGAATTTTATACCAAAACTTGTGTATAATTTACTACGATTTTTTACCAAAACTTGCATTTCGAAAAGTTTCATAAAATCTAATTTTCAGATGATTTTTTGCATGGATTTCTATCATAACCTTCCCTCTTAACATATATAAATGATCTGAAAAGTTTCGTATCATTTCAAAATAGTCCCCATTTAAATTTGATATTTTTTACTGAAGCTAGTGTGTAATATACTACGATTTTTAACCGAAACTTGCATTTCGAAATGTTTCATAAAATCTAATTATCAGATGATTTTTTGCATGGACTTCCATCATAACCTTCCCTCGTAAAATATATAAATAACATTAGACGTTTCGTATCATTTCGAACAGTCCACGATTTAATTTGATTTTTGACCGAAACTAGTATAAACTAGTGTATAATATATTATGATTTTTGACCGAAACTTGCATTTCGAATAGTTTCATAGCATCTAATTTTCAGATGATTTTTTTTGCATGGACTTCCATCATAAACTTTCCTCTTAACATATATAAATAATCTGAAAAGTCTCGTATCATTTCAAATATTCCCCAATTAAATTTTATTTTTTTGCCGAAACTAGTGTATAAAGATACTACGATTTTTTACCGAAACTTGTATTTCGTAAATTTCGTAGAATCTAATTTTCAGATGAGTTTTTTGCATGGACTTCTATCATAACCTTCCCTCTTAACATATATAAATGATCTGAAAAGTTTTGTATCATTTCAAATAATCCCTAATTAAATTTGATTTTTTTGACTGAAGCTAGTGTATAATATACTACGATTTTTGACCGAAACTTGCATTTCGAAATGTTTCATAAAATCTAATTTTCAGATGATTTTTTGCATTGACTTCCATCATAACCTTCCCTCTTAAAATATAAAAATGATATTGGACGTTTTGTTTCATTTCGAAAAGTCCCCGATTTAATTTGATGTTTGATCGAAACAAGTATAAACTAGTGTATAATATATTAAGATTTTTGACCGAAACTTGCATTTCGAATAGTTTCATAGAATCTAGTTTTGAGATGATTTTTTTGCACGAACTTCCATCATAACCTTTCATCTTAACATATATAAATGAACTGAAAAGTCTCGTATGATTTAAAATATTTCCCAATTAAATTTGAATTTTATACCAAAACTAGTGTATAATTTACTACGATTTTTTTACCAAAACTTGCATTTCGAAAAGTTTCATAAAATCTAATTTTCAGATGATTTTTTGCAAGGATTTCTATCATAACCTTCCCTCTTAACATATATAAATGATCTGAAAAGTTTCGTATCATTTCAAATAGTCCCCATTTAAATTTGATATTTTTTACTGAAGCTAGTGTATAATATACTACGATTTTTAACCGAAACTTGCATTTCGAAATGTTTCATAAAATCTAATTATCAGATGATTTTTTGCATGGACTTCCATCATAACCTTCCCTCGTAAAATATATAAATAACATTAGACGTTTCGTATCATTTCGAACAGTCCACGATTTAATTTGATTTTTGACCGAAACTAGTATAAACTAGTGTATAATATATTATGATTTTTGACCGAAACTTGCATTTCGAATAGTTTCATAGCATCTAATTTTCAGATGATTTTTTTTGCATGGACTTCCATCATAAACTTTCCTCTTAACATATATAAATAATCTGAAAAGTCTCGTATCATTTCAAATATTCCCCAATTAAATTTTATTTTTTTGCCGAAACTAGTGTATAAAGATACTACGATTTTTTACCGAAACTTGTATTTCGTAAATTTCGTAGAATCTAATTTTCAGATGAGTTTTTTGCATGGACTTCTATCATAACCTTCCCTCTTAACATATATAAATGATCTGAAAAGTTTCGTATCATTTCAAATAATCCCTAATTAAATTTGATTTTTTTGACTGAAGCTAGTGTATAATATACTACGATTTTTGACCGAAACTTGCATTTCTAAATGTTTCATAAAATCTAATTTTCAGATGATTTTTTGCATTGACTTCCATCATAACCTTCCCTCTTAAAATATAAAAATGATATTGGACGTTTTGTTTCATTTCGAAAAGTCCCCGATTTAATTTGATGTTTGATCGAAACAATCTAGTTTTGAGATGATTTTTTTGCACAGACTTTCATCATAACCTTTCATCTTAACATATATAAATGATCTGAAAAGTCTCGTATCATTTCAAATAGTCCCCAATTAAATTTGATTTTTTTGACCGAAACTAGTGTATAATATACTACGATTTTTTACCGAAACTTGCATTTCGAAAAGTTTCATAGAATCTAATTTTCATATGATTTTTTGCATGGATTTCTATCATAACCTTGCCTCTTAACATATATAAATGATCTGAAAAGTTTTGTATCATTTCAAATAGTCCCCAATTAAATTTGATTTTTTTGACCGAAACAAGTGTATAATATACTACGATTTTTGACAGAAACTTGCATTTCGAAAAGTTTCATAGAATCTAATTTTCATATTTATTTTTGCATGGACTTCTATTATAACCTTCCATCTTAACATATATAAATAATCTTAAAAGTCTCGTATCATTTCAAATAGTCCCCAATTAAATTTGATTTTTTTGACCGAAACTAGTGTATGATATACTACAATTTTTGATCGAAACATACATTTCGAAACGTTTCATAGAATCTAATTTTCATATTTATTTTTGCATGGACTTCTATTATAACCTTCCATCTTAACATATATAAATGATCGAAAAGTCTCGTATCATTTCAAATAGTCCCCAATTAAATTTGATTTTTTGGACCGAAACGAGTGTATAATATACTACGATTTTATACCGAAACTTGCATTTCGAAAAGTTTCATGGAATCTAATTTTCAGATGATTTTTTGCATGGACTTCAATCATAACCTTCCCTCTTAACATATATAAATGATCTGAAAATTTTCGTATCATTTAAATAGTCCCCAATTAAATTTTATTTTTTTGACCGAAACTAGTGTATAATATACTACGATTTTTGACCGAAACTAGCATTTCGAATAGTTTCATAGAATCTAGTTTTGCGATGATTTTTTTGCGCGGACTTCCATCATAACCTTTCATCTTAACATATATTAATGATCTGAAAAGTCTCGTATCATTTCAAATAGTCCCCAATTAAATTTGATTTTTTTGACCGAAACTAGTGTATAATATACTACAATTTTTGACCGAAACATACATTTCGAAATGTTTCATAAAACTAATTTTCAGATGATTTTTTGCATGGACTTCTATCATAACCTTCCCTCTTAACATATATAAATGATATGAAAAGGTTCGTATCATTTCAAATAGTCCCCAATTAAATTTGATTTTTTTGACTGAAGCTAGTGTATAATATACTACGATTTTTGACCGAAACATGCTTTTCGAAATGTTTCATAAAATCTAATTTTCAGATGATTTTTTGCATGGACTTCCATCATAACCTTCCCTCGTAAAATATATTAATGATATTAGATGTTTCGTATCATTTCGAACAGTCCACGATTTAATTTGATTTTTGTCCGAAACTAGTATAAACTAGTGTATAATATATTATGTTTTTTGACCGAAACTTGCATTTCGAATAGTTTCATAGAATCTTTTTTTGAGATGATTTTTTTTGCATGGACTTCCATCATAACCTTTCATCATAACATATATAAATGATCTGAAAAGTCTCGTATCATTTCAAATAGTCCCCAATTAAATTTGATTTTTTTGACCGAAACTAGTGTATAATATACTACGATTTTTGACCGAAACTTGCATTTTGAAAAGTTTCATAAAATCTAACTTTCAGATGATTTTTTGCATGGACTTTCATCATAACCTTCCCTCGTAAAATATATAAATGATATTAGACGTTTCATATCATTTCGAACAGTCCACGGTTTAATTTGATTTTTGACCGAAACTAGTATAAACTAGTGTATAATATATTATGTTTTTTGACCGAAACTTGCATTTCGAATAGTTTCATAGAATCTAGTTTTGAGATGATTTTTTTGCACAGACTTTCATCATAACCTTTCATCTTAACATATATAAATGATCTGAAAAGTCTCGTATCATTTCAAATAGTCCCCAATTAAATTTGATTTTTTTGACCGAAACTAGTGTATAATATACTACGATTTTATACCGAAACTTGCATTTCGAAAAGTTTCATAGAATCTAATTTTCAGATGAATTTTAGCATGGACTTCTATTATAACCTTCCATCTTAACATATATAAATGATCTGAAAAGTCTCGTATCATTTCAAATAGTCCCTAATTAAGTTTGATTTTTTTGACCGAAACTAGTGTATAATATACTACAATTTTTGACCGAAACATACATTTCGAAAAGTTTCATAAAATCTAATTTTCAGATGATTTTTTGCATGGACTTCTATCATAACCTTCCCTCTTAACATATATAAATGATATGAAAAGTTTCGTATCATTTCAAATAGTCCCCAATTAAATTTGATTTTTTTGACTGAAGCTAGTGTATAATATACTACGATTTTTGACCGAAACTTGCATTTCGAAAAGTTTCATAAAATCTAATTTTCAGATGATTTTTTGCATGGACTTCCATCATAACCTTCCCTCGTAAAATATATAAATGATATTAGACGTTTCGTATCATTTCAAACAGTCCACGGTTTAATTTGATTTTTGACCGAAACTAGTATAAACTAGTGTATAATATATTATGATTTTTGACCGAAACTTGCATTTCGAATAGTTTCATAGCATCTAATTTTCAGATGATTTTTTTTTGCATGGACTTCCATCATAAACTTTCCTCTTAACATATATAAATGATCTGAAAAGTCTCGTATCATTTCAAATAGTCCCCAATTAAATTTTATTTTTTTGCCGAAACTAGTGTATAAAGATACTACGATTTTTTACCGAAACTTGTATTTCATAAATTTCATAGAATCTAATTTTCAGATGAGTTTTTTGCATGGACTTCTATCATAACCTTGCCTCTTAACATATATAAATGATCTGAAAAGTTTCGTATCATTTCAAATAGTCCCCAATTAAATTTGATTTTTTTGACTGAAGCTAGTGTATAATTGTTCCGACCCGGCCCAATTCTTCTTATTGGGCCAAAAAGGCTGATCCATTTACCTTGCTCGACGTCGAGCGCAGTCATGAAAAGTGGTCCCTCAGTCGACCACTAATGATCCGATCATAAAGAGACCCTTTAACGGCTAGTATTGACCGTTTCCTATCTTCACGGACCCCTCGATCCGCACCTTATAAAACGAACCAATAGTCTTCTAGCTAGTCCTTTATATAAACTCTCTCATTTGAGAGGGTCGGGTATTCAATTCTCAACCCTAATACTAGTACTTGCTCGCTCTTGCTCGGATACTTACTTTAGCATCGGAGTGCATTGCAGGTACACCCCTTTTTTCTCCTCAACGACCACTTCCGCCCGCTCTCGAGTCTAGCCGTATCAGATCCTGATCTCCAGGTACGATCAGGTGGCGCCGTCTGTGGGAATCGCTAAGATTTCCCCGTTCTTCTTTCAAGATCCTCAAAGAATAAAAGTTTCAACAAGATCCATGGCTGCTCGGGACAACCAGGAGAATCGATCGAATGATGGGATGATTCTCACGCAACGTGAGAGCAACATCCAGCCTCCCCTACACGATGAAACGGTGCACGACCGACCAGAAGGGAAGGCAACATCACCTTCACCCGACCGTGACCAACCCTTGGAGAGTCGCCCGGAAACTCTTTTTCCTTCGACTCCTTCGGGGTCAGATTTCGCCGCGCTGGCCGAAATCCTAAATCAAACGAACTTGCTACTCCTCACTCATGGTGAAAAGATTGCCCGACTTAAAGATAATTCTCGTCGACCTCATTCTCCAAAGAAACCCCGAGGGGAGTTCACTCCGTCTCCTGCAAAGAAGAAGAGGAGAGGAAACACCGACGAATCAACAGGCAACAAACGCTTTCGTCAGTCATCTCCACAACCCTCTCCTAAAAGAAAATCAAGAAGGAGCAGATCAAGATCCACCTCCCCTCGAAAAACAAAGAAACACGAGCACAAATCATCGCTTGTTTCCAGTGACGACGAGGACGCTCGGGGTCCCTTGTCATCTGAAATTATGGCAGCCAAGCTCCCAAGAGGCTTAGAGAAACCTCCTCCTCTGGGCTCATACGACGGGACTACCGATCCAGACGAACACATCGAAAACATCGATGCCTTGCTCGACTATCGGGTGTTCGAGGAGCAATTAAATGTCGACTCTTTCCCACGACGCTGAGGAAAGGGGCAATGACGTGGTACAAAAGTCTTGAAGCTGAATCCATCACATCATGGAAACAACTTGGGCGCACGTTCTCCAGACACTTTACCGCATCAAGACGACACCCTAAGACAGAGGCTTCGCTCGAAGCAATAATCCAAGGGAGGGATGAGCCTTTGCGAACTTACATCGAAAGGTTCAATAAAGAGGCAGTCCAAGTATCTACGACCGACGACATGAAAAAGTACCTGCTGGAACGAGGGTTACGTCCCTCGACCGATTTCCATCGGGCGGTCGGCATTGAGACCCCGGCCACCCTTGACGCATTCTTGCTAAAAGCCCAAGCTTACATCCAATATGAAGAAAAGCAAGCGGCCAGTTCAGTCAGAGACGCTCGACGCCGTGAAGACGCCAAACCACACCGAGTTGATGATCCCTCGACATCTCGTCGAGGAGGAGACAAAAGAAAAGACAAGCGCTCCCGTGAACCACGAGAGCACCGGGGACCTATTGGTCGGTTCCACGAATACACGCCCCTCCTAGCATCTAGGGAGAAAATTTTGTCTGAATGCGCCAATTCAGAATTCAAACAAGCGGGAGTACGCTTCCCAAGGCAACAAACTAGCAAGCCCGGCACAGATAAAACGAAATACTGTAGATTCCACAAGAGTCATGGGCACAACACAGAAGATTGCATCCACCTCAAGGACGCAATCGAAATCCTCATCAAAGACGGGCACCTGAAACAGTTCACGAAGTCCAGAGAAAATCCTCGACAAGATACTCAGGAGACCCAGAAAATCGAAGAAGCCGTGCCAATCCCTGCAGACGCTAACATGCAAGTCGCCCTGACCATTTACCGTCCGGAAGATTTCTTTTTGCCAGACCACACCAATGGTACGGGATACCTCTCCTCCCACAGTCCGTGGGAAGCGTTCCCTTCTGCGATGGTCATATCAGGCGGGGGGTTCAATAAAATCACGATCGGTTCCGTGAAGAGAAAATTCGATCAGTTGATCGCTAAAGGGCCCGCGCAAAACGCCACTTTAGATCCACCGAGGGAAGGTTCCATACCCCTTGCATTCTATCGAGAAGAGCTCCTGGGAGGGGCACCCAACGCCAGCATTCCTTTACTCATCCGAGCACGCATGGCGAACTTCGATGTAAGGAGGATATTGGTGGACCAAGGTAGTTCATGCGACATCATGTACTCCCAACTGTTTTCAACACTCCAACTGAACGAAACACATCTGACTCCATACGTCGGATCAGACCTGCAAGGTTTCAACGGAGCAGTATCCCGACCATGGGGTTATGTTGACCTGTTTGTCACTTTCGGGGCGGGCGAGACAGCCAGGACGGTTAGGGTCCAATTCCTTGTCGTGGATTGCCCATCACTATACCAATGCATATTAGGACGACCAACTCTAGCCGAGTTGATAGCCGTGTCATCCACCGTCCACTTGAAGATGAAGTACTATACTAGTTCAGGCAGAGTCGCCACATTGCACGGAGACGTCGAAGCTGCCCGTAGATGTTTCGAGGCAGCATCAAAAGGCCTCAGCTCGATATCGTACCAACCAAGTCCCCCGACATTGGATTTTCCAGATGTACCCAAGGCTTTCCCTCAAGTCGATTCGATCGACCTAGATTGCAGGTTTTCAGATAGTAGCGAGAGCGTTCAGAGACCAGTAGAAGCCCTAGCCCGACCAATACCGGACGGAGATTTCGAGCTGATTCCCTTGGGAGAGGACCCTGCCCGGTGCGTCAAGATCGGGGCACATATGCCCGAACTTGTAAAACGACAGTTAGAAGCTTGCCTCAAAGGGAACGCAGACTTGTTTGCATGGAGCGCCGCAGAAATGCCAGGGCTCGACCCAGAAACAACTTGTCACCACCTCTCTATCGACCCAACACATAAAGCGGTCGCTCAACGCAGGAGAAAGCAGTCGAGCGAGAAGACTGATGCTGCCGAATCTGCTGTTAAAGACCTCCTAGAGGCTAAATTTGTAACCGAGGCCAGGTACACGACCTGGCTCTCAAACGTTGTACTTGTGAAAAAATCTAGTGGAAAATGGAGAATGTGTGTTGATTATACCGATCTCAATCGGGCGTGCCCGAAAGATGCATACCCTTTACCTAACATCGACAAGTTGGTCGACAATTCGTCCGGATACAAATTACTATCCTTCATGGACGCATACTCGGGGTACAATCAAATACCCATGGTCGTGTCTGACAAAAAATACACGACCTTCATGACCGAGTCGGGCAATTACTTTTACAACGTTATGCCCTTCGGTCTAAAAAACGCAGGAGCAACGTATCAGCGCATGATGAATAAAGTTTTCCGAACCGAAATCGGAGACATGCTCGAAGTATATATGGACGACATGATCGTCAAATCTCAACGAGAAACGGACCATGCGTCCCATTTACGAAAAGTGTTCGACCAAGCACGAAAGTGCAAAATGCGCTTCAACCCTGAGAAATGCACCTTTGGTGTCCGAGCGGGAAAATTCCTCGGATTCTATTTGACTGAGCGGGGCATCGAGGCAAATCCCGATAAATGTCGAGCGTTTTTGCGGAGTTCCCGACCCCCACGACCAAGAAGTCCATACAAACACTAAACGGGGTCATTACCTCCCTTGCTCGATTTGTAGCAAAATCGGCTCAACACGCTTTCCCCTTTTACAAGCTCCTCCGTAAGGAAGCAACTTTCGAATGGACGGCAGAATGTGAGTTAGCACTATCCCACTTGAAAAAGGCATTAAGTGAACCCCCAGTCTTATCCAGACCGGAAGAGGGGGAGACTCTGTATCTCTACCTCGCGGTCGCAAACAAAGCGGTAAGCGCGACCCTCGTGCGCGAACGACCCGATGGGCAAAAGCCCGTGTATTTCACGAGCAAAGCTCTCCACGGCCCAGAAGTTCGATACCTTCAGATAGAAAAGGTCGCATTGGCCCTCCTTCTCGCGGCAAGAAGACTACGCCACTACTTCCTAGCTCACACCATCGTCGTAAGGACTGATCAACCCATAAGACAGTTGCTCGGTCGACCAGATATGGTCGGCCGAATGTTAAAATGGTCACTCGAACTATCTGAATTCGACATCAAATTTGAAGGAAGACAGGCCCTCAAAGCTCAAGCGCTGGCCGACTTCGTGGCTGAACTTGCCTTCACCAGGCAGGATCCGAAAGTTTCATCCAAGTGGGTTATTTTCGTGGACGGTGCATCTGGACCGACGGGCAGCGGGTCCGGTATCATTTTGGAGAACGAAGAAGGGAACGTCATCGAAGTATCCTTGACTTTATCTTTCCCCACTTCTAACAACCAAGCAGAGTATGAGGCCTTTCTGGCGGGCATACGGCTCGCTACCGACCTAGAAGCAGAAGAGATCACAGTTTGCACGGATTCCCAACTGGTTGCAAGCCAAGTCCAAGGGGACTTCCAGGCTAGAAGCGACAGCATGGCCGAGTATCTGGCCCTCGTAAAAGACAAAATAAAACGGTTTAAGAGTGTCGAAGTCAAACACGTTCCTCGGGAAAACAACGCTCGCGCAGATATCCTGTCCAAGCTGGCGAGCACTAAAAGGAAAGGAAACAACAAGTCCGTCATACAAAAATGGCTTCCCCAACCAAGTATCGGGCACTCTTCAGCCTGCGTACACGTTAACGTCGTGGGCGACACGGGTTGCTGGATGACTCCAGTGTTCAACTATCTGACCAAAGGAGAGTTACCAACCGACTCAAAAGAGGCCAGTACTATACGACGAAGGGCATGCTCATACTCTTTAGTAGGAGGACGTATGTACCGTCGAGGATTCTCTACACCCCTCCTCAGATGCGTAGAGGAGGAAAACATTCCACACGTACTCAGGGAAGTCCACGAAGGAATCAATGCGCAGCACCCTGGCGGTCGTTCGCTAGCTCGGAAAATTTTGAGGGTAGGATACTACTGGCCTACCCTCCAGCACGACGCAAAGGAGCATGTAAGAAGATGCAACAGGTGCCAACGACATGGAGACGTGCACATAGCACCCCCATCCGAGCTAAAATCGTTATCATCCCCCTGGCCATTCGCGTGGTGGGGAATGGACATTCTAGGACCATTCGTCGTTGGGTCTGGTCAGAACAAATACTTAATTGTAGGCGTCGACTATTTCACCAAATGGATAGAAGCTGAGGCCCTGGCCAAAATTACTGCACTCAATATACTTCGAGTTTTCAAAAGAAACATCCTCGCCCGGTTTGGAGTGCCCCTCGCTATTGTGACCGACAACGGGACTCAATTCACGGATAAACATTTCAAAGAATTCGTTGCGTCAATGGGGACAAAACAACACTTCGCTTCAGTCGAACACCCTCAAACTAACGGGCAAGCCGAGGCCGCAAACAGGGTAATCCTGAGAGGTCTGAAACGAAGGTTGGACGAGCATAAGAAACACTGGGTCGAGGAACTACATAGCGTATTATGGGCATATAGGACCACTCCCCATTCAACGACCGGAGAGTCCCCGTTTCGATTAGCATATGGGACCGAAGCAGTAATTCCAATAGAAATGCATGTCCGTTCAAGACGCACGGAATTCCCCATGGAACAAGATGTCAATAATGAAGCTTTAAGAGACGAGCTCGATATGGTCGAAGAAATTCGATCGGAAGCCGCTCTTCGAGAAACCATTCTCAAACAAAAGATAGCCGCTCGGTATGATTCCAAGGTCATCAGGCGGACGTTCGAAGTAGGCAGCCTCGTCCTTAGAAGAAACCACAGGGATCCCCGCGAGGGAAAACTAACGCCCAACTGGGAAGGCCCATATCGCGTTCGAGCAAAAACCGAGAACGGTGCTTATTACTTAGAAAACCTACACGAGGAAGAACTCGCTCGGCCTTGGAACGCCGAAAAACTTAAACAATATTATAGTTAAATCAGTCACCTCGCTCAACTACCAAGCGAAGAGAGAGAGAGACTAAAGAAAAACTGCGCGCCTAGGTACGAGTACGACAGCCCAAATATCACAAATCAAACAAGACTTCTTTTCGAGCAAAAGAAAAACTTGTTGCACGGACGGATACTCAAACGAGTCCGACGTCGCCTAAGTACCACGACCAGGCAGAACCCCAGCTCGCGATGGGACGTTCACGCCACGGAGTCCGAGCCCTTATCTTGGCTCGAGCACCGATCGAGGGTAAAACCCTCCAACACTGATTGGTTCCCCTAACCAACAGGTCGTCCATACTCCCCCGTATCTATCCAATTGCTTCTAGCCAATGCAAATACGAGCACCAAACACTTAGTAAAAATAATAAATAAACTATGTCCTCCGACGGACGCATTATTACGAGCAAACAATATATGCAACCGACCCCCAGGGTCAAACACTTAACATTTAAAATAAATGCGGCACAAAAAGGCCGACTTGTTCGGAATTACAAATAAAGGGGGCCACGCCCCCCAAAACAAGATACATTATAAATTACAAGGCACGCAGGCCGTAAATTAATTCTCTTCACCCACCGGGCGGTTTTCCTCTGCACGGGCTTCCTCCTGGTCCGACTGCTCCACTGGTTGATCGGGCTGGGCAATCGTCCCCGGCTGGGAGTCGGCCACCACCAAGTCGGCAGGAACCACAACCTGACCATCCACCACCTTGTACAAGTAATTCATCCGATCAACATCCAAGGCTAGGTCAGGGTGGAGAGCTTTTACTTGGTCCACCGCATTCTGGAAACTGAACTCAGTAGACGCGTTCAGATCTTCCATATCTTGGTCGATCCGAGCGAGAAACTGAGCCCTCGTCACCAAATGCTTGGTGTCCTCGTCCTCATCCTCCTTGGGGCAGAAGGCATCTTTTAATTTCTTATTCTGTTCGAGCAACCTCTTCTTGTCGACTTCTAATTTGGCGATGACCGTTGCTCGCTCAGCCGATTCGGTGGTGACCTTCTTTACCTCCTCTGTGGACGCCGTCAGCTTGGCCTCGGAAGCAGCCAACTGCTCCTTGAGTTTGCTGTTCTCCCGCTCCAGCATAGGGGACCCCTCGGCCGTCATCCAAGCCATGGTCAGGACCCGCATAACCGCGCTCGCGTCCTGGGCCAAAGAAAGCCGCCGAGCAGGACGATCCATCCCCTCCAGGAACAGAGAGTCCTCCCGGTCCACATCCATAGTATTCCCCTCGAAAAAGTTCCGAACAACGAAACACGGGGGTATCCCATGCCTTGGCTTCGGAGGAGCACCGGCCGTCAGGTCCACGGTAGTCGTCGCTTTATGTTTTTTCATCAAAGAGCCGGTAGAGGCTCCTGGAGAGCCCTGGACCAAAGGACCCGAGCCTGAACCGCTCGCTTCAGTCATCCTGGTCTGCACGACCCTCGACCGCTTCCGCTGCTGCTGGACCAAACGCTCGTGAATCTTGTCTGAGGATTTGTCAAAGAACCTGAAAAGAAGAACAAAACCAAAATTAGCTACGAGCAACAAAGTCAAATAAAAAACTTAACGAGCATAAGCAAACAAATACCAAAAAAGTCAGCTATCTCCTGCCCGTTATTACAGGCCAGCAGGTCAGTAACACTGATCAGGGGACGCTCCAAAGCTTCTCCCCCATCTTGGTCGACCATAACCTTCCCTTCCCCGTCCAATAGAGGGGTCGGAGTAAAAGAAGCTATCAATTTTCTAAAGGCTTCAAAGCTGGCCGCATCATCGTCATTCAAGGTGTCCCCCACCTGGACAAACTCTCCCACTGGTCGCTCATAGTGCACATGACTCCAAGAGAAGGGAAACATCCATAATCTCCTCGGGATCACCTCACCTTGGTCGTCCAACCTGGGCTCATCGTTCTCATCGGTATCAATTCCAAGAAAACTCATAGCCCTCACGGCCGCATCACTCGTAGGTTTTACCAAGAAGTAGTCGGTCATGAAAGCCCGGATGGATTCTGAGTGGGCCTTGAAGATCTTGGTCCGCTGCTTGAAAGACACGAACCCCTTCCGGTCGGTTCCCCGCCCGACCTGGCGCTGTAAAGAAAAGAGATGGAAGAAGAGAGGAAGTGTGGCCCCTACGCCCAGAAAAGCGCACGTCATCTCAAACGCCCTCAGGAATGCGTATGAGTTGGGGTGCAGCTGGGAAGGAGCTATACAGAGGTGCCCGAGCACAGCACTCACGAAGTCGCTGAAGGGCAGCGTCACTCCCAGAACCGAAGTGGCGTATTCATACATGGAAAATGCCCGACCACGAAAGTCTGAGAAGATGCGGTCGTCGTCTCCCGGGCAGGTCACGACCCAGTCAGCAGGATTCCCAACAACGGGCAGCGGCTCCGAGCGAGGTCTTGAGAAGGAAGACACTTTGTCCAGCAAATCTTCCATCACCCATTCTTCGGGCGAGACCCTCGACTGGGCAGGACACTGAGGCGATTCCGTCGACTGCCCCGTGGTACTTGTGTCTGAACTATCCGAGGAGTTTCCTGAGTTCGAGGGTATGGACGCAGACGATTCCATAGTTCCCGAGGATGTATCCTCGGAAAACACGTCCAGTGGATTCCCGAGCGAATTTTCACCTGAAAAGCAGAGGAAAGGCATCAGTGAATTCGATTAAGAATATCAAATCCACCCTTCCACCGCTCGACAAGTGAAAGGGCGCGCCTCAGCTCAGAAACTGTGTTCCGAGCTATAGCCCTGGCTAACCATTGCTCGAGGCAACAGCTGACGCCCAACAGTATAAATAATAAAAACTTATCCAAAAATCTAAAGTCTGAGTCGACCAGAATCTCCGTCGACCCTAAAGTTAGGGTTCACAGCCGACCAGCTACGGTGGCAAGAACTTCAAGGCTTGCTAATCCTAAAATCCTAAAACTACCGGTAAAATCGCCCTAAACCGCATGCATTCTACAAAACTTACGCTAAATACACTAAAAGAGAGGAAAAGAACGGTACCTTGAGCTTGAGAAGACATTATGAAAGAGAGTGAGCTTCTGCAAAGGGTGGTCGGCAAGAAATGACGGTGGTCGACGGCTGAGACAACGGCGGCTGAACGGGCAGAGTCTTGAGAGAGAAGATGAAACGAAAAGGTCAAAATGGGCCCTGGAAATCCTATTTATAGGAAAGAGGACACGTGCGCGCGCGCGTGACCCCTATGCGCTAGTCCCTAGACTAGCCGTCAAATCATTAATAGGCGCGAATATCCAGATATTCCAGCTTTTCGTTTCACATTCCTCTACCGAGCGACGTATTGTTTGCCCGAACGACCGATAGCAAAGATCCTCGACCAAGACATCACGTCCCGCCGAGCACAGTATTGCTTTTAAGTCACTGCCCAACAACACGAGGAATGACTTTGGGGGCTCCTGTTCCGAACCGGCCCAATTCTTCTTATTAGGCCAAAAAGGCTGATCCATTTACCTTGCTCGACGTCGAGCGCAGTCATGAAAAGTGGTCCCTCAGTCGACCACTAATGATCCGATCATAAATAGACCCTCTAACGGCTAGTATTGACCGTTTCCTATCTTCACGGACCCCTCGATCCGCACCTCATAAAACGAACCAATAGTCTTCTAGCTAGTCCTTTATATAAACTCTCTCATTTGAGAGGGTCAGGTATTCAATTCTCAACCCTAATACTAGTACTTGCTCGCTCTTGCTCGGATACTTACTTTAGCATCAGAGTGCATTGCAGGTACACCCCTTTTTTCTCCTCAACGACCACTTCCGCCCGCTCTCGAGTCTAGCCGTATCGGATCCTGATCTCCAGGTACGATCAATAATATACTACGATTTTTGACCGAAACTTGCATTTCGAAATGTTTCATAAAATCTAATTTTCAGATGATTTTTTGCATGGACTTCCATCATAACCTTCCCTCTTAAAATATAAAAATGATATTGGATGTTTTGTATCATTTCGAAAAGTCCCCGATTTAATTTGATGTTTGACCGAAACTAGTATAAACTAGTGTATAATATATTAAGATATTTGACCAAAACTTGCATTTCGAATAGTTTCATAGAATCTAGTTTTGAGATGATTTTTTTGCACGAACTTCCATCATAACCTTTCATCTTAACATATATAAATGAACTGAAAAGTCTCGTATCATTTCAAATAGTCCCCAATTAAATTTGATTTTTTGACCAAAACTAGTGTATAATATACTACGAACTTTTTACCAAAACTTGCATTTCGAAAAGTTTCATAGAATCTAATTTTCAGATGATTTTTTGCATGGACTTCTATCATAACCTTCCCTCTTAACATATATAAATGATCTGAAAAGTTTCGTATCATTTCAAATAGTCCCCCATTAAATTTGATTTTTTTGACCGAAACTAGTGTATAATATACTATGATTTTTGATCGAAACTTGCATTTCGAAAAGTTTCATAAAATCTAATTTTCAGATGATTTTTTGCATGGACTTCCATCATAACCTTCCCTCGTAAAATATATAAAAGATATTAGACGATTCGTATCATTTCGAACAGTCCACGATTTAATTTGATTTTTAACCATAACTAGTATAAACTAGTGTATAATATATTATAATTTTTGACCGAAACTTGCATTTCGAATAGTTTCATAGAATCTAATTTTCAGATGATTTTTTGCATGGACTTCCATCATAAACTTTCCTCTTAACATATATAAATGATCTAAAAAGTTTCGTTTCATTTTAAATATTCCCAATTAAATTTGATTTTTTTTGACCGAAACTAGTGTATAATATACTACGATTTTTGACCGAAAGTTGCATTTCGAAAAGTTTCATAAAATCTAATTTTCAGATGATTTTTTGCATGGACTTTCATCATAACCTTCCCTCATAAAATATATAAATGATATTAGACATTTCGTATCATTTCGAATAGTCCCCGATTTAATTTGATTTTTGACCGAAACTAGTATAAACTAGTGTATAATATATTATGTTTTTTGACCGAAACTTGCATTTCGAATAGTTTCATAGAATCTTTTTTTGAGATGATTTTTTTTGCATGGACTTCCATCATAACCTTTCATCATAACATATATAAATGATCTGAAAAGTCTCGTATTATTTCAAATAGTCCCCAATTAAATTTGATTTTTTTGACCGAAACTAGTGTATAGTATACTACGATTTTTCACCAAAACTTGTATTTCGAAAAGTTTCATAGAATCTAATTTTCAGATGATTTTTTGCATGGACTTCTATCATAACCTTCCCTTTTAACATATATAAATGATCTGAAAATTTTATTATCATTTCAAATTTTCCCCAATTAAATTTGATTTTTTTGATCGAAACTTGTGTATAATATACTACGATTTTTGACCGAAACTTGCATTTCGAAAAGTTTCATAAAATCTAATTTTCAGATGATTTTTTGCATGGACTTTCATGATAACCTTCCCTCGTAAAATATATAAATGATATTAGACGTTTCGTATCATTTCGAACAGTCCCCGATTATATTATGTTTTTTTACCCAAACTAGCATTTCGAATAGTTTCATAGAATCTAGTTTTTTGATGATTTTTTAGCACGGACTTCCATCATAACCTTTCATATTAACATATATAAATGATCTGAAATGTCTCGTATCATTTCAAATAGTCCCCAATTAAATTAGTTTTTTGACCGAAACTAGTGTATAATATATACAATTTTTTTACCAAAACTTGCATTTCGAAACGTTTCATAGAAACTAATTTTCAGATGAGTTTTTTGCATGGACTTCTATCATAAACCTCCCTCTTAACATATATAAATGATCTGAAAAGTTTCATCATAACATTCCCTCGTAAAATATATAAATGATATTAGACGTTTCGTATCATTTCGTACAGTCCCCGATTTAATTTGATTTTTGTCCGAAACTAGTATAAACTAGTGTATAATATATTATGTTTTTTGACCGAAACTTGCATTTCGAATAGTTTCATAGAATCTCTTTTTGAGATGATTTTTTTGCATGGACTTCCATCAAAACCTTTCATCATAACATATATAAATGATCTGAAAAGTCTCGTATTATTTCAAATAGTCCCCAATTAAATTTGATTTTTTTGACCGAAACTAGTGTATAGTATACTACGATTTTTCACCAAAACTTGTATTTCGAAAAGTTTCATAGAATCTAATTTTCAGATGATTTTTTGCATGGACTTCTATCATAACCTTCCCTCTTAACATAT
The DNA here is from genome assembly GCA_963966055.1 of Lathyrus aphaca. Classification (NCBI taxonomy): domain Eukaryota; kingdom Viridiplantae; phylum Streptophyta; class Magnoliopsida; order Fabales; family Fabaceae; genus Lathyrus; species Lathyrus aphaca. The sequence continues at coordinate 239,451,099 of OZ014522.1, forward strand.
ATAAATGATCTAAAAATTTTATTATCATTTCAAATTTTCCCCAATTAAATTTGATTTTTTTGATCGAAACTTGTGTATAATATACTACGATTTTTGACCGAAACTTGCATTTCGAAAAGTTTCATAAAATCTAATTTTCAGATGATTTTTTGCATGGACTTTCATGATAACCTTCCCTCGTAAAATATATAAATGATATTAGACGTTTCGTATCATTTCGAACAGTCCCCGATTATATTATGTTTTTTTACCCAAACTAGCATTTCGAATAGTTTCATAGAATCTAGTTTTTTGATGATTTTTTAGCACGGACTTCCATCATAACCTTTCATATTAACATATATAAATGATCTGAAATGTCTCGTATCATTTCAAATAGTCCCCAATTAAATTAGTTTTTTTGACCGAAACTAGTGTATAATATATACGATTTTTTACCAAAACTTGCACTTCGAAACGTTTCATAGAAACTAATTTTCAGATGGGTTTTTGGCATGGACTTCTATCATAACCTTCCCTCTTAACATATATAAATGATCTGAAAAGTTTCATCATAACATTCCCTCGTAAAATATATAAATGATATTAGACGTTTCGTATCATTTCGAACAGTCCCCGATTTAATTTGAGTTTTGTCCGAAACTAGTATAAACTAGTGTATAATATATTATGTTTTTTGACCGAAACTTGCATTTCGAATAGTTTCATAGAATCTCTTTTTGAGATGATTTTTTTGCATGGACTTCCATCAAAACCTTTCATCATAACATATATAAATGATCTGAAAAGTCTCGTATTATTTCAAATAGTCCCCAATTAAATTTGATTTTTTTGACCGAAACTAGTGTATAGTATACTACGATTTTTCACCAAAACATGTATTTCGAAAAGTTTCATAGAATCTAATTTTCAGATGATTTTTTGCATGGACTTCTATCATAACCTTCCCTCTTAACATATATAAATGATCTAAAAAATTTCGTATCATTTCAAATAGTCCCCAATTAAATTTGATTTTTTTGATCGAAACTTGTGTATATATACTACGATTTTTGACCGAAACTTGCATTTTGAAAAGTTTCATAAAATCTAATTTTCAGATGATTTTTTGCATGGACTTTTATCATAACCTTCCCTCGTAAAATATATAAATGATATTAGACGTTTCGTATCATTTCGAACAGTCCCCGATTTAATTTGATTTTTGTCCGAAACTAGTATAAACTAGTGTATAATATATTATGTTTTTTGACCGAAACTTGCATTTCGAATAGTTTCATAAAATCTTTTTTTGAGATGATTTTTTTTGCATGGACTTCCATCATAACCTTTCATCATAACATATATAAATGATCTGAAAAGTCTCGTATTATTTCAAATAGTCCCCAATTAAATTTGATTTTTTTGACCGAAACTAGTGTATAGTATACTACGATTTTTCACCAAAACTTGTATTTCGAAAAGTTTCATAGAATCTAATTTTCAGATGATTTTTTGCATGGACTTCTATCATAACCTTCCCTCTTAACATATATAAATGATCTGAAAATTTTATTATCATTTCAAATTTCCCCCAATTAAATTTGATTTTTTTGATCGAAACTTGTGTATAATATACTACGATTTTTGACCGAAACTTGCATTTCGAAAAGTTTCATAAAATCTAATTTTCAGATGATTTTTTGCATGGACTTTCATCATAACCTTCCCTCGTAAAATATATAAATGATATTAGACGTTTCGTATCATTTCGAACAGTCCCCGATTATATTATGTTTTTTTACCCAAACTAGCATTTCGAATAGTTTCATAGAATCTAGTTTTTTGATGATTTTTTAGCACGGACTTCCATCATAACCTTTCATATTAACATATATAAATGATCTGAAATGTCTCGTATCATTTCAAATAGTCCCCAATTAAATTAGTTTTTTTGACCGAAACTAGTGTATAATATATACAATTTTTTACCAAAACTTGCATTTCGAAACGTTTCATAGAAACTAATTTTCATATGAGTTTTTTTGCATGGACTTCTATCATAACCTTCCCTCTTAACATATATAAATGATCTGAAAAGTTTCATCATAAAATTCCCTCGTAAAATATATAAATGATATTAGACGTTTCGTATCATTTCGTACAGTACCCGATTTAATTTGATTTTTGTCCGAAACTAGTATAAACTAGTGTATAATATATTATGTTTTTTGACCGAAACTTGCATTTCGAATAGTTTCATAGAATCTCTTTTTGAGATGATTTTTTTGCATGGACTTCCATCAAAACCTTTCATCATAACATATATAAATGATCTGAAAAGTCTCGTATTATTTCAAATAGTCCCCAATTAAATTTGATTTTTTTGACCGAAACTAGTGTATAGTATACTACGATTTTTCACCAAAACATGTATTTCGAAAAGTTTCATAGAATCTAATTTTCAGATGATTTTTTGCATGGACTTCTATCATAACCTTCCCTCTTAACATATATAAATGATCTAAAAAATTTCGTATCATTTCAAATAGTCCCCAATTAAATTTGATTTTTTTGATCGAAACTTGTGTATATATACTACGATTTTTGACCGAAACTTGCATTTTGAAAAGTTTCATAAAATCTAATTTTCAGATGATTTTTTGCATGGACTTTTATCATAACCTTCCCTCGTAAAATATATAAATGATATTAGACGTTTCGTATCATTTCGAACAGTCCCCGATTTAATTTGATTTTTGTCCGAAACTAGTATAAACTAGTGTATAATATATTATGTTTTTTGACCGAAACTTGCATTTCGAATAGTTTCATAAAATCTTTTTTTGAGATGATTTTTTTTGCATGGACTTCCATCATAACCTTTCATCATAACATATATAAATGATCTGAAAAGTCTCGTATTATTTCAAATAGTCCCCAATTAAATTTGATTTTTTTGACCGAAACTAGTGTATAGTATACTACGATTTTTCACCAAAACTTGTATTTCGAAAAGTTTCATAGAATCTAATTTTCAGATGATTTTTTGCATGGACTTCTATCATAACCTTCCCTCTTAACATATATAAATGATCTGAAAATTTTATTATCATTTCAAATTTCCCCCAATTAAATTTGATTTTTTTGATCGAAACTTGAGTATAATATACTACGATTTTTGACCGAAACTTGCATTTCGAAAAGTTTCATAAAATCTAATTTTCAGATGATTTTTTGCATGGACTTTCATCATAACCTTCCCTCGTAAAATATATAAATGATATTAGACGTTTCGTATCATTTCGAACAGTCCCCGATTATATTATGTTTTTGTACCCAAACTAGCATTTCGAATAGTTTCATAGAATCTAGTTTTTTGATGATTTTTTAGCACGGACTTCCATCATAACCTTTCATATTAACATATATAAATGATCTGAAATGTCTCGTATCATTTCAAATAGTCCCCAATTAAATTAGTTTTTTTGACCGAAACTAGTGTATAATATATACAATTTTTTACCAAAACTTGCATTTCGAAACGTTTCATAGAAACTAATTTTCAGATGAGTTTTTTTGCATGGACTTCTATCATAACCTTCCCTCTTAACATATATAAATGATCTGAAAAGTTTCATCATAAAATTCCCTCGTAAAATATATAAATGATATTAGACGTTTCGTATCATTTCGTACAGTCCCCGATTTAATTTGATTTTTGTCCGAAACTAGTATAAACTAGTGTATAATATATTATGTTTTTTGACCGAAACTTGCATTTCGAATAGTTTCATAGAATCTCTTTTTGAGATGATTTTTTTGCATGGACTTACATCAAAACCTTTCATCATAACATATATAAATGATCTGAAAAGTCTCGTATTATTTCAAATAGTCCCCAATTAAATTTGATTTTTTTGACCGAAACTAGTGTATAGTATACTACGATTTTTCACCAAAACATGTATTTCGAAAAGTTTCATAGAATCTAATTTTCAGATGATTTTTTGCATGGACTTCTATCATAACCTTCCCTCTTAACATATATAAATGATCTAAAAAATTTCGTATCATTTCAAATAGTCCCCAATTAAATTTGATTTTTTTGATCGAAACTTGTGTATAATATACTACGATTTTTGACCGAAACTTGCATTTTGAAAAGTTTCATAAAATCTAATTTTCAGATGATTTTTTGCATGGACTTTTATCATAACCTTCCCTCGTAAAATATATAAATGATATTAGACGTTTCGTATCATTTCGAACAGTCCCCGATTTAATTTGATTTTTGTCCGAAACTAGTATAAACTAGTGTATGATATATTATGTTTTTTGACCGAAACTTGCATTTCGAATAGTTTCATAGAATCTTTTTTTGAGATGATTTTTTTTGCATGGACTTCCATCATAACCTTTCATCATAACATATATAAATGATCTGAAAAGTCTCGTATTATTTCAAATAGTCCCCACTAAAATTTGATTTTTTTGACCGAAACTAGTGTATAGTATACTACGATTTTTCACCAAAACATGTATTTCGAAAAGTTTCATAGAATCTAATTTTCAGATGATTTTTTGCATGGACTTCTATCATAACCTTCCCTCTTAACATATATAAATGATCTGAAAATTTTATTATCATTTCAAATTTTCCCCAATTAAATTTGATTTTTTTGATCGAAACTTGTGTATAATATACTACGATTTTTGACCGAAACTTGCATTTCGAAAAGTTTCATAAAATCTAATTTTCAGATGATTTTTTGCATGGACTTTCATCATAACCTTCCCTCGTAAAATATATAAATGATATTAGACGTTTCGTATCATTTCGAACAGTCCCCGATTATATTATGTTTTTTTACCCAAACTAGCATTTCGAATAGTTTCATAGAATCTAGTTTTTTGATGATTTTTTAGCACGGACTTCCATCATAACCTTTCATATTAACATATATAAATGATCTGAAATGTCTCGTATCATTTCAAATAGTCCCCAATTAAATTAGTTTTTTTGACCGAAACTAGTGTATAATATATACGATTTTTTACCAAAACTTGCATTTCGAAACGTTTCATAGAAACTAATTTTCAGATGGGTTTTTGGCATGGACTTCTATCATAACCTTCCCTCTTAACATATATAAATGATCTGAAAAGTTTCATCATAACATTCCCTCGTAAAATATATAAATGATATTAGACGTTTCGTATCATTTCGAACAGTCCCCGATTTAATTTGAGTTTTGTCCGAAACTAGTATAAACTAGTGTATAATATATTATGTTTTTTGACCGAAACTTGCATTTCGAATAGTTTCATAGAATCTCTTTTTGAGATGATTTTTTTGCATGGACTTCCATCAAAACCTTTCATCATAACATATATAAATGATCTGAAAAGTCTCGTATTATTTCAAATAGTCCCCAATTAAATTTGATTTTTTTGACCGAAACTAGTGTATAGTATACTACGATTTTTCACCAAAACTTGTATTTCGAAAAGTTTCATAGAATCTAATTTTCAGATGATTTTTTGCATGGACTTCTATCATAACCTTCCCTCTTAACATATATAAATGATCTAAAAATTTTATTATCATTTCAAATTTTCCCCAATTAAATTTGATTTTTTTGATCGAAACTTGTGTATAATATACTACGATTTTTGACCGAAACTTGCATTTCGAAAAGTTTCATAAAATCTAATTTTCAGATGATTTTTTGCATGGACTTTCATGATAACCTTCCCTCGTAAAATATATAAATGATATTAGACGTTTCGTATCATTTCGAACAGTCCCCGATTATATTATGTTTTTTTACCCAAACTAGCATTTCGAATAGTTTCATAGAATCTAGTTTTTTGATGATTTTTTAGCACGGACTTCCATCATAACCTTTCATATTAACATATATAAATGATCTGAAATGTCTCGTATCATTTCAAATAGTCCCCAATTAAATTAGTTTTTTTGACCGAAACTAGTGTATAATATATACGATTTTTTACCAAAACTTGCACTTCGAAACGTTTCATAGAAACTAATTTTCAGATGGGTTTTTGGCATGGACTTCTATCATAACCTTCCCTCTTAACATATATAAATGATCTGAAAAGTTTCATCATAACATTCCCTCGTAAAATATATAAATGATATTAGACGTTTCGTATCATTTCGAACAGTCCCCGATTTAATTTGAGTTTTGTCCGAAACTAGTATAAACTAGTGTATAATATATTATGTTTTTTGACCGAAACTTGCATTTCGAATAGTTTCATAGAATCTCTTTTTGAGATGATTTTTTTGCATGGACTTCCATCAAAACCTTTCATCATAACATATATAAATGATCTGAAAAGTCTCGTATTATTTCAAATAGTCCCCAATTAAATTTGATTTTTTTGACCGAAACTAGTGTATAGTATACTACGATTTTTCACCAAAACATGTATTTCGAAAAGTTTCATAGAATCTAATTTTCAGATGATTTTTTGCATGGACTTCTATCATAACCTTCCCTCTTAACATATATAAATGATCTAAAAAATTTCGTATCATTTCAAATAGTCCCCAATTAAATTTGATTTTTTTGATCGAAACTTGTGTATATATACTACGATTTTTGACCGAAACTTGCATTTTGAAAAGTTTCATAAAATCTAATTTTCAGATGATTTTTTGCATGGACTTTTATCATAACCTTCCCTCGTAAAATATATAAATGATATTAGACGTTTCGTATCATTTCGAACAGTCCCCGATTTAATTTGATTTTTGTCCGAAACTAGTATAAACTAGTGTATAATATATTATGTTTTTTGACCGAAACTTGCATTTCGAATAGTTTCATAAAATCTTTTTTTGAGATGATTTTTTTTGCATGGACTTCCATCATAACCTTTCATCATAACATATATAAATGATCTGAAAAGTCTCGTATTATTTCAAATAGTCCCCAATTAAATTTGATTTTTTTGACCGAAACTAGTGTATAGTATACTACGATTTTTCACCAAAACTTGTATTTCGAAAAGTTTCATAGAATCTAATTTTCAGATGATTTTTTGCATGGACTTCTATCATAACCTTCCCTCTTAACATATATAAATGATCTGAAAATTTTATTATCATTTCAAATTTCCCCCAATTAAATTTGATTTTTTTGATCGAAACTTGTGTATAATATACTACGATTTTTGACCGAAACTTGCATTTCGAAAAGTTTCATAAAATCTAATTTTCAGATGATTTTTTGCATGGACTTTCATCATAACCTTCCCTCGTAAAATATATAAATGATATTAGACGTTTCGTATCATTTCGAACAGTCCCCGATTATATTATGTTTTTTTACCCAAACTAGCATTTCGAATAGTTTCATAGAATCTAGTTTTTTGATGATTTTTTAGCACGGACTTCCATCATAACCTTTCATATTAACATATATAAATGATCTGAAATGTCTCGTATCATTTCAAATAGTCCCCAATTAAATTAGTTTTTTTGACCGAAACTAGTGTATAATATATACAATTTTTTACCAAAACTTGCATTTCGAAACGTTTCATAGAAACTAATTTTCAGATGAGTTTTTTTGCATGGACTTCTATCATAACCTTCCCTCTTAACATATATAAATGATCTGAAAAGTTTCATCATAAAATTCCCTCGTAAAATATATAAATGATATTAGACGTTTCGTATCATTTCGTACAGTCCCCGATTTAATTTGATTTTTGTCCGAAACTAGTATAAACTAGTGTATAATATATTATGTTTTTTGACCGAAACTTGCATTTCGAATAGTTTCATAGAATCTCTTTTTGAGATGATTTTTTTGCATGGACTTACATCAAAACCTTTCATCATAACATATATAAATGATCTGAAAAGTCTCGTATTATTTCAAATAGTCCCCAATTAAATTTGATTTTTTTGACCGAAACTAGTGTATAGTATACTACGATTTTTCACCAAAACATGTATTTCGAAAAGTTTCATAGAATCTAATTTTCAGATGATTTTTTGCATGGACTTCTATCATAACCTTCCCTCTTAACATATATAAATGATCTAAAAAATTTCGTATCATTTCAAATAGTCCCCAATTAAATTTGATTTTTTTGATCGAAACTTGTGTATAATATACTACGATTTTTGACCGAAACTTGCATTTTGAAAAGTTTCATAAAATCTAATTTTCAGATGATTTTTTGCATGGACTTTTATCATAACCTTCCCTCGTAAAATATATAAATGATATTAGACGTTTCGTATCATTTCGAACAGTCCCCGATTTAATTTGATTTTTGTCCGAAACTAGTATAAACTAGTGTATGATATATTATGTTTTTTGACCGAAACTTGCATTTCGAATAGTTTCATAGAATCTTTTTTTGAGATGATTTTTTTTGCATGGACTTCCATCATAACCTTTCATCATAACATATATAAATGATCTGAAAAGTCTCGTATTATTTCAAATAGTCCCCAATAAAATTTGATTTTTTTGACCGAAACTAGTGTATAGTATACTACGATTTTTCACCAAAACTTGTATTTCGAAAAGTTTCATAGAATCTAATTTTCAGATGATTTTTTGCATGGACTTCTATCATAACCTTCCCTCTTAACATATATAAATGATCTGAAAATTTTATTATCATTTCAAATTTTCCCCAATTAAATTTGATTTTTTTGATCGAAACTTGTGTATAATATACTACGATTTTTGACCGAAACTTGCATTTCGAAAAGTTTCATAAAATCTAATTTTCAGATGATTTTTTGCATGGACTTTCATCATAACCTTCCCTCGTAAAATATATAAATGATATTAGACGTTTCGTATCATTTCGAACAGTCCCCGATTATATTATGTTTTTTTACCCAAACTAGCATTTCGAATAGTTTCATAGAATCTAGTTTTTTGATGATTTTTTAGCACGGACTTCCATCATAACCTTTCATATTAACATATATAAATGATCTGAAATGTCTCGTATCATTTCAAATAGTCCCCAATTAAATTAGTTTTTTTGACCGAAACTAGTGTATAATATATACGATTTTTTACCAAAACTTGCATTTCGAAACGTTTCATAGAAACTAATTTTCAGATGGGTTTTTGGCATGGACTTCTATCATAACCTTCCCTCTTAACATATATAAATGATCTGAAAAGTTTCATCATAACATTCCCTCGTAAAATATATAAATGATATTAGACGTTTCGTATCATTTCGAACAGTCCCCGATTTAATTTGAGTTTTGTCCGAAACTAGTATAAACTAGTGTATAATATATTATGTTTTTTGACCGAAACTTGCATTTCGAATAGTTTCATAGAATCTCTTTTTGAGATGATTTTTTTGCATGGACTTCCATCAAAACCTTTCATCATAACATATATAAATGATCTGAAAAGTCTCGTATTATTTCAAATAGTCCCCAATTAAATTTGATTTTTTTGACCGAAACTAGTGTATAGTATACTACGATTTTTCACCAAAACTTGTATTTCGAAAAGTTTCATAGAATCTAATTTTCAGATGATTTTTTGCATGGACTTCTATCATAACCTTCCCTCTTAACATATATAAATGATCTAAAAATTTTATTATCATTTCAAATTTTCCCCAATTAAATTTGATTTTTTTGATCGAAACTTGTGTATAATATACTACGATTTTTGACCGAAACTTGCATTTCGAAAAGTTTCATAAAATCTAATTTTCAGATGATTTTTTGCATGGACTTTCATGATAACCTTCCCTCGTAAAATATATAAATGATATTAGACGTTTCGTATCATTTCGAACAGTCCCCGATTATATTATGTTTTTTTACCCAAACTAGCATTTCGAATAGTTTCATAGAATCTAGTTTTTTGATGATTTTTTAGCACGGACTTCCATCATAACCTTTCATATTAACATATATAAATGATCTGAAATGTCTCGTATCATTTCAAATAGTCCCCAATTAAATTAGTTTTTTTGACCGAAACTAGTGTATAATATATACGATTTTTTACCAAAACTTGCACTTCGAAACGTTTCATAGAAACTAATTTTCAGATGGGTTTTTGGCATGGACTTCTATCATAACCTTCCCTCTTAACATATATAAATGATCTGAAAAGTTTCATCATAACATTCCCTCGTAAAATATATAAATGATATTAGACGTTTCGTATCATTTCGAACAGTCCCCGATTTAATTTGAGTTTTGTCCGAAACTAGTATAAACTAGTGTATAATATATTATGTTTTTTGACCGAAACTTGCATTTCGAATAGTTTCATAGAATCTCTTTTTGAGATGATTTTTTTGCATGGACTTCCATCAAAACCTTTCATCATAACATATATAAATGATCTGAAAAGTCTCGTATTATTTCAAATAGTCCCCAATTAAATTTGATTTTTTTGACCGAAACTAGTGTATAGTATACTACGATTTTTCACCAAAACATGTATTTCGAAAAGTTTCATAGAATCTAATTTTCAGATGATTTTTTGCATGGACTTCTATCATAACCTTCCCTCTTAACATATATAAATGATCTAAAAAATTTCGTATCATTTCAAATAGTCCCCAATTAAATTTGATTTTTTTGATCGAAACTTGTGTATATATACTACGATTTTTGACCGAAACTTGCATTTTGAAAAGTTTCATAAAATCTAATTTTCAGATGATTTTTTGCATGGACTTTTATCATAACCTTCCCTCGTAAAATATATAAATGATATTAGACGTTTCGTATCATTTCGAACAGTCCCCGATTTAATTTGATTTTTGTCCGAAACTAGTATAAACTAGTGTATAATATATTATGTTTTTTGACCGAAACTTGCATTTCGAATAGTTTCATAAAATCTTTTTTTGAGATGATTTTTTTTGCATGGACTTCCATCATAACCTTTCATCATAACATATATAAATGATCTGAAAAGTCTCGTATTATTTCAAATAGTCCCCAATTAAATTTGATTTTTTTGACCGAAACTAGTGTATAGTATACTACGATTTTTCACCAAAACTTGTATTTCGAAAAGTTTCATAGAATCTAATTTTCAGATGATTTTTTGCATGGACTTCTATCATAACCTTCCCTCTTAACATATATAAATGATCTGAAAATTTTATTATCATTTCAAATTTCCCCCAATTAAATTTGATTTTTTTGATCGAAACTTGTGTATAATATACTACGATTTTTGACCGAAACTTGCATTTCGAAAAGTTTCATAAAATCTAATTTTCAGATGATTTTTTGCATGGACTTTCATCATAACCTTCCCTCGTAAAATATATAAATGATATTAGACGTTTCGTATCATTTCGAACAGTCCCCGATTATATTATGTTTTTTTACCCAAACTAGCATTTCGAATAGTTTCATAGAATCTAGTTTTTTGATGATTTTTTAGCACGGACTTCCATCATAACCTTTCATATTAACATATATAAATGATCTGAAATGTCTCGTATCATTTCAAATAGTCCCCAATTAAATTAGTTTTTTTGACCGAAACTAGTGTATAATATATACAATTTTTTACCAAAACTTGCATTTCGAAACGTTTCATAGAAACTAATTTTCAGATGAGTTTTTTTGCATGGACTTCTATCATAACCTTCCCTCTTAACATATATAAATGATCTGAAAAGTTTCATCATAAAATTCCCTCGTAAAATATATAAATGATATTAGACGTTTCGTATCATTTCGTACAGTCCCCGATTTAATTTGATTTTTGTCCGAAACTAGTATAAACTAGTGTATAATATATTATGTTTTTTGACCGAAACTTGCATTTCGAATAGTTTCATAGAATCTCTTTTTGAGATGATTTTTTTGCATGGACTTACATCAAAACCTTTCATCATAACATATATAAATGATCTGAAAAGTCTCGTATTATTTCAAATAGTCCCCAATTAAATTTGATTTTTTTGACCGAAACTAGTGTATAGTATACTACGATTTTTCACCAAAACATGTATTTCGAAAAGTTTCATAGAATCTAATTTTCAGATGATTTTTTGCATGGACTTCTATCATAACCTTCCCTCTTAACATATATAAATGATCTAAAAAATTTCGTATCATTTCAAATAGTCCCCAATTAAATTTGATTTTTTTGATCGAAACTTGTGTATAATATACTACGATTTTTGACCGAAACTTGCATTTTGAAAAGTTTCATAAAATCTAATTTTCAGATGATTTTTTGCATGGACTTTTATCATAACCTTCCCTCGTAAAATATATAAATGATATTAGACGTTTCGTATCATTTCGAACAGTCCCCGATTTAATTTGATTTTTGTCCGAAACTAGTATAAACTAGTGTATGATATATTATGTTTTTTGACCGAAACTTGCATTTCGAATAGTTTCATAGAATCTTTTTTTGAGATGATTTTTTTTGCATGGACTTCCATCATAACCTTTCATCATAACATATATAAATGATCTGAAAAGTCTCGTATTATTTCAAATAGTCCCCAATAAAATTTGATTTTTTTGACCGAAACTAGTGTATAGTATACTACGATTTTTCACCAAAACTTGTATTTCGAAAAGTTTCATAGAATCTAATTTTCAGATGATTTTTTGCATGGACTTCTATCATAACCTTCCCTCTTAACATATATAAATGATCTGAAAATTTTATTATCATTTCAAATTTTCCCCAATTAAATTTGATTTTTTTGATCGAAACTTGTGTATAATATACTACGATTTTTGACCGAAACTTGCATTTCGAAAAGTTTCATAAAATCTAATTTTCAGATGATTTTTTGCATGGACTTTCATCATAACCTTCCCTCGTAAAATATATAAATGATATTAGACGTTTCGTATCATTTCGAACAGTCCCCGATTATATTATGTTTTTTTACCCAAACTAGCATTTCGAATAGTTTCATAGAATCTAGTTTTTTGATGATTTTTTAGCACGGACTTCCATCATAACCTTTCATATTAACATATATAAATGATCTGAAATGTCTCGTATCATTTCAAATAGTCCCCAATTAAATTAGTTTTTTTGACCGAAACTAGTGTATAATATATACGATTTTTTACCAAAACTTGCATTTCGAAACGTTTCATAGAAACTAATTTTCAGATGGGTTTTTGGCATGGACTTCTATCATAACCTTCCCTCTTAACATATATAAATGATCTGAAAAGTTTCATCATAACATTCCCTCGTAAAATATATAAATGATATTAGACGTTTCGTATCATTTCGAACAGTCCCCGATTTAATTTGAGTTTTGTCCGAAACTAGTATAAACTAGTGTATAATATATTATGTTTTTTGACCGAAACTTGCATTTCGAATAGTTTCATAGAATCTCTTTTTGAGATGATTTTTTTGCATGGACTTCCATCAAAACCTTTCATCATAACATATATAAATGATCTGAAAAGTCTCGTATTATTTCAAATAGTCCCCAATTAAATTTGATTTTTTTGACCGAAACTAGTGTATAGTATACTACGATTTTTCACCAAAACTTGTATTTCGAAAAGTTTCATAGAATCTAATTTTCAGATGATTTTTTGCATGGACTTCTATCATAACCTTCCCTCTTAACATATATAAATGATCTAAAAATTTTATTATCATTTCAAATTTTCCCCAATTAAATTTGATTTTTTTGATCGAAACTTGTGTATAATATACTACGATTTTTGACCGAAACTTGCATTTCGAAAAGTTTCATAAAATCTAATTTTCAGATGATTTTTTGCATGGACTTTCATGATAACCTTCCCTCGTAAAATATATAAATGATATTAGACGTTTCGTATCATTTCGAACAGTCCCCGATTATATTATGTTTTTTTACCCAAACTAGCATTTCGAATAGTTTCATAGAATCTAGTTTTTTGATGATTTTTTAGCACGGACTTCCATCATAACCTTTCATATTAACATATATAAATGATCTGAAATGTCTCGTATCATTTCAAATAGTCCCCAATTAAATTAGTTTTTTTGACCGAAACTAGTGTATAATATATACGATTTTTTACCAAAACTTGCACTTCGAAACGTTTCATAGAAACTAATTTTCAGATGGGTTTTTGGCATGGACTTCTATCATAACCTTCCCTCTTAACATATATAAATGATCTGAAAAGTTTCATCATAACATTCCCTCGTAAAATATATAAATGATATTAGACGTTTCGTATCATTTCGAACAGTCCCCGATTTAATTTGAGTTTTGTCCGAAACTAGTATAAACTAGTGTATAATATATTATGTTTTTTGACCGAAACTTGCATTTCGAATAGTTTCATAGAATCTCTTTTTGAGATGATTTTTTTGCATGGACTTCCATCAAAACCTTTCATCATAACATATATAAATGATCTGAAAAGTCTCGTATTATTTCAAATAGTCCCCAATTAAATTTGATTTTTTTGACCGAAACTAGTGTATAGTATACTACGATTTTTCACCAAAACATGTATTTCGAAAAGTTTCATAGAATCTAATTTTCAGATGATTTTTTGCATGGACTTCTATCATAACCTTCCCTCTTAACATATATAAATGATCTAAAAAATTTCGTATCATTTCAAATAGTCCCCAATTAAATTTGATTTTTTTGATCGAAACTTGTGTATATATACTACGATTTTTGACCGAAACTTGCATTTTGAAAAGTTTCATAAAATCTAATTTTCAGATGATTTTTTGCATGGACTTTTATCATAACCTTCCCTCGTAAAATATATAAATGATATTAGACGTTTCGTATCATTTCGAACAGTCCCCGATTTAATTTGATTTTTGTCCGAAACTAGTATAAACTAGTGTATAATATATTATGTTTTTTGACCGAAACTTGCATTTCGAATAGTTTCATAAAATCTTTTTTTGAGATGATTTTTTTTGCATGGACTTCCATCATAACCTTTCATCATAACATATATAAATGATCTGAAAAGTCTCGTATTATTTCAAATAGTCCCCAATTAAATTTGATTTTTTTGACCGAAACTAGTGTATAGTATACTACGATTTTTCACCAAAACTTGTATTTCGAAAAGTTTCATAGAATCTAATTTTCAGATGATTTTTTGCATGGACTTCTATCATAACCTTCCCTCTTAACATATATAAATGATCTGAAAATTTTATTATCATTTCAAATTTCCCCCAATTAAATTTGATTTTTTTGATCGAAACTTGTGTATAATATACTACGATTTTTGACCGAAACTTGCATTTCGAAAAGTTTCATAAAATCTAATTTTCAGATGATTTTTTGCATGGACTTTCATCATAACCTTCCCTCGTAAAATATATAAATGATATTAGACGTTTCGTATCATTTCGAACAGTCCCCGATTATATTATGTTTTTTTACCCAAACTAGCATTTCGAATAGTTTCATAGAATCTAGTTTTTTGATGATTTTTTAGCACGGACTTCCATCATAACCTTTCATATTAACATATATAAATGATCTGAAATGTCTCGTATCATTTCAAATAGTCCCCAATTAAATTAGTTTTTTTGACCGAAACTAGTGTATAATATATACAATTTTTTACCAAAACTTGCATTTCGAAACGTTTCATAGAAACTAATTTTCAGATGAGTTTTTTTGCATGGACTTCTATCATAACCTTCCCTCTTAACATATATAAATGATCTGAAAAGTTTCATCATAAAATTCCCTCGTAAAATATATAAATGATATTAGACGTTTCGTATCATTTCGTACAGTCCCCGATTTAATTTGATTTTTGTCCGAAACTAGTATAAACTAGTGTATAATATATTATGTTTTTTGACCGAAACTTGCATTTCGAATAGTTTCATAGAATCTCTTTTTGAGATGATTTTTTTGCATGGACTTACATCAAAACCTTTCATCATAACATATATAAATGATCTGAAAAGTCTCGTATTATTTCAAATAGTCCCCAATTAAATTTGATTTTTTTGACCGAAACTAGTGTATAGTATACTACGATTTTTCACCAAAACATGTATTTCGAAAAGTTTCATAGAATCTAATTTTCAGATGATTTTTTGCATGGACTTCTATCATAACCTTCCCTCTTAACATATATAAATGATCTAAAAAATTTCGTATCATTTCAAATAGTCCCCAATTAAATTTGATTTTTTTGATCGAAACTTGTGTATAATATACTACGATTTTTGACCGAAACTTGCATTTTGAAAAGTTTCATAAAATCTAATTTTCAGATGATTTTTTGCATGGACTTTTATCATAACCTTCCCTCGTAAAATATATAAATGATATTAGACGTTTCGTATCATTTCGAACAGTCCCCGATTTAATTTGATTTTTGTCCGAAACTAGTATAAACTAGTGTATGATATATTATGTTTTTTGACCGAAACTTGCATTTCGAATAGTTTCATAGAATCTTTTTTTGAGATGATTTTTTTTGCATGGACTTCCATCATAACCTTTCATCATAACATATATAAATGATCTGAAAAGTCTCGTATTATTTCAAATAGTCCCCAATAAAATTTGATTTTTTTGACCGAAACTAGTGTATAGTATACTACGATTTTTCACCAAAACTTGTATTTCGAAAAGTTTCATAGAATCTAATTTTCAGATGATTTTTTGCATGGACTTCTATCATAACCTTCCCTCTTAACATATATAAATGATCTGAAAATTTTATTATCATTTCAAATTTCCCCCAATTAAATTTGATTTTTTTGATCGAAACTTGTGTATAATATACTACGATTTTTGACCGAAACTTGCATTTCGAAAAGTTTCATAAAATCTAATTTTCAGATGATTTTTTGCATGGACTTTCATCATAACCTTCCCTCGTAAAATATATAAATGATATTAGACGTTTCGTATCATTTCGAACAGTCCCCGATTATATTATGTTTTTTTACCCAAACTAGCATTTCGAATAGTTTCATAGAATCTAGTTTTTTGATGATTTTTTAGCACGGACTTCCATCATAACCTTTCATATTAACATATATAAATGATCTGAAATGTCTCGTATCATTTCAAATAGTCCCCAATTAAATTAGTTTTTTTGACCGAAACTAGTGTATAATATATACGATTTTTTACCAAAACTTGCATTTCGAAACGTTTCATAGAAACTAATTTTCAGATGGGTTTTTGGCATGGACTTCTATCATAACCTTCCCTCTTAACATATATAAATGATCTGAAAAGTTTCATCATAACATTCCCTCGTAAAATATATAAATGATATTAGACGTTTCGTATCATTTCGAACAGTCCCCGATTTAATTTGAGTTTTGTCCGAAACTAGTATAAACTAGTGTATAATATATTATGTTTTTTGACCGAAACTTGCATTTCGAATAGTTTCATAGAATCTCTTTTTGAGATGATTTTTTTGCATGGACTTCCATCAAAACCTTTCATCATAACATATATAAATGATCTGAAAAGTCTCGTATTATTTCAAATAGTCCCCAATTAAATTTGATTTTTTTGACCGAAACTAGTGTATAGTATACTACGATTTTTCACCAAAACATGTATTTCGAAAAGTTTCATAGAATCTAATTTTCAGATGATTTTTTGCATGGACTTCTATCATAACCTTCCCTCTTAACATATATAAATGATCTAAAAATTTTCGTATCATTTCAAATAGTCCCCAATTAAATTTGATTTTTTTGATCGAAACTTGTGTATAATATACTACGATTTTTGACCGAAACTTGCATTTTTAAAAGTTTCATAAAATCTAATGTTCAGATGATTTTTTGCATGGACTTTTATCATAACCTTCCCTCGTAAAATATATAAATGATATTAGACGTTTCGTATCATTTCGAACAGTCCCCGATTTAATTTGATTTTTGTCCGAAACTAGTATAAACTAGTGTATAATATATTATGTTTTTTGACCGAAACTTGCATTTCGAATAGTTTCATAGAATCTTTTTTTGAGATGATTTTTTTTGCATGGACTTCCATCATAACCTTTCATCATAACATATATGAATGATCTGAAAAGTCTCGTATTATTTCAAATAGTCCCCAATTAAATTTGATTTTTTTGACCGAAACTAGTGTATAGTATACTACGATTTTTCACCAAAACTTGTATTTCGAAAAGTTTCATAGAATCTAATTTTCAGATGATTTTTTGCATGGACTTCTATCATAACCTTCCCTCTTAACATATATAAATGATCTGAAAATTTTATTATCATTTCAAATTTTCCCCAATTAAATTTGATTTTTTTGATCGAAACTTGTGTATAATATACTACGATTTTTGACCGAAACTTGCATTTCGAAAAGTTTCATAAAATCTAATTATCAGATGATTTTTTGCATGGACTTTCATCATAACCTTCCCTCGTAAAATATATAAATGATATTAGATGTTTCGTATCATTTCGAACAGTCCCCGATTATATTATGTTTTTTCACCGAAACTAGCATTTCGAATAGTTTCATAGAATCTAGTTTTTTGATGATTTTTTAGCACGGACTTCCATCATATCCTTTCATATTAACATATATAAATGATCTGAAATGTCTCGTATCATTTCAAATAGTCCCCAATTAAATTAGTTTTTTTGACCGAAACTAGTGTATAATATATACGATTTTTTACCAAAACTTGTATTTCGAAACGTTTCATAGAAACTAATTTTCAGATGAGTTTTTGGCATGGACTTCTATCATAACCTTCCCTCTTAACATATATAAATGATCTGAAAAGTTTCATCATAACATTCCCTCGTAAAATATATAAATGATATTAGACGTTTCGTATCATTTCGAACAGTCCCCGATTTAATTTGAGTTTTGTCCGAAACTAGTATAAACTAGTGTATAATATATTATGTTTTTTGACCGAAACTTGCATTTCGAATAGTTTCATAGAATCTCTTTTTGAGATGATTTTTTTGCATGGACTTCCATCAAAACCTTTCATCATAACATATATAAATGATCTGAAAAGTCTCGTATTATTTCAAATAGTCCCCAATTAAATTTGATTTTTTTGACCGAAACTAGTGTATAGTATACTACGATTTTTCACCAAAACATGTATTTCGAAAAGTTTCATAGAATCTAATTTTCAGATGATTTTTTGCATGGACTTCTATCATAACCTTCCCTCTTAACATATATAAATGATCTAAAAATTTTCGTATCATTTCAAATAGTCCCCAATTAAATTTGATTTTTTTGATCGAAACTTGTGTATAATATACTACGATTTTTGACCGAAACTTGCATTTTTAAAAGTTTCATAAAATCTAATGTTCAGATGATTTTTTGCATGGACTTTTATCATAACCTTCCCTCGTAAAATATATAAATGATATTAGACGTTTCGTATCATTTCGAACAGTCCCCGATTTAATTTGATTTTTGTCCGAAACTAGTATAAACTAGTGTATAATATATTATGTTTTTTGACCGAAACTTGCATTTCGAATAGTTTCATAGAATCTTTTTTTGAGATGATTTTTTTGCATGGACTTCCATCATAACCTTTCATCATAACATATATGAATGATCTGAAAAGTCTCGTATTATTTCAAATAGTCCCCAATTAAATTTGATTTTTTTGACCGAAACTAGTGTATAGTATACTACGATTTTTCACCAAAACTTGTATTTCGAAAAGTTTCATAGAATCTAATTTTCAGATGATTTTTTGCATGGACTTCTATCATAACCTTCCCTCTTAACATATATAAATGATCTGAAAATTTTATTATCATTTCAAATTTTCCCCAATTAAATTTGATTTTTTTGATCGAAACTTGTGTATAATATACTACGATTTTTGACCGAAACTTGCATTTCGAAAAGTTTCATAAAATCTAATTATCAGATGATTTTTTGCATGGACTTTCATCATAACCTTCCCTCGTAAAATATATAAATGATATTAGATGTTTCGTATCATTTCGAACAGTCCCCGATTATATTATGTTTTTTCACCGAAACTAGCATTTCGAATAGTTTCATAGAATCTAGTTTTTTGATGATTTTTTAGCACGGACTTCCATCATATCCTTTCATATTAACATATATAAATGATCTGAAATGTCTCGTATCATTTCAAATAGTCCCCAATTAAATTAGTTTTTTTGACCGAAACTAGTGTATAATATATACGATTTTTTACCAAAACTTGTATTTCGAAACGTTTCATAGAAACTAATTTTCAGATGAGTTTTTGGCATGGACTTCTATCATAACCTTCCCTCTTAACATATATAAATGATCTGAAAAGTTTCATCATAACATTCCCTCGTAAAATATATAAATGATATTAGACGTTTCGTATCATTTCGAACAGTCCCCGATTTAATTTGAGTTTTGTCCGAAACTAGTATAAACTAGTGTATAATATATTATGTTTTTTGACCGAAACTTGCATTTCGAATAGTTTCATAGAATCTCTTTTTGAGATGATTTTTTTGCATGGACTTCCATCAAAACCTTTCATCATAACATATATAAATGATCTGAAAAGTCTCGTATTATTTCAAATAGTCCCCAATTAAATTTGATTTTTTTGACCGAAACTAGTGTATAGTATACTACGATTTTTCACCAAAACATGTATTTCGAAAAGTTTCATAGAATCTAATTTTCAGATGATTTTTTGCATGGACTTCTATCATAACCTTCCCTCTTAACATATATAAATGATCTAAAAATTTTCGTATCATTTCAAATAGTCCCCAATTAAATTTGATTTTTTTGATCGAAACTTGTGTATAATATACTACGATTTTTGACCGAAACTTGCATTTTGAAAAGTTTCATAAAATCTAATTTTCAGATGATTTTTTGCATGGACTTTTATCATAACCTTCCCTCGTAAAATATATAAATGATATTAGACGTTTCGTATCATTTCGAACAGTCCCCGATTTAATTTGATTTTTGTCCGAAACTAGTATAAACTAGTGTATAATATATTATGTTTTTTGACCGAAACTTGCATTTCGAATAGTTTCATAGAATCTTTTTTTGAGATGATTTTTTTTGCATGGACTTCCATCATAACCTTTCATCATAACATATATAAATGATCTGAAAAGTCTCGTATTATTTCAAATAGTCCCCAATTAAATTTGATTTTTTTGACCGAAACTAGTGTATAGTATACTACGAATTTTCACCAAAACTTGTATTTCGAAAAGTTTCATAGAATCTAATTTTCAGATGATTTTTTGCATGGACTTCTATCATAACCTTCCCTCTTAACATATATAAATGATCTGAAAATTTTATTATCATGTCAAATTTTCCCCAATTAAATTTGATTTTTTTGATCAAAACTTGTGTATAATATACTACGATTTTTGACCGAAACTTGCATTTCGAAAAGTTTCATAAAATCTAATTTTCAGATGATTTTTTGCATGGACTTTCATCATAACCTTCCCTCGTAAAATATATAAATGATATTAGACGTTTCGTATCATTTCGAACAGTCCCCGATTATATTATGTTTTTTCACCGAAACTAGCATTTCGAATAGTTTCATAGAATCTAGTTTTTTGATGATTTTTTAGCACGGACTTCCATCATAACCTTTCATATTAACATATATAAATGATCTGAAATGTCTCGTATCATTTCAAATAGTCCCCAATTAAATTAGTTTTTTTGACCGAAACTAGTGTATAATATATACGATTTTTTACCAAAACTTGCATTTCGAAACGTTTCATAGAAACTAATTTTCAGATGAGTTTTTTGCATGGACTTCTATCATAACCTTCCCTCTTAACATATATAAATGATCTAAAAAGTTTCATCATAACATTCCCTCGTAAAATATATAAATGATATTAGACGTTTCGTATCATTTCGAACAGTCCCCGATTTAATTTGATTTTTGTCCGAAACTAGTATAAACTAGTGTATAATATATTATGTTTTTTGACCGAAACTTGCATTTCAGATAGTTTCATAGAATCTCTTTTTGAGATGATTTCTCTGCATGGACTTCCATCAAAACCTTTCATCATAACATATATAAATGATCTGAAAAGTCTCGTATTATTTCAAATAGTCCCCAATTAAATTTGATTTTTTTGACCGAAACTAGTGTATAGTATACTACGATTTTTCACCAAAACATGTATTTCGAAAAGTTTCATAGAATCTAATTTTCAGATGATTTTTTGCATGGACTTCTATCATAACCTTCCCTTTTAACATATATAAATGATCTAAAAAATTTCGTATCATTTCAAATAGTCCCCAATTAAATTTGATTTTTTTGATCGAAACTTGTGTATAATATACTACGATTTTTGACCGAAACTTGCATTTCGAAAAGTTTCATAAAATCTAATTTTCAGATGATTTTTTGCATGGACTTTTATCATAACCTTCCCTCGTAAAATATATAAATGATATTAGACGTTTCGTATCATTTTGAACAGTCCCCGATTTAATTTGATTTTTGACCGAAACTAGTATAAACTAGTGTATAATATATTATGTTTTTTGACCGAAACTAGCATTTCGAATAGTTTCATAGAATCTAGTTTTGCGATGATTTTTTTGCACGGACTTCCATCATAACCTTTCATCTTAACATATATAAATGATCTGAAATGTCTCGTATCATTTCAAATAGTCCCCAATTAAATTAGTTTTTTTGACCGAAACTAGTGTAATATATACGGTTTTTTACCAAAACTTGTATTTAGAAAAGTTTCATAGAATCTAATTTTCAGATGATTTTTTTGCATGGACTTCTATCATAACCTTCCCTCTTAACATATATAAATGATCTAAAAAGTTTCGTATCATTTCAAATAGTCCCAAATTAAATTTGATTTTTTTGACTGAAGCTAGTGTATAATATACTACGATTTTTGACCGAAACTTGCATTTTGAAATGTTTCATAAAATCTAATTTTCAGATGATTTTTTGCATGGACTTCCATCATAACCTTCCCTCTTAAAATATAAAAATTATATTGGACGTTTTGTATCATTTTGAAAAGTCCCCGATTTAATTTGATGTTTGACCGAAACTAGTATAAACTAGTGTATAATATATTATGATTTTTGATCGAAACTTGCATTTCGAATAGTTTCATAGCATCTAATTTTCAGATGATTTTTTTTTGCATGGACTTCCATCATAAACTTTCCTCTTAACATATATAAATGATCTAAAAAGTCTCGTATCATTTTAAATAGTCCCCAATTAAATTTTATTTTTTTCCCGAAACTAGTGTATAAAGATACTACGATTTTTTACCGAAACTTGTATTTCATAAATTTCATAGAATCTAATTTTCAGATGAGTTTTTTGCATGGACTTCTATTATAACCTTCCCTCTTAACATATATAAATGATCTGAAAAGTTTCGTATTATTTCAAATAGTCCCCAATTAAATTTGATTTTTTTGACTGAAGCTAGTGTATAATATACTACGATTTTTGACCGAAACTTGCATTTCGAAATGTTTCATAAAATCTAATTTTCAGATGATTTTTTGCATGGAATTCCATCATAACCTTCCCTCTTAAAATATCAAAATGATATTGGACATTTTGTATCATTTCGAAAAGTCCCCGATTTAATTTGATGTTTGACCGAAACTAGTATAAACTAGTGTATAATATATTAAGATTTTTGACAGAAACTTGCATTTTGAATAGTTTCATAGAATCTAGTTTTGAGATGATTTTTTTGCATGAACTTCCATCATAACCTTTCATCTTAACATATATAAATGAACTGAAAAGTCTCGTATCATTTCAAATAGTCCCCAATTAAATTTGATTTTTTGACCAAAACTAGTGTATAATATACTACGATTTTTTACCAAAACTTGCATTTCGAAAAGTTTCATAGAATCTAATTTTCAGATGATTTTTTGCATGGACTTCTATCATAACCTTCCCTCTTAACATATATAAATGATCTGAAAAGTTTTGTATCATTTCAAATAGTCCCCAATTAAATTTGATTTTTCTGACCGAAACTAGTTATATTATACTACGATTTTTGACCGAAACTTGCATTTCGAAAAGTTTCATAAAATCTAATTTTCAGATGATTTTTTGCATGGACTTTCATCATAACCTTCCCTCATAAAATATATAAATGATATTAGACGTTTCATATCATTTCGAACAGTCCCCGATTTAATTTGATTTTTGACCGAAACTAGTATAAACTAGTGTATAATATATTATGTGTTTTGACCGAAACTTGCATTTCGAATAGTTTCATAGAATCTAGTTTTGAGATGATTTTTTTGCACGGATTACCATCATAACCTTTCATCTTAACATATATAAATGAACTGAAAAGTCTCGTATCATTTCAAATAGTCCCCAATTAAATTTGATTTTTTGAACAAAACTAGTGTATAATATACTATGATTTTTTACCAAAACTTGCATTTCGAAAAGTTTCATAGAATCTAATTTTCAGATGATTTTTTGCATGGACTTCTATCATAACCTTCCCTCTTAACATATATAAATGATCTGAAAAGTTTTGTATCATTTCAAATAGTCCCCAATTAAATTTGATTTTTTTGACTAAAACTAGTGTATACTATACTACGATTTTTGACCGAAACTTGCATTTCAAAAAGTTTCATAAAATCTAATTTTCAGATGATTTTTTGCATGGACTTTCATCATAACCTTCCCTCGTAAAATATATAAATGATATTAGACGTTTCGTATCATTTCGAACAATCCCCGATTTAATTTGATTTTTGACCGAAACTAGTATAAACTAGTGTATAATATATTATGTTTTTTGACCGAAACTTGCATTTCGAATAGTTTCATAGAATCTAGTTTTGAGATTATTTTTTTGCATGGACTACCATCATAACCTTTCATCTTAACATATATAAATGAACTGAAAAGTCTCGTATCATTTCAAATAGTCCCCAATTAAATTTGATTTTTTGACCAAAACTAGTGTATAATATACTACGATTTTTTACCAAAACTTGCATTTCGAAAAGTTTCATAGAATCTAATTTTCAGATGATTTTTTGCATGGACTTCTATCATAACCTTCCCTCTTAACATATATGAAAGATCTGAAAAGATTTGTATCATTTCAAATAGTCCCCAATTAAATTTGATTTTTTTGACTGAAACTAGTGTATAATATACTACGATTTTTGACCGAAACTTGCATTTTGAAAAGTTTCATAAAATCTAATTTTCAGATGATTTTTTGCATGGTCTTTCATCATAACCTTCCCTCGTAAAATATATAAATGATATTAGACGTTTCGTATCATTTCGAACAGTCCCCGATTTAATTTGATTTTTGACCGAAACTAGTATAAACTAGTGTATCATATATTATGTTTTTGACCGAAACTTGCATTTCGAATAGTTTCATAGAATCTAGTTTTGAGATGATTTCTTTGCACGGACTACCATCATAACCTTTCATCTTAACATATATAAATGAACTGAAAAGTCTCGTATCATTTCAAATAGTCCCCAATTAAATTTGATTTTTTGACCAAAACTAGTGTATAATATACTACGATTTTTTACCAAAACTTGCATTTCGAAAAGTTTCATAGAATCTAATTTTCAGATGATTTTTTGCATGGACTTCTATCATAACCTTCCCTCTTAACATATATAAAAGATCTGAAAAGTTTTGTATCATTTCAAATAGTCCCCAATTAAATTTGATTTTTCTGACCGAAACTAGTGCATACTATACTACGATTTTTGACCGAAACTTGCATTTCAAAAAGTTTCATAAAATCTAATTTTCAGATGATTTTTTGCATGGACTTTCATCATAACCTTTCCTCGTAAAATATATAAATGATATTAGACGTTTCGTATCATTTCGAACACTCCCCGATTTAATATGATTTTTGACCGAAACTAATATAAACTAGTGTATAATATATTATGTTTTTTGACCGAAACTTGCATTTCGAATAGTTTCATAGAATCTAGTTTTGAGATTATTTTTTTGCATGGACTACCATCATAACCTTTCATCTTAACATATATAAATGAACTGAAAAGTCTCGTATCATTTCAAATAGTCCCCAATTAAATTTGATTTTTTGACCAAAACTAGTGTATAATATACTACGATTTTTTACCAAAACTTGCATTTCGAAAAGTTTCATAGAATCTAATTTTCAGATGATTTTTTGCATGGAATTCTATCACAACCTTCCCTCTTAACATATATAAAAGATCTGAAAAGTTTTATATCATTTCAAATAGTCCACAATTAAATTTGATTTTTCTGACCGAAACTAGTGTATACTATACTACGATTTTTGACCGAAACTTGCATTTCAAAAAGTTTCATAAAATCTAATTTTCAGATGATTTTTTTGCATGGACTTTCATCATAACCTTCCCTCGTAAAATATATAAATGATATTAGACGTTTCGTATCATTTCGAACAGTCCCCGATTTAATTTGATTTTTGACCGAAACTAGTATAAACTAGTGTATAATATATTATGTTTTTTGACCGAAACTTGCATTTCGAATAGTTTCATAGAATCTAGTTTTGCGATGATTTTTTTGCACGGACTTCCATCATAACCTTTCATCTTAACATATATAAATGATCTGAAATGTCTCGTATCATTTCAAATAGTCCCCAATTAAATTAGTTTTTTTGACCGAAACTAGTGTATAATATATACGATTTTTTACCAAAACTTGCATTTCGAAAAGTTTCATAGAATCTAATTTTCAGATGATTTTTTTGCATGGACTTCTATCATAACCTTCCTTCTTAACATATATAAATGATCTGAAAAGATTTGTATCATTTCAAATAGTCCCCAATTAAATTTGATTTTTCTGACCGAAACTAGTGTATACTATACTACGATTTTTGACCGAAACTTGCATTTCAAAAAGTTTCATAAAATCTAATTTTCAGATGATTTTTTGCATGGACTTTCATCATAACCTTCCCTCGTAAAATATATAAATGATATTAGACGTTTCGTATCATTTCGAACAGTCCCCGATTTAATTTGATTTTTGACCGAAACTAGTATAAACTAGTGTATAATATATTATGTTTTTTGACCGAAACTTGCATTTCGAATAGTTTCATAGAATCTAGTTTTGCGATGATTTTTTTGCACGGACTTCCATCATAACCTTTCATCTTAACATATATAAATGATCTGAAATGTCTCGTATCATTTCAAATAGTCCCCAATTAAATTAGTTTTTTTGACCGAAACTAGTGTATAATATATACGATTTTTTACCAAAACTTGCATTTCGAAAAGTTTCATAGAATCTAATTTTCAGATGATTTTTTTGCATGGACTTCTATCATAACCTTCCTTCTTAACATATATAAATGATCTGAAAAGATTTGTATCATTTCAAATAGTCCCCAATTAAATTTGATTTTTCTGACCGAAACTAGTGTATACTATACTACGATTTTTGACCGAAACTTGCATTTCGAAAAGTTTCATACAATCTAATTTTCAGATGATTTTTTGCATGGACTTTCATCATAACCTTCCCTCGTAAAATATATAAATGATATTAGACGTTTCTTATCATTTCGAACAGTCCCGGATTTAATTTGATTTTTGTCCGAAACTAGTATAAACTAGTGTATAATATATTATGTTTTTTGACCGAAACATGCATTTCGAATAGTTTCATAGAATCTAGTTTTGAGATGATTTTTTTGCACGGACTACCATCATAACCTTTCATCTTAACATATATAAATGAACTGAAAAGTCTCGTATCATTTCAAATAGTCCCCAATTAAATTTGATTTTTTGACCGAAACTAGTGTATAATATACTACGATATTTTACCAAAACTTGCATTTCGAAAAGTTTCATAGAATCTAATTTTCAGATGATTTTTTGCATGGACTTCTATCATAACCTTCCCTCTTAACATATATAAATGATCTGAAAAGTTTTGTATCATTTCAAATAGTCCCCAATTAAATTTGATTTTTCTGACCGAAACTAGTTATACTATACTACGATTTTTGACCGAAACTTGCATTTCGAAAAGTTTCATAAAATCTAATTTTCAGATGATTTTTTGCATGGACTTTCATCATAACCTTCCCTCATAAAATATATAAATGATATTAGACGTTTCGTATCATTTCGAACAGTCCCCGATTTAATTTGATTTTTGACCGAAACTAGTATAAACTAGTGTATAATATATTATGTTTTTTGACCGAAACTTGCATTTCGAATAGTTTCATAGAATCTAGTTTTGAGATGATTTTTTTGCACGGATTACCATCATAACCTTTCATCTTAACATATATAAATGAACTGAAAAGTCTCGTATCATTTCAAATAGTCCCCAATTAAATTTGATTTTTTGACCAAAACTAGTGTATAATATACTACGATTTTTTACCAAAACTTGCATTTCGAAAAGTTTCATAGAATCTAATTTTCAGATGATTTTTTGCATGGACTTCTATCATAACCTTCCCTCTTAACATATATAAATGATCTGAAAAGTTTCGTATCATTTCAAATAGTCCCCAATTAAATTTGATTTTTTTGACTGAAACTAGTGTATAATATACTACGATTTTTGACCGAAACTTGCATTTTGAAAAGTTTCATAAAATCTAATTTTCAGATGATTTTTTGCATGGACTTTCATCATAACCTTCCCTCGTAAAATATATAAATGATATTAGACGTTTCGTATCATTTCGAACAGTCCCCGATTTAATTTGATTTTTGACCGAAACTAGTATAAACTAGTGTATCATATATTATGTTTTTTGACCGAAACTTGCATTTCGAATAGTTTCATAGAATCTAGTTTTGAGATGATTTCTTTGCACGGACTACCATCATAACCTTTCATCTTAACATATATAAATGAACTGAAAAGTCTCGTATCATTTCAAATAGTCCCCAATTAAATTTGATTTTTTGACCAAAACTAGTGTATAATATACTACGATTTTTTACCAAAACTTGCATTTCGAAAAGTTTCATAGAATCTAATTTTCAGATGATTTTTTGCATGGACTTCTATCATAACCTTCCCTCTTAACATATATAAAAGTTCTGAAAAGTTTTGTATCATTTCAAATAGTCCCCAATTAAATTTGATTTTTCTGACCGAAACTAGTGTATACTATACTACGATTTTTGACCGAAACTTGCATTTCGAAAAGTTTCATAAAATCTAAATTTCAGATGATTTTTTGCATGGACTTTCATCATAACCTTACCTCGTAAAATATATAAATGATATTAGACGATTCGTATCATTTCAAACAGTCCCCGATTTAATTTGATTTTTGACTGAAACTAGTATAAACTAGTGTATAATATATTATGTTTTTTGACCGAAACTTGCATTTCGAATAGTTTCATAGAATCAAGTTTTGAGATGTTTTTTTTGCACGGACTACCATCATAACCTTTCATCTTAACATATATAAATGAACTGAAAAGTCTCGTATCATTTCAAATAGTCCCCAATTAAATTTGATTTTTCTGACCGAAACTAGTGTATAATATACTACGATTTTTTACCAAAACATGCATTTCAAAAAGTTTCATAGAATCTAATTTTCAGATGATTTTTTGCATGGACTTCTATCATAACCTTCCCTCTTAACATATATAAAAGATCTGAAAAGTTTTGTATCATTTCAAGTAGTCCCCAATTAAATTTGATTTTTCTGACCGAAACTAGTGTATACTATACTACGATTTTTGACCGAAACTTGCATTTCGAAAAGTTTCATACAATCTAATTTTCAGATGATTTTTTGCATGGACTTTCATCATAACCTTCCCTCGTAAAATATATAAATGATATTAGACGTTTCTTATCATTTCGAACAGTCCCCGATTTAATTTGATTTTTGTCCGAAACTAGTATAAACTAGTGTATAATATATTATGTTTTTTGACCGAAACATGCATTTCGAATAGTTTCATAGAATCTAGTTTTGAGATGATTTTTTTTGCATGGACTACCATCATAACCTTTCATCTTAACATATATAAATGAACTGAAAAGTCTCGTATCATTTCAAATAGTCCCAAATTAAATTTGATTTTTTGACCGAAACTAGTGTATAATATACTACGATATTTTACCAAAACTTGCATTTCGAAAAGTTTCATAGAATCTAATTTTCAGATGATTTTTTGCATGGACTTCTATCATAACCTTCCCTCTTAACATATATAAATGATCTGAAAAGTTTTGTATCATTTCAAATAGTCCCCAATTAAATTTGATTTTTCTGACCGAAACTAGTTATACTATACTACGATTTTTGACCGAAACTTGCATTTCGAAAAGTTTCATAAAATCTAATTTTCAGATGATTTTTTGCATGGACTTTCATCATAACCTTCCCTCATAAAATATATAAATGATATTAGACGTTTCGTATCATTTCGAACAGTCCCCGATTTAATTTGATTTTTGACCGAAACTAGTATAAACTAGTGTATAATATATTATGTTTTTTGACCGAAACTTGCATTTCGAATAGTTTCATAGAATCTAGTTTTGAGATGATTTTTTTGCACGGATTACCATTATAACCTTTCATCTTAACATATATAAATGAACTGAAAAGTCTCGTATCATTTCAAATAGTCCCCAATTAAATTTGATTTTTTGACCAAAACTAGTGTATAATATACTACGATTTTTTACCAAAACTTGCATTTCGAAAAGTTTCATAGAATCTAATTTTCAGATGATTTTTTGCATGGACTTCTATCATAACCTTCCCTCTTAACATATATAAATGATCTGAAAAGTTTCGTATCATTTCAAATAGTCCCCAATTAAATTTGATTTTTTTGACTGAAACTAGTGTATAATATACTACGATTTTTGACCGAAACTTGCATTTTGAAAAGTTTCATAAAATCTAATTTTCAGATGATTTTTTGCATGGACTTTCATCATAACCTTCCCTCGTAAAATATATAAATGATATTAGACGTTTCGTATCATTTCGAACAGTCCCCGATTTAATTTGATTTTTGACCGAAACTAGTATAAACTAGTGTATCATATATTATGTTTTTTGACCGAAACTTGCATTTCGAATAGTTTCATAGAATCTAGTTTTGAGATGATTTCTTTGCACGGACTACCATCATAACCTTTCATCTTAACATATATAAATGAACTGAAAAGTCTCGTATCATTT
Source organism: Lathyrus aphaca (assembly GCA_963966055.1). NCBI lineage: Eukaryota > Viridiplantae > Streptophyta > Magnoliopsida > Fabales > Fabaceae > Lathyrus > Lathyrus aphaca. The sequence goes on from OZ014522.1 coordinate 239,482,341, forward strand.
CAAATAGTCCCCAATTAAATTTGATTTTTTGACCAAAACTAGTGTATAATATACTACGATTTTTTACCAAAACTAGCATTTCGAATAGTTTCATAGAATCTAGTTTTGCGATGATTTTTTTGCACGGCCTTCCATCATAACCTTTCATCTTAACATATAGAAATGATCTGAAATGTCTCGTATCATTTCAAATAGTCCCCAATTAAATTAGTTTTTTTGACCGAAACTAGTGTATAATATACTACGATTTTTGACCGAAACTTGCATTTCGAAAAATTTCATAAAATCTAATTTTCAGATGATTTTTTGCATGGACTTTCATCATAACCTTCCCTCGTAAAATATATAAATTATATTAGATGTTTCGTATCATTTCAAACAGTCCCCGATTTAATTTGATTTTTGTCCGAAACTAGTATAAACTAGTGTATAATATATTATGTTTTTTGACCGAAACATGCATTTCGAATAGTTTCATAGAATCTCTTTTTGGGATGATTTTTTTTTGCACGGACTACCATCATAACCTTTCATCTTAACATATATAAATGAACTGAAAAGTCTCGTATTATTTCAAATAGTCCCCAATTAAATTTTATTTTTTTGACCGAAACTAGTGTATAATATACTACGATTTTTTCACCAAAACTTGTATTTCGAAAAGTTTCATAGAATCTAATTTTCAGATGATTTTTTGCATGGACTTCTATCATAACCTTCCCTCTTAACATATATAAATGATCTGAAAATTTTCGTATCATTTCAAATAGTCCCCAATTAAATTTGATTTTTCTGACCGAAACTAGTGTATATTATACTACGATTTTTGACCGAAACTTGCATTTCAAAAAGTTTCATAAAATCTAATTTTCAGATGATTTTTTGCATGGACTTTCATCATAACCTTCCCTCGTAAAATATATAAATGATATTAGACGTTTCGTATCATTTCGAATAGTCCCCGATTTAATTTGATTTTTGACCGAAACTAGTATAAACTAGTGTATAACATATTATGTTTTTTGACCGAAACTTGCATTTCGAATAGTTTCATAGAATCTAGTTTTGCGATGATTTTTTTGCACGGACTACCATCATAACCTTTCATCTTAACATATATAAATGATCTGAAATGTCTCGTATCATTTCAAATAGTCCCCAATTAAATTTGATTTTTTGACCAAAACTAGTGTATAATATATACGATTTTTTACCAAAACTTGCATTTCGAAAAGTTTCATAGAATCTAATTTTCAGATGAGTTTTTTGCATGGACTTCTATCATAACCTTCCCTCTTAACATATATAAATGATCTGAAAAGTTTCATATCATTTCAAATAGTCCCCAATTAAATTTGATTTTTATGACCGAAACTAGTGTATAATATACTACGATTTTTGACCGAAACTTGCATTTCGAAATGTTTCATAAAATCTAATTTTCAGATGATTTTTTGCATGGACTTTCATCATAACCTTCCCTCGTAAAATATATAAATGATATTAGATGTTTCGTATCATTTCGAACAGTCTCCGATTTAATTTGATTTTTGTCCGAAACTAGTATAAACTAGTGTATAATATATTATGTTTTTTGACTGAAACTTGCATTTCGAATAGTTTCAAAGAATCTAGTTTTGAGATGATTGTTTTGCACGGACTACCATCATAACCTTTCATCTTAACATATATAAATGAACTGAAAAGTCTCGTATCATTTCAAATAGTCCCCAATTAAATTTGATTTTTTGACCAAAACTAGTGTATAATATACTACGATTTTTTACCAAAATTGCATTTCGAAAAGTATCATAGAATCTAATTTTCAGATGATTTTTTGCATGGACTTCTATCATAACCTTCCCTCTTAACATATATAAATGATCTGAAAATTTTCGTATCATTTCAAATAGTCCCCAATTAAATTTAATTTTTTTGACCGAAACTAGTGCATAATATACTACGATTTTTGACCGAAACTTGCATTTCGAAAAGTTTCATAAAATCTAATTTTCAGATGATTTTTTGCATGGACTTTCATCTTAACCTTCCCTCGTAAAATATATAAATGATATTAGACGTTTCGTATCATTTCGAACAGTCCCCGATTTAATTTGATTTTTGACCGAAACTAGTATAAACTAGTGTATAATATATTATGTTTTTTCCACCGAAACTAGCATTTTGAATAGTTTCATAGAATCTAGTTTTGAGATGATTTTTTTGCACGGCCTACCATCATACCTTTCATCTTAACATATATAAATGATCTGAAAAGTCTCGTATCATTTCAAATAGTCCCCAATTAAATTTGATTTTTTGACCAAAACTAGTGTAGAATATACTACGATTTTTTACCAAAACTTGCATTTCGAAAAGTTTCATAGAATCTAATTTTCAGATGATTTTTTGCATGGACTTCTATCATAACCTTCCCTCTTAACATATATAAATGATCTTAAAAGTTTTGTATCATTTCAAATAGTCCCCAATTAAATTTGATTTTTCTGACCGAAACTAGTGTATAATATACTACGATTTTTGACCGAAACTTGCATTTCGAAAAGTTTCATAAAATCTAATTTTCAGATGATTTTTTGCATGGACATTCATCATAACCTTCCCTCGTAAAATATATCAATGATATTAGATGTTTCGTATCATTTCGAACAGTCCCCGATTTAATTTGATTTTTGACCGAAACTAGTATAAACTAGTGTATAATATATTATGTTTTTTGACCGAAACATGCATTTCGAATAGTTTCATAGAATCTAGTTTTGAGATGATTTTTTTTGCATGGACTACCATCATAACCTTTCATCTTAACATATATAAATGAACTGAAAAGTCTCGTATCATTTCAAATAGTCCCAAATTAAATTTGATTTTTTGACCGAAACTAGTGTATAATATACTACGATATTTTACCAAAACTTGCATTTCGAAAAGTTTCATAGAATCTAATTTTCAGATGATTTTTTGCATGGACTTCTATCATAACCTTCCCTCTTAACATATATAAATGATCTGAAAAGTTTTGTATCATTTCAAATAGTCCCCAATTAAATTTGATTTTTCTGACCGAAACTAGTTATACTATACTACGATTTTTGACCGAAACTTGCATTTCGAAAAGTTTCATAAAATCTAATTTTCAGATGATTTTTTGCATGGACTTTCATCATAACCTTCCCTCATAAAATATATAAATGATATTAGACGTTTCGTATCATTTCGAACAGTCCCCGATTTAATTTGATTTTTGACCGAAACTAGTATAAACTAGTGTATAATATATTATGTTTTTTGACCGAAACTTGCATTTCGAATAGTTTCATAGAATCTAGTTTTGAGATGATTTTTTTGCACGGATTACCATTATAACCTTTCATCTTAACATATATAAATGAACTGAAAAGTCTCGTATCATTTCAAATAGTCCCCAATTAAATTTGATTTTTTGACCAAAACTAGTGTATAATATACTACGATTTTTTACCAAAACTTGCATTTCGAAAAGTTTCATAGAATCTAATTTTCAGATGATTTTTTGCATGGACTTCTATCATAACCTTCCCTCTTAACATATATAAATGATCTGAAAAGTTTCGTATCATTTCAAATAGTCCCCAATTAAATTTGATTTTTTTGACTGAAACTAGTGTATAATATACTACGATTTTTGACCGAAACTTGCATTTTGAAAAGTTTCATAAAATCTAATTTTCAGATGATTTTTTGCATGGACTTTCATCATAACCTTCCCTCGTAAAATATATAAATGATATTAGACGTTTCGTATCATTTCGAACAGTCCCCGATTTAATTTGATTTTTGACCGAAACTAGTATAAACTAGTGTATCATATATTATGTTTTTTGACCGAAACTTGCATTTCGAATAGTTTCATAGAATCTAGTTTTGAGATGATTTCTTTGCACGGACTACCATCATAACCTTTCATCTTAACATATATAAATGAACTGAAAAGTCTCGTATCATTTCAAATAGTCCCCAATTAAATTTGATTTTTTGACCAAAACTAGTGTATAATATACTACGATTTTTTACCAAAACTAGCATTTCGAATAGTTTCATAGAATCTAGTTTTGCGATGATTTTTTTGCACGGCCTTCCATCATAACCTTTCATCTTAACATATAGAAATGATCTGAAATGTCTCGTATCATTTCAAATAGTCCCCAATTAAATTAGTTTTTTTGACCGAAACTAGTGTATAATATACTACGATTTTTGACCGAAACTTGCATTTCGAAAAATTTCATAAAATCTAATTTTCAGATGATTTTTTGCATGGACTTTCATCATAACCTTCCCTCGTAAAATATATAAATTATATTAGATGTTTCGTATCATTTCAAACAGTCCCCGATTTAATTTGATTTTTGTCCGAAACTAGTATAAACTAGTGTATAATATATTATGTTTTTTGACCGAAACATGCATTTCGAATAGTTTCATAGAATCTCTTTTTGGGATGATTTTTTTTTGCACGGACTACCATCATAACCTTTCATCTTAACATATATAAATGAACTGAAAAGTCTCGTATTATTTCAAATAGTCCCCAATTAAATTTTATTTTTTTGACCGAAACTAGTGTATAATATACTACGATTTTTTCACCAAAACTTGTATTTCGAAAAGTTTCATAGAATCTAATTTTCAGATGATTTTTTGCATGGACTTCTATCATAACCTTCCCTCTTAACATATATAAATGATCTGAAAATTTTCGTATCATTTCAAATAGTCCCCAATTAAATTTGATTTTTCTGACCGAAACTAGTGTATATTATACTACGATTTTTGACCGAAACTTGCATTTCAAAAAGTTTCATAAAATCTAATTTTCAGATGATTTTTTGCATGGACTTTCATCATAACCTTCCCTCGTAAAATATATAAATGATATTAGACGTTTCGTATCATTTCGAATAGTCCCCGATTTAATTTGATTTTTGACCGAAACTAGTATAAACTAGTGTATAACATATTATGTTTTTTGACCGAAACTTGCATTTCGAATAGTTTCATAGAATCTAGTTTTGCGATGATTTTTTTGCACGGACTACCATCATAACCTTTCATCTTAACATATATAAATGATCTGAAATGTCTCGTATCATTTCAAATAGTCCCCAATTAAATTTGATTTTTTGACCAAAACTAGTGTATAATATATACGATTTTTTACCAAAACTTGCATTTCGAAAAGTTTCATAGAATCTAATTTTCAGATGAGTTTTTTGCATGGACTTCTATCATAACCTTCCCTCTTAACATATATAAATGATCTGAAAAGTTTCATATCATTTCAAATAGTCCCCAATTAAATTTGATTTTTATGACCGAAACTAGTGTATAATATACTACGATTTTTGACCGAAACTTGCATTTCGAAATGTTTCATAAAATCTAATTTTCAGATGATTTTTTGCATGGACTTTCATCATAACCTTCCCTCGTAAAATATATAAATGATATTAGATGTTTCGTATCATTTCGAACAGTCTCCGATTTAATTTGATTTTTGTCCGAAACTAGTATAAACTAGTGTATAATATATTATGTTTTTTGACTGAAACTTGCATTTCGAATAGTTTCAAAGAATCTAGTTTTGAGATGATTGTTTTGCACGGACTACCATCATAACCTTTCATCTTAACATATATAAATGAACTGAAAAGTCTCGTATCATTTCAAATAGTCCCCAATTAAATTTGATTTTTTGACCAAAACTAGTGTATAATATACTACGATTTTTTACCAAAATTGCATTTCGAAAAGTATCATAGAATCTAATTTTCAGATGATTTTTTGCATGGACTTCTATCATAACCTTCCCTCTTAACATATATAAATGATCTGAAAATTTTCGTATCATTTCAAATAGTCCCCAATTAAATTTAATTTTTTTGACCGAAACTAGTGCATAATATACTACGATTTTTGACCGAAACTTGCATTTCGAAAAGTTTCATAAAATCTAATTTTCAGATGATTTTTTGCATGGACTTTCATCTTAACCTTCCCTCGTAAAATATATAAATGATATTAGACGTTTCGTATCATTTCGAACAGTCCCCGATTTAATTTGATTTTTGACCGAAACTAGTATAAACTAGTGTATAATATATTATGTTTTTTCCACCGAAACTAGCATTTTGAATAGTTTCATAGAATCTAGTTTTGAGATGATTTTTTTGCACGGCCTACCATCATACCTTTCATCTTAACATATATAAATGATCTGAAAAGTCTCGTATCATTTCAAATAGTCCCCAATTAAATTTGATTTTTTGACCAAAACTAGTGTAGAATATACTACGATTTTTTACCAAAACTTGCATTTCGAAAAGTTTCATAGAATCTAATTTTCAGATGATTTTTTGCATGGACTTCTATCATAACCTTCCCTCTTAACATATATAAATGATCTTAAAAGTTTTGTATCATTTCAAATAGTCCCCAATTAAATTTGATTTTTCTGACCGAAACTAGTGTATAATATACTACGATTTTTGACCGAAACTTGCATTTCGAAAAGTTTCATAAAATCTAATTTTCAGATGATTTTTTGCATGGACATTCATCATAACCTTCCCTCGTAAAATATATCAATGATATTAGATGTTTCGTATCATTTCGAACAGTCCCCGATTTAATTTGATTTTTGACCGAAACTAGTATAAACTAGTGTATAATATATTATGTTTTTTGACCGAAACTTGCATTTCGAATAGTTTCATAAAATCTAGTTTTGAGATGATTTTTTTGCACGGACTACCATCATAACCTTTCATCTTAACATATATAAATGAACTGAAAAGTCTCGTATCATTTCAAATATTCCCCAATTAAATTTGATTTTTTGACCGAAACTTGTGTATAACATACTACGATTTTTTACCAAAACTTGCATTTCGAAAAGTTTCATAGAATCTAATTTTCAGATGATTTTTTGCATGGACTTCTATCATAACCTTCCCTCTTAACATATATAAATGATCTGAAAAGTTTCGTATCATTTCAAATAGTCCCCAATTAAATTTGATTTTTTTGATCGAAACTTTTGTATAATATACTACGATTTTTGACTGAAACTTGCATTTCGAAAAATTTCATGAAATCTAATTTTCACATGATTTTTTGCATGGACTTTCATCATAACCTTCCCTCGTAAAATATATCAATGATATTAGATGTTTCGTATCATTCCGAACAGTCCCCGATTTAATTTGATTTTTGACCGAAACTAGTATAAACTAGTGTATAATATATTATGTTTTTTGACCGAAACTTGCATTTCGAATAGTTTCATAAAATCTAGTTTTGAGATGATTTTTTTGCACGGACTACCATCATAACCTTTCATCTTAACATATATAAATGAACTGAAAAGTCTCATATCATTTCAAATATTCCCCAATTAAATTTGATTTTTTGACCAAAACAAGTGTATAATATACTACGATTTTTTACCAAAACTTGCATTTCGAAAAGTTTCATAGAATCTAATTTTCAGATGATTTTTTGCATGGACTTCTATCATAACCTTCCCTCTTAACATATATAAATGATCTGAAAAGTTTCGTATCATTTCAAATAGTCCCCAATTAAATTTGATTTTTGTGATCGAAACTTTTGTATAATATACTACGATTTTTGACTGAAACTTGCATTTCGAAAAGTTTCATGAAATCTAATTTTCACATGATTTTTTGCATGGACTTTCATCATAACCTTCCCTCATAAAATATATAAATGATATTAGACGTTTCGTATCATTTCGAACAGTCCCCGATTTAATTTGATTTTTTTCCGAAACTAGTATAAACTAATGTATAATATATTATGTTTTTTGACCGAAACTTGCATTTCGAATAGTTTCATAGAATCTAGTTTTGAGATGATTTTTTTGCACGGACTACCATCATAACCTTTCATCTTAACATATATAAATGAATTGAAAAGTCTCGTATCATTTCAAATAGTCCTTAATTAAATTTGATTTTTTGACCAAAACTAGTGTATAATATACTATGATTTTTTTACCAAAACTTGCATTTCGAAAAGTTTCATAGAATCTAATTTTCAGATGAGTTTTTTGCATGGACTTCTATCATAACCTTCCCTCTTAACATATATAAATGATCTGAAAAGTTTCGTATCATTTCAAATTGTCCCCAATTAAATTTGATTTTTTTGATTGAAGCTAGTGTATAATATACTACGATTTTTGATCGAAACTTATATTTCGAAATGTTTCATAAAATCTAATTTTTAGATGATTTTTTGCATGGACTTCCATCATAACCTTCCCTCTTAAAATATAAAAAATGATATTGGACGTTTTGTATCATTTCGCAAAGTCCCCGATTTAATTTGATGTTTGACCGAAACTAGTATAAACTAGTGTATAATATATTAAGATTTTTGACCGAAACTTGCATTTCGAATAGTTTCATAGAATCTAGTTTTGAGATGATTTTTTTGCACGAACTTCCATCATAACCTTTCATCTTAACATATATAAATGAACTGAAAAGTCTCGTATCATTTCAAATAGTCCCCAATTAAATTTGATTTTTTGACCAAAACTAGTGTATAATATACTACGATTTTTTACCAAAACTTGCATTTCGAAAAGTTTCATAGAATCTAATTTTCAGATGTTTTTTTTGCATTGACTTCTATCATAATCTTCCCTCTTAACATATATAAAAGATCTGAAAAGTTTTGTATCATATCAAATAGTCCCCAATTAAATTTGATTTTTCTGACCGAAACTAGTGTATACTATACTACGATTTTTGACCGAAACTTGCATTTCGAAAAGTTTCATAAAATCTAATTTTCAGATGATTTTTTGCATGGACTTTCATCATAACCTTCCCTCGTAAAATATATAAATGATATTAGGGGTTTCGTATCATTTCGAACAGTCCCCGATTTAATTTGATTTTTGACCGAAACTAGTATAAACTAGTGTATAATATATTATGTTTTTTGACCGAAACTTGCATTTCGAATAGTTTCATAGAATCTATTTTTGAGATGATTTTTTTGCACGGACTACAATCATAACTTTTCATCTTAACATATATAAATGAACTGAAAAGTCTCGTATCATTTCAAATAGTCCCCAATTAAATTTGATTTTTTTTACCAAAACTTGTGTATAATATACTACGATTTTTTACCAAAACTTGCATTTCGAAAAGTTTCATAGAATCTAATTTTCAGATGATTTTTTGCATGGACTTCTATCATAACCTTCCCTCTTAACATATATAAATGATCTGAAAAGTTTCGTATCATTTCAAATAGTCCCCAATTAAATTTGATTTTTCTGACCGAAACTAGTGTATAATATACTACGATTTTTGACCGGAACTTGCATTTCGAAAAGTTTCATAAAATCTAATTTTCAGATGATTTTTTGCATGGACTTTCATCATAACCTTCCCTCGTAAAATATATAAATGAAATTCGACGTTTCGTATCATTTCGATCAGTCCCCGATTTAATTTGATTTTTGACCGAAACTAGTATAAACTAGTGTATAATATATTATGTTTTTTGACCGAAACTTGCATTTCGAATAGTTTCATAGAATCTATTTTTGAGATGATTTTTTTTCATGGACTTCCATCATAACCTTTCATCTTAACATATATAAATGATTTGAAAAGTCTCGTATCATTTCAAATAGTTCCCAATTAAATTTGATTTTTTTGACCGAAACTAGTGTATAATATACTACGATTTTTCACCAAAACTTGCATTTCGAAAAGTTTCATAGAATCTAATTTTCAGATGATTTTTTGCATGGACTTCTATCATAACCTTCCCTCTTAACATATATAAATGATCTAAAAAATTTCGTATCATTTCAAATAGTCCCCAATTAAATTTGATTTTTTTGACCGAAACTAGTGCATAATATACTACGATTTTTGACCGAAACTTGCATTTCGAAAAGTTTCATAAAATCTAATTTTCAGATGATTTTTTGCATGGACTTTCATCATAACCTTCCCTCGTAAAATATAGAAATGATATTAGACGTTTCGTAACATTTCGAACAGTCCCCGATTTAATTTGATTTTTGACCAAAACTAGTATAAACTAGTGTATAATATATTATGTTTTTTGACCAAAACTTGCATTTCGAATAGTTTCATAGAATCTAGTTTTGAGATGATTTTTTTGCACGGACTACCATCATAAACTTTTATCTTAACATATATAAATGAGCTGAAAAGTCTCGTATCATTTTAAATAGTCCCCAATTAAATTTGATTTTTTGGACCGAAACTAGTGTAAAATATACTACGATTTTTTGCCCAAACTTGCATTTTGAAAAGTTTCATAGAATCAAATTTTCAGATGATTTTTTGCATGGACTTCTATCATAACCTTCCCTCTTAACATATATAAAAGATCTGAAAAGTTTTGTATCATTTCAAATAGTCCCCAATTAAATTTGTTTTTTCTGACCGAAACTAGTGTATAATATACTATGATTTTTGACCGAAACTTGCATTTCGAAAAGTTTCATAAAATCTAATTTTCAGATGATTCTTTGCATGGACTTTCATCATAACCTTCCCTCGTAAAATATATAAATGATATTAGACGTTTCGTATCATTTCGAACAGTCCCCGATTTAATTTGATTTTTGACCGAAACTAGTATAAACTAGTGTATAATAATATATTATGTTTTTTGACCGAAACTTGCATTTCGAATAGTTTCGTAGAATCTAGTTTTGAGATGATTTTTTTGCACGGACTACCATCATAACCTTTCATCTTAACATATATAAATGAGCTGAAAAGTCTCGTATCATTTCAAATAATCCCCAATTAAATTTGATTTTTTGGACTGAAACTAGTGTATAATATACTACGATTTTTTACCAAAACATGCATTTCGAAAAGTTTCATAGAATCTTATTTTCAGATGATTTTTTGCATGGACTTATATCATAACCTTCCCTCTTAACATATATAAATGATTTGAAAATTTTCGTATCATTTCAAATAGTCCCCAATTAAATTTGATTTTTTTGACCGAAACTAGTGTATAATATACTATGATTTTTGACCGAAACTTGCATTTCGAAAAGTTTCCTAAAATCTAAATTTCAGATGATTTTTTGCATGGACTTTCATCATAACCTTCCCTAGTAAAGTATATAAATGATATTAGACGTTTCGTATCATTTCGAACAGTCCCCGATTTAATTTGATTTTTGACCGAAACTAGTATAAACTAGTGTATAATATATTATGTTTTTTGATCGAAACTTGCCTTTCGAATAGTTTCATAGAATCTAGTTTTGAGATGATTTTTTTGCATGGACTTCCATCATAACCTTTCATCTTAACATATATAAATGATCTGAAAAGTCTCGTATCATTTCAAATAGTCGCCAATTAAATTTGATTTTTTTGACCTAAACTAGTGTATAATATCCTACTATTTTTGACCGAAACTTGCATTTTGAAAAGTTTCATAAAATCTTATTTTCAGATGATTTTTTGCATGGACTTCTATCATAACCTTCCCTCTTAACATATAAAAATGATATGAAAAGTTTCGTATCATTTCAAATAGTCCCCAATTAAATTTGATTTTTTTGACTGAAGCTAGTGTATAATATACTACGATTTTTGACCGAAATTTGCATTTCGAAATGTTTCATAAAATCTAATTTGCAGATGATGTTTTGCATGGTCTTCCATCATAACCTTCCCTTGTAAAATATATAAATGATATTAGACGTTTCGTATCATTTCGAACAGTCCACGATTTACTTTGATTTTTGACCGAAACTAGTATAAACTAGTGTATAATATATTATGATTTTTGACCGAAACGTGCATTTCGAATAGTTTCATAGAATCTAGTTTTGAGATGATTTTATTTGCACGGACTTCCATCATAACCTTTCATCTTAACATATATAAATGATCTGAAAAGACTTGTATCATTTCAAATAGTCCCCAATTATATTTGATATTTTTGACCGAAACTAGTGTATAATATACTACGATTTTTTACAAGTACATGCATTTCGAAAAGTTTCATAGAATCTAATTTTCAGATGATTTTTTGCATGGACTTCTATCATAACTTTCCCTCTTAACATATATAAATGATCTGAAAATTTTCGTATCATTTCAAATAGTCCCCAATTAAATTTGATTTTTTTAACCGAAACTACTGTATACTACGATTTTTGACCGAAACTTGCATTTCGAAAAATTTCCTAAAATTTAATTTTCAGATGATGTTTTGCATGGACTTTAATCATAACCTTCCTTAGTAAAATATATAAATGATATTAGACGTTTCGTATCATTTCGAACAGTCCCCGATTTAATTTGATTTTTGACCGAAACTAGTATAAACTAGTGTATAATATATTATGTTTTTTGACCGAAACTTGCCTTTCGAATAGTTTCATAGAATCTAGTTTTGAGATGATTTTTTTGCACGGACTTCCATCATAACCTTACATCTTAACATATATAAATGATCTGAAAATTCTCGTATCATTTCAAATAGTCCCCAATTAAATTTGATTTTTTTGACCGAAACTAGTGTATAATATACTACGATTTTTTACCAAAACATGCATTTCGAAAAGTTTCATAGAATCTAATTTTCAGATGATTTTTTGCATGGACTTCTATCATAACCTTCCCTCTTAACATATATAAATGATATGAAAAGTTTCGTATCATTTCAAATAGTCCCCAATTAAATTTGATTTTTTTTACTGAAGCTAGTGTATAATATACTACGATTTTTGACAGAAATTTGCATTTCGAAATGTTTCATAAAATCTAATTTTCAGATGATTTTTTGCATGGACTTTCTTCATAACCTTCCCTAGTAAAATATATAAATGATATTAGATGTTTCGTATCATTTCGAACAGTCCCCGATTTACTTTGATTTTTGACCGAAATTAGTATAAACTAGTGTATAATATATTATGATTTTGACCGAAACGTGCATTTCGAATAGTTTCATAGAATCTAGTTTTGAGATGATTTTTTTGCATAGACTTCCATCATAACCTTTCATCTTAACATATATAAATGATCTGAAAAGTCTCGTATCATTTCAAATAGTCCCCAATTAAATTTGATTTTTTTTGACCGAAACTAGGGTATAATATACTACTATTTTTGACCGAAACATGCATTTCGAAAAGTTTCATAGAATCTAATTTTCAGATGATTTTTTGCATGGACTTCTATCATAACCTTCCCTCTTAACATATATAAATGATATGAAAAGTTTCGTATCATTTCAAATAGTCCCCAATTAAATTTGATTTTTTTTTACTGAAGCTAGTGTATAATATACTATGATTTTTGACAGAAATTTGCATTTCGAAATGTTTCATAAAATCTAATTTTTAGATGATTTTTTGCATGGTCTTCCATCATAACCTTCCCTCGTAAAATATTTAAATGATATTAGACGTTTCGTATCATTTCGAACAGTCCACGATTTACATTGATTTTTGACCGAAATTAGTATAAACTAGTGTATAATATATTATGATTTTTGACCGAAACGTGCATTTCGAATAGTTTCATAGAATCTAGTTTTGAGATGATTTTTTTGCACGGACTTCCATCATAACCTTTCATCTTAACATATATAAATGATTTGAAAAGTGTTGTAACATTTTAAATAGTCCCCAATTAAATTTGATTTTTTTGACAGAAACTAGTGTATAATATACTACGATTTTTTTTACCAAAACATGCATTTCGAAAAGTTTCATAGAATCTAATTTTCAGATGATTTTTTGCATGGACTTCTATCATAACCTTCCCTCTTAACATATATAAATGATCTGAAAATTTTCGTATCATTTAAAATAGTCCCCAATTAAATTTGATTTTTTTGACCGAAACTACTGTATAATATACTACGATTTTTGACTGAAACTTGCATTTCGAAAAGTTTCCTAAAATCTAATTTTCAGATGATTTTTTGCATGGACTTTCATCATAACCTTCCCTAGTAAAATATATAAGTGATATTAGACGTTTCGTATCATTTCGAACAGTCCCCGATTTAATTTGTTTTTTGACCGAAACTAGTATAAACTAGTGTATAATATATTATGTTTTCTGACCGAAACTTGCCTTTCGAATAGTTTCATAGAATCTAGTTTTGAGATGATTTTTTTGCACGGACTTCCATCATAACCTTTCATCTTAACATATATAAATGATCTGGAAAGTCTCGTATCATTTCAAATAGTCCCCAATTAAATTTGATTTTTTTGACCGAAACTAGTGTATAATATACTACTATTTTTGATCGAAACTTGCATTTCGAAAAGTTTCAAAAAATCTAATTTTCAGATGATTTTTTGCATGGACTTCTATCTTAACCTTCCCTCTTAACATATATAAATTATATGAAAAGTTTCGTATCATTTCAAATAGTCCCCAATTAAATTTGATTTTTTTGACTGAAGCTAGTGTATAATATACTACGATTTTTTTACCGAAATTTACATTTCGAAATGTTTCATAAAATCTAATTTTCAGATGACGTTTTGCATGGTCTTCCATCACAACCTTCCCCTGTAAAATATATAAATGATATTAGACGTTTCCTATAATTTCGAAGAGTCCACGATTTACTTTGATTTTTGACCGAAATTAGTATAAACTAGTGTATAATATATTATGATTTTTGACCGAAACGTGCATTTCAAATAGTTTCATAGAATCTAGTTTTGAGATGATTTTTTTGCACGGACTTCCATCATAACCTTTCATCTTAACATATATAAATGATCTGAAGAGTCTTGTATCATTTCAAATAGCCCCCAATTATATTTGATATTTTTGACCGAAACTAGTGTATAATATACTTCTATTTTTTACCAATACATGCATTTCGAAAAGTTTCATAGAATCTTATTTTCAGATGCTTTTTTGCATTGACTTCTATCATAACCTTCCCTCTTAACATATATAAATGATCTGAAAATTTTCGTATCATTTCAAATAGTCCCCAATTAAATTTGATTTTTTTGACCGAAACTAGTGTATAATATACTACGATTTTTGACCGAAACTTGCATTTCGAAAAGTTTCCTAAAATCTAATTTTCAGATGATTTTTTGCATGGACTTTCATCATAACCTTCCCTAGTAAAATATATAAATGATATTAGACGTTTCGTATCATTTCAAACAGTCCCCGATTTAATTTGATTTTTGACCGAAACTAGTATAAACTAGTGTATAATATATTATGTTTTTTGACCGAAACTTGCCTTTCGAATAGTTTCATAGAATCTAGTTTTGAGATGATTTTTTTGCACGGACTTCCATCATAACCTTTCATCATAACATATATAAATGATCTGAAAAGTCTCGTATCATTTCAAATAGTCCCCAATTAAATTTGATTTTTTTGACCGAAACTAGTGTATAATATACTACGATTTTTTACCAAAACATGCATTTCGAAAAGTTTCATAGAATCTTATTTTCAGATGATTTTTTGCATGGACTTATATCATAACCTTCCCTCTTAACATATATAAATGATCTGAAAATTTTCGTATCATTTCAAATAGTCCCCAATTAAATTTGATTTTTTTGACCGAAACTACTGTATAATATACTACGATTTTTGACCGAAACTTGCATTTCGAAAAGTTTCCTAAAATCTAATTTTCAGATGATTTTTTGCATGGACTTTCATCATAACCTTCCCTAGTAAAATATATAAGTGATATTAGACGTTTCGTATCATTTCGAACAGTCCCCGATTTAATTTGTTTTTTGACCGAAACTAGTATAAACTAGTGTATAATATATTATGTTTTCTGACCGAAACTTGCCTTTCGAATAGTTTCATAGAATCTAGTTTTGAGATTATTTTTTTGCACGGACTTCCATCATAACCTTTCATCTTAACATATATAAATGATCTGGAAAGTCTCGTATCATTTCAAATAGTCCCCAATTAAATTTGATTTTTTTGACCGAAACTAGTGTATAATATACTACTATTTTTGATCGAAACTTGCATTTCGAAAAGTTTCAAAAATTCTAATTTTCAGATGATTTTTTGCATGGACTTCTATCTTAACCTTCCCTCTTAACATATATAAATTATATGAAAAGTTTCGTATCATTTCAAATAGTCCCCAATTAAATTTGATTTTTTTTGACTGAAGCTAGTGTATAATATACTACGATTTTTTTACCGAAATTTACATTTCGAAATGTTTCATAAAATCTAATTTTCAGATGATGTTTTGCATGGTCTTCCATCATAACCTTCCCCTGTAAAATATATAAATGATATTAGACGTTTCCTATAATTTCGAAGAGTCCACGATTTACTTTGATTTTTGACCGAAATTAGTATAAACTAGTGTATAATATATTATGATTTTTGACCGAAACGTGCATTTCAAATAGTTTCATAAAATCTAGTTTTGAGATGATTTTTTTGCACGGACTTCCATCATAACCTTTCATCTTAACATATATAAATGATCTGAAGAGTCTTGTATCATTTCAAATAGCCCCCAATTATATTTGATATTTTTGACCGAAACTAGTGTATAATATACTTCTATTTTTTACCAATACATGCATTTCGAAAAGTTTCATAGAATCTTATTTTCAGATGCTTTTTTGCATTGACTTCTATCATAACCTTCCCTCTTAACATATATAAATGATCTGAAAATTTTCGTATCATTTCAAATAGTCCCCAATTAAATTTGATTTTTTTGACCGAAACTAGTGTATAATATACTACGATTTTTGACCGAAACTTGCATTTCGAAAAGTTTCCTAAAATCTAATTTTCAGATGATTTTTTGCATGGACTTTCATCATAACCTTCCCTAGTAAAATATATAAATGATATTAGACGTTTCGTATCATTTCAAACAGTCCCCGATTTAATTTGATTTTTGACCGAAACTAGTATAAACTAGTGTATAATATATTATGTTTTTTGACCGAAACTTGCCTTTCGAATAGTTTCATAGAATCTAGTTTTGAGATGATTTTTTTGCACGGACTTCCATCATAACCTTTCATCATAACATATATAAATGATCTGAAAAGTCTCGTATCATTTCAAATAGTCCCCAATTAAATTTGATTTTTTTGACCGAAACTAGTGTATAATATACTACGATTTTTTACCAAAACATGCATTTCGAAAAGTTTCATAGAATCTTATTTTCAGATGATTTTTTGCATGGACTTATATCATAACCTTCCCTCTTAACATATATAAATGATCTGAAAATTTTCGTATCATTTCAAATAGTCCCCAATTAAATTTGATTTTTTTGACCGAAACTAGTGTATAATATACTATGATTTTTGACCGAAACTTGCATTTCTAAAACTTTCCTAAAATCTAAATTTCAGATGATTTTTTGCATGGACTTTCATCATAACCTTCCCTAGTAAAATATATAAATGATATTAGACGTTTCGTATCATTTCGAACAGTCCCCGATTTAATTTGATTTTTGACCGAAACTAGTATAAACTAGTGTATAATATATTATGTTTTTTGATCGAAACTTGCCTTTCGAATAGTTTCATAGAATCTAGTTTTGAGATGATTTTTTTGCATGGACTTCCATCATAACCTTTCATCTTAACATATATAAATGATCTGAAAAGTCTCGTATCATTTCAAATAGTCGCCAATTAAATTTGATTTTTTTGACCTAAACTAGTGTATAATATCCTACTATTTTTGACCGAAACTTGCATTTTGAAGAGTTTCATAAAATCTTATTTTCAGATGATTTTTTTCATGGACTTCTATCATAACCTTCCCTCTTAACATATATAAATGATATGAAAAGTTTCGTATCATTTCAAATAGTCCCCAATTAAATTTGATTTTTTTGACTGAAGCTAGTGTATAATATACTACGATGTTTGACCGAAATTTGTATTTCGAAATGTTTCATAAAATCTAATTTTCAGATGATGTTTTGCATGGTCTTCCATCATAACCTTCCCTTGTAAAATATATAAATGATATTAGACGTTTCGTATCATTTCGAACAGTCCACGATTTACTTTGATTTTTGACCGAAACTAGTATAAACTAGTGTATAATATATTATGATTTTTGACCGAAACGTGCATTTCAAATAGTTTCATAGAATCTAGTTTTGAGATGATTTTTTTGCACGGACTTCCATCATAACCTTTCATCTTAACATATATAAATGATCTGAAAAGTCTTGTATCATTTCAAATAGCCCCCAATTATATTTGATATTTTTGACCGAAACTAGTGTATAATATACTTCGATTTTTTACCAATACATGCATTTCGAAAAGTTTCATAGAATCTTATTTTCAGATGCTTTTTTGCATTGACTTCTATCATAACCTTCCCTCTTAACATATATAAATGATCTGAAAATTTTCGTATCATTTCAAATAGTCCCTAATTAAATTTGATTTTTTTGACCGAAACTACTGTATAATATACTACGATTTTTGACCGAAACTTGCATTTCGAAAAGTTTCCTAAAATCTAATTTTCAGATGATTTTTTGCATGGACTTTCATCATAACCTTCCCTAGTAAAATATATAAATGATATTAGACGTTTCGTATCATTTCAAACAGTCCCCGATTTAATTTGATTTTTGATCGAAACTAGTATAAACTAGTGTATAATATATTATGTTTTTTGATCGAAACTTGCCTTTCGAATAGTTTCATAGAATCTAGTTTTGAGATGATTTTTTTGCATGGACTTCCATCATAACCTTTCATCTTAACATATATAAATGATCTGAAAAGTCTCGTATCATTTCAAATAGTCGCCAATTAAATTTGATTTTTTTGACCTAAACTAGTGTATAATATCCTACTATTTTTGACCGAAACTTGCATTTTGAAAAGTTTCATAAAATCTTATTTTCAGATGATTTTTTGCATGGACTTCTATCATAACCTTCCCTCTTAACATATATAAATGATATGAAAAGTTTCGAATCATTTCAAATAGTCCCCAATTAAATTTGATTTTTTTGACTGAAGCTAGTGTATAATATACTACGATGTTTGACCGAAATTTGTATTTCGAAATGTTTCATAAAATCTAATTTTCAGATGATGTTTTGCATGGTCTTCCATCATAACCTTCCCTTGTAAAATATATAAATGATATTAGACGTTTCGTATCATTTCGAACAGTCCACGATTTACTTTGATTTTTGACCGAAACTAGTATAAACTAGTGTATAATATATTATGATTTTTGACCGAAACGTGCATTTCAAATAGTTTCATAGAATCTAGTTTTGAGATGATTTTTTTTGCACGGACTTCCATCATAACCTTTCATCTTAACATATATAAATGATCTGAAAAGTCTTGTATCATTTCAAATAGTCCCCAATTATATTTGATATTTTTGACCGAAACTAGTGTATAATATACTACGATTTTTTACTAGTACATGCATTTCGAAAAGTTTCATAGAATCTAATTTTCAGATGATTTTTTGCATGGACTTCTATCATAACCTTCCCTCTTAACATATATAAATGATCTGAAAATTTTCGTATCATTTCAAATAGTCCCCAATTAAATTTGATTTTTTTGACCGAAACTACTGTATAATATACTACGATTTTTGACCGAAACTTGCATTTCGAAAAGTTTCCTAAAATCTAATTTTCAGATGATGTTTTGCATGGACTTTCATCATAACCTTCCCTAGTAAAATATATAAATGATATTAGACGTTTCGTATCATTTCGAACAGTCCCCGATTTAATTTTATTTTTGACCGAAACTAGTATAAACTAGTGTATAATATATTATGTTTTTTGACCGAAACTTGCCTTTCGAATAGTTTCATAGAATCTAGTTTTGAGATGATTTTTTTGCACGGACTTCCATCATAACCTTTCATCATAACATATATAAATGATCTGAAAAGTCTCGTATCATTTCAAATAGTCCCCAATTAAATTTGATTTTTTGACCGAAACTAGTGTATAATATACTACGATTTTTTACCAAAACATGCATTTCGAAAAGTTTCATAGAATCTTATTTTCAGATGATTTTTTGCATGGACTTATATCATAACCTTCCCTCTTAACATATATAAATGATCTGAAAATTTTCGTATCATTTCAAATAGTCCCCAATTAAATTTGATTTTTTTGACCGAAACTAGTGTATAATATACTATGATTTTTGACCGAAACTTGCATTTCTAAAAGTTTCCTAAAATCTAAATTTCAGATGATTTTTTGCATGGACTTTCATCATAACCTTCCCTAGTAAAATATATAAATGATATTAGACGTTTCGTATCATTTCGAACAGTCCCCGATTTAATTTGATTTTTGACCGAAACTAGTATAAACTAGTGTATAATATATTATGTTTTTTGATCGAAACTTGCCTTTCGAATAGTTTCATAGAATCTAGTTTTGAGATGATTTTTTTGCATGGACTTCCATCATAACCTTTCATCTTAACATATATAAATGATCTGAAAAGTCTCGTATCATTTCAAATAGTCGCCAATTAAATTTGATTTTTTTGACCTAAACTAGTGTATAATATCCTACTATTTTTGACCGAAACTTGCATTTTGAAAAGTTTCATAAAATCATATTTTCAGATGATTTTTTGCATGGACTTCTATCATAACCTTCCCTCTTAACATATATAAATGATATGAAAAGTTTCGTATCATTTCAAATAGTCCCCAATTAAATTTGATTTTTTTGACTGAAGCTAGTGTATAATATACTACGATGTTTGACCGAAATTTGTATTTCGAAATGTTTCATAAAATCTAATTTTCAGATGATGTTTTGCATGGTCTTCCATCATAACCTTCCCTTGTAAAATATATAAATGATATTAGACGTTTCGTATCATTTCGAACAGTCCACGATTTACTTTGATTTTTGACCGAAACTAGTATAAACTAGTGTATAATATATTATGATTTTTGACCGAAACGTGCATTTCAAATAGTTTCATAGAATCTAGTTTTGAGATGATTTTTTTTGCACGGACTTCCATCATAACCTTTCATCTTAACATATATAAATGATCTGAAAAGTCTTGTATCATTTCAAATAGTCCCCAATTATATTTGATATTTTTGACTGAAACTAGTGTATAATATACTACGATTTTTTACTAGTACATGCATTTCGAAAAATTTCATAGAATCTAATTTTCAGATGATTTTTTGCATGGACTTCTATCATAACCTTCCCTCTTAACATATATAAATGATCTGAAAATTTTCGTATCATTTCAAATAGTCCCCAATTAAATTTGATTTTTTTGACCGAAACTACTGTATAATATACTACGATTTTTGACCGAAACTTGCATTTCGAAAAGTTTCCTAAAATCTAATTTTCAGATGATGTTTTGCATGGACTTTCATCATAACCTTCCCTAGTAAAATATATAAATGATATTAGACGTTTCGTATCATTTCGAACAGTCCCCGATTTAATTTTATTTTTGACCGAAACTAGTATAAACTAGTGTATAATATATTATGTTTTTTGACCGAAACTTGCCTTTCGAATAGTTTCATAGAATCTAGTTTTGAGATGATTTTTTTGCACGGACTTCCATCATAACCTTTCATCATAACATATATAAATGATCTGAAAAGTCTCGTATCATTTCAAATAGTCCCCAATTAAATTTGATTTTTTGACCGAAACTAGTGTATAATATACTACGATTTTTTACCAAAACATGCATTTCGAAAAGTTTCATAGAATCTTATTTTCAGATGATTTTTTGCATGGACTTATATCATAACCTTCCCTCTTAACATATATAAATGATCTGAAAATTTTCGTATCATTTCAAATAGTCCCCAATTAAATTTGATTTTTTTGACCGAAACTAGTGTATAATATACTATGATTTTTGACCGAAACTTGCATTTCTAAAAGTTTCCTAAAATCTAAATTTCAGATGATTTTTTGCATGGACTTTCATCATAACCTTCCCTAGTAAAATATATAAATGATATTAGACGTTTCGTATCATTTCGAACAGTCCCCGATTTAATTTGATTTTTGACCGAAACTAGTATAAACTAGTGTATAATATATTATGTTTTTTGATCGAAACTTGCCTTTCGAATAGTTTCATAGAATCTAGTTTTGAGATGATTTTTTTGCATGGACTTCCATCATAACCTTTCATCTTAACATATATAAATGATCTGAAAAGTCTCGTATCATTTCAAATAGTCGCCAATTAAATTTGATTTTTTTGACCTAAACTAGTGTATAATATCCTACTATTTTTGACCGAAACTTGCATTTTGAAAAGTTTCATAAAATCATATTTTCAGATGATTTTTTGCATGGACTTCTATCATAACCTTCCCTCTTAACATATATAAATGATATGAAAAGTTTCGTATCATTTCAAATAGTCCCCAATTAAATTTGATTTTTTTGACTGAAGCTAGTGTATAATATACTACGATGTTTGACCGAAATTTGTATTTCGAAATGTTTCATAAAATCTAATTTTCAGATGATGTTTTGCATGGTCTTCCATCATAACCTTCCCTTGTAAAATATATAAATGATATTAGACGTTTCGTATCATTTCGAACAGTCCACGATTTACTTTGATTTTTGACCGAAACTAGTATAAACTAGTGTATAATATATTATGATTTTTGACCGAAACGTGCAT
Organism: Lathyrus aphaca; assembly: GCA_963966055.1. Lineage (NCBI taxonomy): Eukaryota > Viridiplantae > Streptophyta > Magnoliopsida > Fabales > Fabaceae > Lathyrus > Lathyrus aphaca. Next base: position 239,505,151 of record OZ014522.1, read on the forward strand.
TTCAAATAGTTTCATAGAATCTAGTTTTGAGATGATTTTTTTTGCACGGACTTCCATCATAACCTTTCATCTTAACATATATAAATGATCTGAAAAGTCTTGTATCATTTCAAATAGTCCCCAATTATATTTGATATTTTTGACTGAAACTAGTGTATAATATACTACGATTTTTTACTAGTACATGCATTTCGAAAAATTTCATAGAATCTAATTTTCAGATGATTTTTTGCATGGACTTCTATCATAACCTTCCCTCTTAACATATATAAATGATCTGAAAATTTTCGTATCATTTCAAATAGTCCCCAATTAAATTTGATTTTTTTGACCGAAACTACTGTATAATATACTACGATTTTTGACCGAAACTTGCATTTCTAAAAGTTTCCTAAAATCTAATTTTCAGATGATGTTTTGCATGGACTTTCATCATAACCTTCCCTAGTAAAATATATAAATGATATTAGACGTTTCGTATCATTTCGAACAGTCCCCGATTTAATTTTATTTTTGACCGAAACTAGTATAAACTAGTGTATAATATATTATGTTTTTTGACCGAAACTTGCCTTTCGAATAGTTTCATAGAATCTAGTTTTGAGATGATTTTTTTGCACGGACTTCCATCATAACCTTTCATCATAACATATATAAATGATCTGAAAAGTCTCGTATCATTTCAAATAGTCCCCAATTAAATTTGATTTTTTGACCGAAACTAGTGTATAATATACTACGATTTTTTACCAAAACATGCATTTCGAAAAGTTTCATAGAATCTTATTTTCAGATGATTTTTTGCATGGACTTATATCATAACCTTCCCTCTTAACATATATAAATGATCTGAAAATTTTCGTATCATTTCAAATAGTCCCCAATTAAATTTGATTTTTTTGACCGAAACTAGTGTATAATATACTATGATTTTTGACCGAAACTTGCATTTCTAAAAGTTTCCTAAAATCTAAATTTCAGATGATTTTTTGCATGGACTTTCATCATAACCTTCCCTAGTAAAATATATAAATGATATTAGACGTTTCGTATCATTTCGAACAGTCCCCGATTTAATTTGATTTTTGATCGAAACTAGTATAAACTAGTGTATAATATATTATGTTTTTTGATCGAAACTTGCCTTTCGAATAGTTTCATAGAATCTAGTTTTGAGATGATTTTTTTGCATGGACTTCCATCATAACCTTTCATCTTAACATATATGAATGATCTGAAAAGTCTCGTATCATTTCAAATAGTCGCCAATTAAATTTGATTTTTTTGACCTAAACTAGTGTATAATATCCTACTATTTTTGACCGAAACTTGCATTTTGAAAAGTTTCATAAAATCTTATTTTCAGATGATTTTTTGCATGGACTTCTATCATAACCTTCCCTCTTAACATATATAAATGATATGAAAAGTTTCGTATCATTTCAAATAGTCCCCAATTAAATTTGATTTTTTTGACTGAAGCTAGTGTATAATATACTACGATGTTTGACCGAAATTTGTATTTCGAAATGTTTCATAAAATCTAATTTTCAGATGATGTTTTGCATGGTCTTCCATCATAACCTTCCCTTGTAAAATATATAAATGATATTAGACGTTTCGTATCATTTCGAACAGTCCACGATTTACTTTGATTTTTGACCGAAACTAGTATAAACTAGTGTATAATATATTATGATTTTTGACCGAAACGTGCATTTCAAATAGTTTCATAGAATCTAGTTTTGAGATGATTTTTTTTGCACGGACTTCCGTCATAACCTTTCATCTTAACATATATAAATGATCTGATAAGTCTTGTATCATTTCAAATAGTCCCCAATTATATTTGATATTTTTGACCGAAACTAGTGTATAATATACTACGATTTTTTACTAGTACATGCATTTCGAAAAGTTTCATAGAATCTAATTTTCAGATGATTTTTTGCATGGACTTCTATCATAACCTTCCCTCTTAATATATATAAATGATCTGAAAATTTTCGTATCATTTCAAATAGTCCCCAATTAAATTTGATTTTTTTGACCGAAACTACTGTATAATATACTACGATTTTTGACCGAAACTTGCATTTCGAAAAGTTTCCTAAAATCTAATTTTCAGATGATGTTTTGCATGGACTTTCATCATAACCTTCCCTAGTAAAATATATAAATGATATTAGACGTTTCGTATCATTTCGAACAGTCCCCGATTTAATTTTATTTTTGACCGAAACTAGTATAAACTAGTGTATAATATATTATGATTTTTGACCGAAACGTGCATTTCAAATAGTTTCATAGAATCTAGTTTTGAGATGATTTTTTTTGCACGGACTTCCATCATAACCTTTCATCTTAACATATATAAATGATCTGAAAAGTCTCGTATCATTTCAAATAGTCGCCAATTAAATTTGATTTTTTTGACCTAAACTAGTGTATAATATCCTACTATTTTTGACCGAAACTTGCATTTTGAAAAGTTTCATAAAATCATATTTTCAGATGATTTTTTGCATGGACTTCTATCATAACCTTCCCTCTTAACATATATAAATGATATGAAAAGTTTCGTATCATTTCAAATAGTCCCCAATTAAATTTGATTTTTTTGACCGAAACTAGTGTATAATATACTATGATTTTTGACCGAAACTTGCATTTCTAAAAGTTTCCTAAAATCTAAATTTCAGATGATTTTTTGCATGGACTTTCATCATAACCTTCCCTAGTAAAATATATAAATGATATTAGACGTTTCGTATCATTTCGAACAGTCCCCGATTTAATTTGATTTTTGATCGAAACTAGTATAAACTAGTGTATAATATATTATGTTTTTTGATCGAAACTTGCCTTTCGAATAGTTTCATAGAATCTAGTTTTGAGATGATTTTTTTGCATGGACTTCCATCATAACCTTTCATCTTAACATATATGAATGATCTGAAAAGTCTCGTATCATTTCAAATAGTCGCCAATTAAATTTGATTTTTTTGACCTAAACTAGTGTATAATATCCTACTATTTTTGACCGAAACTTGCATTTTGAAAAGTTTCATAAAATCTTATTTTCAGATGATTTTTTGCATGGACTTCTATCATAACCTTCCCTCTTAACATATATAAATGATATGAAAAGTTTCGTATCATTTCAAATAGTCCCCAATTAAATTTGATTTTTTTGACTGAAGCTAGTGTATAATATACTACGATGTTTGACCGAAATTTGTATTTCGAAATGTTTCATAAAATCTAATTTTCAGATGATGTTTTGCATGGTCTTCCATCATAACCTTCCCTTGTAAAATATATAAATGATATTAGACGTTTCGTATCATTTCGAACAGTCCACGATTTACTTTGATTTTTGACCGAAACTAGTATAAACTAGTGTATAATATATTATGATTTTTGACCGAAACGTGCATTTCAAATAGTTTCATAGAATCTAGTTTTGAGATGATTTTTTTTGCACGGACTTCCGTCATAACCTTTCATCTTAACATATATAAATGATCTGAAAAGTCTTGTATCATTTCAAATAGTCCCCAATTATATTTGATATTTTTGACCGAAACTAGTGTATAATATACTACGATTTTTTACTAGTACATGCATTTCGAAAAGTTTCATAGAATCTAATTTTCAGATGATTTTTTGCATGGACTTCTATCATAACCTTCCCTCTTAATATATATAAATGATCTGAAAATTTTCGTATCATTTCAAATAGTCCCCAATTAAATTTGATTTTTTTGACCGAAACTACTGTATAATATACTACGATTTTTGACCGAAACTTGCATTTCGAAAAGTTTCCTAAAATCTAATTTTCAGATGATGTTTTGCATGGACTTTCATCATAACCTTCCCTAGTAAAATATATAAATGATATTAGACGTTTCGTATCATTTCGAACAGTCCCCGATTTAATTTTATTTTTGACCGAAACTAGTATAAACTAGTGTATAATATATTATGATTTTTGACCGAAACGTGCATTTCAAATAGTTTCATAGAATCTAGTTTTGAGATGATTTTTTTTGCACGGACTTCCATCATAACCTTTCATCTTAACATATATAAATGATCTGAAAAGTCTCGTATCATTTCAAATAGTCGCCAATTAAATTTGATTTTTTTGACCTATACTAGTGTATAATATCCTACTATTTTTGACCGAAACTTGCATTTTGAAAAGTTTCATAAAATCATATTTTCAGATGATTTTTTGCATGGACTTCTATCATAACCTTCCCTCTTAACATATATAAATGATATGAAAAGTTTCGTATCATTTCAAATAGTCCCCAATTAAATTTGATTTTTTTGACTGAAGCTAGTGTATAATATACTACGATGTTTGACCGAAATTTGTATTTCGAAATGTTTCATAAAATCTAATTTTCAGATGATGTTTTGCATGGTCTTCCATCATAACCTTCCCTTGTAAAATATATAAATGATATTAGACGTTTCGTATCATTTCGAACAGTCCACGATTTACTTTGATTTTTGACCGAAACTAGTATAAACTAGTGTATAATATATTATGATTTTTGACCGAAACGTGCATTTCAAATAGTTTCATAGAATCTAGTTTTGAGATGATTTTTTTTGCACGGACTTCCATCATAACCTTTCATCTTAACATATATAAATGATCTGAAAAGTCTTGTATCATTTCAAATAGTCCCCAATTATATTTGATATTTTTGACTGAAACTAGTGTATAATATACTACGATTTTTTACTAGTACATGCATTTCGAAAAGTTTCATAGAATCTAATTTTCAGATGATTTTTTGCATGGACTTCTATCATAACCTTCCCTCTTAACATATATAAATGATCTGAAAATTTTCGTATCATTTCAAATAGTCCCCAATTAAATTTGATTTTTTTGACCGAAACTACTGTATAATATACTACGATTTTTGACCGAAACTTGCATTTCTAAAAGTTTCCTAAAATCTAATTTTCAGATGATGTTTTGCATGGACTTTCATCATAACCTTCCCTAGTAAAATATATAAATGATATTAGACGTTTCGTATCATTTCGAACAGTCCCCGATTTAATTTTATTTTTGACCGAAACTAGTATAAACTAGTGTATAATATATTATGTTTTTTGACCGAAACTTGCCTTTCGAATAGTTTCATAGAATCTAGTTTTGAGATGATTTTTTTGCACGGACTTCCATCATAACCTTTCATCATAACATATATAAATGATCTGAAAAGTCTCGTATCATTTCAAATAGTCCCCAATTAAATTTGATTTTTTGACCGAAACTAGTGTATAATATACTACGATTTTTTACCAAAACATGCATTTCGAAAAGTTTCATAGAATCTTATTTTCAGATGATTTTTTGCATGGACTTATATCATAACCTTCCCTCTTAACATATATAAATGATCTGAAAATTTTCGTATCATTTCAAATAGTCCCCAATTAAATTTGATTTTTTTGACCGAAACTAGTGTATAATATACTATGATTTTTGACCGAAACTTGCATTTCTAAAAGTTTCCTAAAATCTAAATTTCAGATGATTTTTTGCATGGACTTTCATCATAACCTTCCCTAGTAAAATATATAAATGATATTAGACGTTTCGTATCATTTCGAACAGTCCCCGATTTAATTTGATTTTTGATCGAAACTAGTATAAACTAGTGTATAATATATTATGTTTTTTGATCGAAACTTGCCTTTCGAATAGTTTCATAGAATCTAGTTTTGAGATGATTTTTTTGCATGGACTTCCATCATAACCTTTCATCTTAACATATATGAATGATCTGAAAAGTCTCGTATCATTTCAAATAGTCTCCAATTAAATTTGATTTTTTGACCTAAACTAGTGTATAATATCCTACTATTTTTGACCGAAACTTGCATTTTGAAAAGTTTCATAAAATCTTATTTTCAGATGATTTTTTGCATGGACTTTTATCATAACCTTCCCTCTTAACATATATAAATGATATGAAAAGTTTCGTATCATTTCAAATAGTCCCCAATTAAATTTGATTTTTTTGACTGAAGCTAGTGTATAATATACTACGATGTTTGACCGAAATTTGTATTTCGAAATGTTTCATAAAATCTAATTTTCAGATGATGTTTTGCATGGTCTTCCATCATAACCTTCCCTTGTAAAATATATAAATGATATTAGACGTTTCGTATCATTTCGAACAGTCCACGATTTACTTTGATTTTTGACCGAAACTAGTATAAACTAGTGTATAATATATTATGATTTTTGACCGAAACGTGCATTTCAAATAGTTTCATAGAATCTAGTTTTGAGATGATTTTTTTTGCACGGACTTCCATCATAACCTTTCATCTTAACATATATAAATGATCTGAAAAGTCTTGTATCATTTCAAATAGTCCCCAATTATATTTGATATTTTTGACCGAAACTAGTGTATAATATACTACGATTTTTTACTAGTACATGCATTTCGAAAAGTTTCATAGAATCTAATTTTCAGATGATTTTTTGCATGGACTTCTATCATAACCTTCCCTCTTAATATATATAAATGATCTGAAAATTTTCGTATCATTTCAAATAGTCCCCAATTAAATTTGATTTTTTTGACCGAAACTACTGTATAATATACTACGATTTTTGACCGAAACTTGCATTTCGAAAAGTTTCCTAAAATCTAATTTTCAGATGATGTTTTGCATGGACTTTCATCATAACCTTCCCTAGTAAAATATATAAATGATATTAGACGTTTCGTATCATTTCGAACAGTCCCCGATTTAATTTTATTTTTGACCGAAACTAGTATAAACTAGTGTATAATATATTATGTTTTTTGACCGAAACTTGCCTTTCGAATAGTTTCATAGAATCTAGTTTTGAGATGATTTTTTTGCACGGACTTCCATCATAACCTTTCATCATAACATATATAAATGATCTGAAAAGTCTCGTATCATTTCAAATAGTCCCCAATTAAATTTGATTTTTTTGACCGAAACTAGTGTATAATATACTACGATTTTTTACCAAAACATGCATTTCGAAAAGTTTCATAGAATCTTATTTTCAGATGATTTTTTGCATGGACTTATATCATAACCTTCCCTCTTAACATATATAAATGATCTGAAAATTTTCGTATCATTTCAAATAGTCCCCAATTAAATTTGATTTTTTTGACCGAAACTAGTGTATAATAATATACTATGATTTTTGACCGAAACTTGCATTTCTAAAAGTTTCCTAAAATCTAAATTTCAGATGATTTTTTGCATGGACTTTCATCATAACCTTCCCTAGTAAAATATATAAATGATATTAGACGTTTCGTATCATTACGAACAGTCCCCGATTTAATTTGATTTTTGACCGAAACTATTATAAACTAGTGTATAATATATTATGTTTTTTGATCGAAACTTGCCTTTCGAATAGTTTCATAGAATCTAGTTTTGAGATGATTTTTTTTGCACGGACTTCCATCATAACCTTTCATCTTAACATATATAAATGATCTGAAAAGTCTTGTATCATTTCAAATAGTCCCCAATTATATTTGATATTTTTGACCGAAACTAGTGTATAATATACTACGACTTTTTACTAGTACATGCATTTCGAAAAGTTTCATAGAATCTAATTTTCAGTTGATTTTTTGCATGGACTTCTATCATAACCTTCCCTCTTAACATATATAAATGATCTGAAAATTTTTGTATCATTTCAAATAGTCCCCAATTAAATTTGATTTTTTTGACCGAAACTACTGTATAATATACTACGATTTTTGACCGAAACTTGCATTTCGAAAAGTTTCCTAAAATCTAATTTTCAGATGATGTTTTGCATGGACTTTCATCATAACCTTCCCTAGTAAAATATATAAATGATATTAGACGTTTCGTATCATTTCGAACAGTCCCCGATTTAATTTGATTTTTGACCGAAACTAGTATAAACTAGTGTATAAAATATTATGTTTTTTGACCGAAACTTGCCTTTCGAATAGTTTCATAGAATCTAGTTTTGAGATGATTTTTTTGCACGGACTTCCATCATAACCTTTCATCTTAACATATATAAATGATCTGAAAAGTCTCGTATCATTTCAAGTAGTCCCCAATTAAATTTGATTTTTTTGACCGAAACTAGTGTATAATATACTACTATTTTTGACCGAAACTTGCATTTCAAAAAGTTTCATAGAATCTAATTTTCAGATGATTTTATGCATGGACTTCTATCATAACCTTCCCTCTTAACATATATAAATGATATGAATAGTTTCGTATAATTTCAAATAGTCCCCAATTAAATTTGATTTTTTTGACTGAAGCTAGTGTATAATATACTATGATTTTTGACCGAAATTTGCATTTCGAAATGTTTCATAAAATCTAATTTTCAGATGATTTTTTGCATGGACTTCCATCATATCCTTCCCTCGTAAAATATATAAATGATATTAGACGTTTCGTATCATTTCGAACAGTCCATGATTTACTTTGATTTTTGACCGAAACTAGTATAAACTAGTGTATAATATATTATGATTTTTGACCGAAACGTGCATTTCGAATAGTTTCATAGAATCTAGTTTTGAGATGATTTTTTTGCACGGACTTCCATCATAAACTTTCATCTTAACATATATAATGATCTGAAAAGTCTCGTATCATTTCAAATAGTCCCCAATTAAATTTGATTTTTTTGACCGAAACTAGTGTATAATATACTACGATTTTTTACCAAACATGCATTTCGAAAAGTTTCATAGAATCTAATTTTCAGATGATTTGTTGCATGGACTTCTATCATAACCTTCCCTCTTAACATATATAAATGATATGAAAAGTTTCGTATCATTTCAAATAGTCCCCAATTAAATTTGATTTTTTTGACTGAAGTAAGTGTATAATATACTACGATTTTTGACCGAAATTTGCATTTCGAAATGTTTCATAAAATCTAATTTTCAGATGATTTTTTGCATGGACTTCCATCATAACCTTCCCTCGTAAAATATATAAATGATATTAGACGTTTCGTATCATTTCGAACAGTCCACGATTTCCTTTGATTTTTGACCGAAACTAGTACAAACTAGTGTATAATATATTTTGATTTTTGACCGAAACGTGCATTTCGAATAGTTTCATAGAATCTAGTTTTGAGATGATTTTTTTGCACGGACTTCCATCATAACCTTTCATCTTAACATATTTAAATGATTTGAAAAGTCTTGTATCATTTCAAATAGTCCCCAATTAAATTTGATTTTTTTGACCGAAACTACTGTATAATATACTACGATTTTTTTACCAAACATGCATTTCGAAAAGTTTCATAGAATCTAATTTTCAGATGATTTTTTGCATGGACTTCTATCATAACCTTCCCTCTTAACATATATAAATGATATGAAAAGTTTCGTATCATTTCAAATAGTCCCCAATTAAATTTGATTTTTTTGACTGAAGTAAGTGTATAATATACTACGATTTTTGACCGAAACTTGCATTTTGAAAAGTTTCCTAAAATCTAATTTTCAGATGATTTTTTGCATGGACTTTCATCATAACCTTCCCTCGTAAAATATATAAATGATATTAGACGTTTTGTATCATTTCGAACAGTCCCCGATTTAATTTGATTTTTGACCGAAACTAGTACAAACTAGTGTATAATATATTTTGATTTTTGACCGAAACGTGCATTTCGAATAGTTTCATAGAATCTAGTTTTAAGATGATTTTTTTGCACGGACTTCCATCATAACCTTTCATCTTAACATATATAAATGATTTGAAAAGTCTTGTATCATTTCAAATAGTCTACTATTAAATTTGATTTTTTTGACCGAAACTAGTGTAAAATATACTACGATTTTTTACCAAAACTTGCATTTCGAAAGGTTTCATAGAATCTAATTTTCAGATGATTTTTTGCATGGACTTCTATCATAACCTTCCCTCTTAACATATATAAATGATCTGAAAATTTCCGTATCATTTCAAATAGTCCCCAATTAAATTTGATTTTTTTGACTGAAGTAAGTGTATAATATACTACGATTTTTGACCGAAACTTGCATTTTGAAAAGTTTCCTAAAATCTAATTTTCAGATGATTTTTTGCATGGACTTTCATCATAACCTTCCCTCGTAAAATATATAAATGATATTAGACGTTTTGTATCATTTCGAACAGTCCACAATTTACTTTGATTTTTAACCGAAACTAGTATAAACTAGTGTATAATATATTATGATTTTTGACCGAAACGTGCCATTCGAATAGTTTCATAGAATCTAGTTTTGAGATGATTTTTTTGCACGGACTTCCATCATAAACTTTCATCTTAACATATATAATGATCTAAAAAGTCTCGTATCATTTCAAATAGTCCCCAATTAAATTTGATTTTTTTGACCGAAACTAGTGTATAATATACTACGATTTTTTACCAAACATGCATTTCGAAAAGTTTCATAGAATCTAATTTTCAGATGATTTTTTGCATGGACTTCTATCATAACCTTCCCTCTTAACATATATAAATGATCTGAAAATTTCCGTATCATTTCAAATAGTCCCCAATTAAATTTGATTTTTTTGACTGAAGTAAGTGTATAATATACTACGATTTTTGACCGAAATTTGCATTTCGAAATGTTTCATAAAATCTAATTTTCAGATGATTTTTTGCATGGACTTCCATCATAACCTTCCCTCGTAAAATATATAAATGATATTAGACGTTTCGTATCATTTCGAACAGTCCACGATTTTCTTTGATTTTTGACCGAAACTAGTACAAACTAGTGTATAATATATTTTGATTTTTGACCGAAACGTGCATTTCGAATAGTTTCATAGAATCTAGTTTTGAGATGATTTTTTTGCACGGACTTCCATCATAACCTTTCATCTTAACATATATAAATGATTTGAAAAGTCTTGTATCATTTCAAATAGTCCCCAATTAAATTTGATTTTTTTGACCGAAACTACTGTATAATATACTACGATTTTTTTACCAAACATGCATTTCGAAAAGTTTCATAGAATCTAATTTTCAGATGATTTTTTGCATGGACTTCTATCATAACCTTCCCTCTTAACATATATAAATGATATGAAAAGTTTCGTATCATTTCAAATAGTCCCCAATTAAATTTGATTTTTTTGACTGAAGTAAGTGTATAATATACTACGATTTTTTACCGAAACTTGCATTTTGAAAAGTTTCCTAAAATCTAATTTTCAGATGATTTTTTGCATGGACTTTCATCATAACCTTCCCTCGTAAAATATATAAATGATATTAGACGTTTTGTATCATTTCGAACAGTCCCCGATTTAATTTGATTTTTGACCGAAACTAGTACAAACTAGTGTATAATATATTTTGATTTTTGACCGAAACGTGCATTTCGAATAGTTTCATAGAATCTAGTTTTAAGATGATTTTTTTGCACGGACTTCCATCATAACCTTTCATCTTAACATATATAAATGATTTGAAAAGTCTTGTATCATTTCAAATAGTCTACTATTAAATTTGTTTTTTTGTACCGAAACTAGTGTAAAATATACTACGATTTTTTACCAAAACTTGCATTTCGAAAGGTTTCATAGAATCTAATTTTCAGATGATTTTTTGCATGGACTTCTATCATAACCTTCCCTCTTAACATATATAAATGATCTGAAAATTTCCGTATCATTTCAAATAGTCCCCAATTAAATTTGATTTTTTTGACTGAAGTAAGTGTATAATATACTACGATTTTTGACCGAAACTTGCATTTTGAAAAGTTTCCTAAAATCTAATTTTCAGATGATTTTTTGCATGGACTTTCATCATAACCTTCCCTCGTAAAATATATAAATGATATTAGACGTTTTGTATCATTTCGAACAGTCCACAATTTACTTTGATTTTTAACCGAAACTAGTATAAACTAGTGTATAATATATTATGATTTTTGACCGAAACGTGCCATTCGAATAGTTTCATAGAATCTAGTTTTGAGATGATTTTTTTGCACGGACTTCCATCATAAACTTTCATCTTAACATATATAATGATCTAAAAAGTCTCGTATCATTTCAAATAGTCCCCAATTAAATTTGATTTTTTTGACCGAAACTAGTGTATAATATACTACGATTTTTTACCAAACATGCATTTCGAAAAGTTTCATAGAATCTAATTTTCAGATGATTTTTTGCACGGACTTCTATCATAACCTTCCCTCTTAACATATATAAATGATCTGAAAATTTTCGTATCATTTCAAATAGTCCCCAATTAAATTTGATTTTTTTGACCGAAACTAGTGTATAATATACTACGATTTTTGACCGAAACTTGCATTTTGAAAAGTTTCCTAAAATCTAATTTTCAAATGATTTTTTGCATGGACTTTCATCATAACCTTCCCTAGTAAAATATATAAATGATATTAGACGTTTCGTATCATTTCGAACAGTCCCCGATTTAATTTGATTTTTGACCGAAACTAGTATAAACTAGTGTATAATATATTATGTTTTTTGACCGAAACTTGCCTTTCGAATAGTTTCATAGAATCTAGTTTTGAGATGATTTTTTTGCACGGACTTCCATCATAACCTTTCATCTTAACATATATAAATGATCTGAAAAGTCTCGTATCATTTCAAATAGTCCCCAATTAAATTTGATTTTTTTGACCGAAACTAGTGTATAATATACTACTATTTTTGACCGAAACTTGCATTTCAAAAAGTTTCATAGAATCTAATTTTCAGACGATTTTTTGCATGGACTTCTATCATAACCTTCCCTCTTAACATATATAAATGATATGAATAGTTTCGTATACTTTCAAATAGTCCCCAATTAAATTTGATTTTTTTGACTGAAGCTAGTGTATAATATACTATGATTTTTGACCGAAATTTGCATTTCGAAATGTTTCATAAAATCTAATTTTCAGATGATTTTTAGCATGGACTTCCCTCATATCCTTCCCTCGTAAAATATATAAATGATATTAGACGTTTCGTATCATTTCGAACAGTCCATGATTTACTTTGATTTTTGACCGAAACTAGTACAAACTAGTGTATAATATATTATGATTTTTGACCGAAACGTGCATTTCGAAAAGTTTCATAGAATCTAGTTTTGAGATGATTTTTTTGCTCGGACTTCCATCATAAACTTTCATCTTAACATATATAAATGATCTAAAAAGTCTCGTATCATTTCAAATAGTCCCCAAATTAAATTTGATTTTTTTGACCGAAACTAGTGTATAATATACTACGATTTTTTACCAAAACTTGCATTTCGAAAAGTTTCATAGAATCTAATTTTCAGATGATTTTTTGCATGGACTTCTATCATAACCTTCCCTCTTAACATATATAAATGATCTGAAAATTTTCGTATCATTTCAAATAGTCCCCAATTAAATTTGATTTTTTTGACCGAAACTAGTGTATAATATACTACGATTTTTGACCGAAACTTGCATTTTGAAAAGTTTCCTAAAATCTAATTTTCAGATGATTTATTGCATGGACTTTCATCATAACCTTCCCTAGTAAAATATATAAATGATATTAGACGTTTTGTATCATTTCGAACAGTCCCCGATTTAATTTGATTTTTGACCGAAACTAGTATAAACTAGTGTATAATATATTATGTTTTTTGACCGAAACTTGCCTTTCGAATAGTTTCATAGAATCTAGTTTTGAGATGATTTTTTTGCACGGACTTCCATCATAACCTTTCATCTTAACATATATAAATGATCTGAAAAGTCTCGTATCATTTCAAATAGTCCCCAATTAAATTTGATTTTTTTGACCGAAACTAGTGTATAATATACTACTATTTTTTACCGAAACTTGCATTTCAAAAAGTTTCATAGAATCTAATTTTCAGATGATTTTTTGCATGGACTTCTATCATAACCTTCCCTCTTAACATATATAAATGATATGAATAGTTTCGTATAATTTCAAATAGTCCCCAATTAAATTTGATTTTTTTGACTGAAGCTAGTGTATAATATACTATGATTTTTGACCGAAATTTGCATTTCGAAATGTTTCATAAAATCTAATTTTCAGATGATTTTTTGCATGGACTTCCATCATATCCTTCCCTCGTAAAATATATAAATGATATTAGACGTTTCGTATCATTTCGAACAGTCCACAATTTACTTTGATTTTTAACCGAAACTAGTATAAACTAGTGTATAATATATTATGATTTTTGACCGAAACGTGCATTTCGAATAGTTTCATAGAATCTAGTTTTGAGATGATTTTTTTGCACGGACTTTCATCTTAACATATATAATGATCTAAAAAGTCTCGTATCATTTCAAATAGTCCCCAATTAAATTTGATTTTTTTGACCGAAACTAGTGTATAATATACTACGATTTTTTACCAAAACTTGCATTTCGAAAAGTTTCATAGAATCTAATTTTCAGATGATTTTTTGCATGGACTTCTATCATAACCTTCCCTCTTAACATATATAAATGATCTGAAAATTTTCGTATCATTTCAAATAGTCCCCAATTAAATTTGATTTTTTTGACCGAAACTAGTGTATAATATACTACGATTTTTGACCGAAACTTGCATTTTGAAAAGTTTCCTAAAATCTAATTTTCAGATGATTTATTGCATGGACTTTCATCATAACCTTCCCTAGTAAAATATATAAATGATATTAGACGTTTTGTATCATTTCGAACAGTCCCCGATTTAATTTGATTTTTGACCGAAACTAGTATAAACTAGTGTATAATATATTATGTTTTTTGACCGAAACTTGCCTTTCGAATAGTTTCATAGAATCTAGTTTTGAGATGATTTTTTTGCACGGACTTCCATCATAAACTTTCATCTTAACATATATAATGATCTAAAAAGTCTCGTATCATTTCAAATAGTCCCCAATTAAATTTGATTTTTTTGACCGAAACTAGTGTATAATATACTACGATTTTTTACCAAACATGCATTTCGAAAAGTTTCATAGAATCTAATTTTCAGATGATTTTTTGCACGGACTTCTATCATAACCTTCCCTCTTAACATATATAAATGATCTGAAAATTTTCGTATCATTTCAAATAGTCCCCAATTAAATTTGATTTTTTTGACCGAAACTAGTGTATAATATACTACGATTTTTGACCGAAACTTGCATTTTGAAAAGTTTCCTAAAATCTAATTTTCAAATGATTTTTTGCATGGACTTTCATCATAACCTTCCCTAGTAAAATATATAAATGATATTAGACGTTTCGTATCATTTCGAACAGTCCCCGATTTAATTTGATTTTTGACCGAAACTAGTATAAACTAGTGTATAATATATTATGTTTTTTGACCGAAACTTGCCTTTCGAATAGTTTCATAGAATCTAGTTTTGAGATGATTTTTTTGCACGGACTTCCATCATAACCTTTCATCTTAACATATATAAATGATCTGAAAAGTCTCGTATCATTTCAAATAGTCCCCAATTAAATTTGATTTTTTTGACCGAAACTAGTGTATAATATACTACTATTTTTGACCGAAACTTGCATTTCAAAAAGTTTCATAGAATCTAATTTTCAGACGATTTTTTGCATGGACTTCTATCATAACCTTCCCTCTTAACATATATAAATGATATGAATAGTTTCGTATACTTTCAAATAGTCCCCAATTAAATTTGATTTTTTTGACTGAAGCTAGTGTATAATATACTATGATTTTTGACCGAAATTTGCATTTCGAAATGTTTCATAAAATCTAATTTTCAGATGATTTTTAGCATGGACTTCCCTCATATCCTTCCCTCGTAAAATATATAAATGATATTAGACGTTTCGTATCATTTCGAACAGTCCATGATTTACTTTGATTTTTGACCGAAACTAGTACAAACTAGTGTATAATATATTATGATTTTTGACCGAAACGTGCATTTCGAATAGTTTCATAGAATCTAGTTTTGAGATGATTTTTTTGCTCGGACTTCCATCATAAACTTTCATCTTAACATATATAAATGATCTAAAAAGTCTCGTATCATTTCAAATAGTCCCCAAATTAAATTTGATTTTTTTGACCGAAACTAGTGTATAATATACTACGATTTTTTACCAAAACTTGCATTTCGAAAAGTTTCATAGAATCTAATTTTCAGATGATTTTTTGCATGGACTTCTATCATAACCTTCCCTCTTAACATATATAAATGATCTGAAAATTTTCGTATCATTTCAAATAGTCCCCAATTAAATTTGATTTTTTTGACCGAAACTAGTGTATAATATACTACGATTTTTGACCGAAACTTGCATTTTGAAAAGTTTCCTAAAATCTAATTTTCAGATGATTTATTGCATGGACTTTCATCATAACCTTCCCTAGTAAAATATATAAATGATATTAGACGTTTTGTATCATTTCGAACAGTCCCCGATTTAATTTGATTTTTGACCGAAACTAGTATAAACTAGTGTATAATATATTATGTTTTTTGACCGAAACTTGCCTTTCGAATAGTTTCATAGAATCTAGTTTTGAGATGATTTTTTTGCACGGACTTCCATCATAAACTTTCATCTTAACATATATAATGATCTAAAAAGTCTCGTATCATTTCAAATAGTCCCCAATTAAATTTGATTTTTTTGACCGAAACTAGTGTATAATATACTACGATTTTTTACCAAACATGCATTTCGAAAAGTTTCATAGAATCTAATTTTCAGATGATTTTTTGCACGGACTTCTATCATAACCTTCCCTCTTAACATATATAAATGATCTGAAAATTTTCGTATCATTTCAAATAGTCCCCAATTAAATTTGATTTTTTTGACCGAAACTAGTGTATAATATACTACGATTTTTGACCGAAACTTGCATTTTGAAAAGTTTCCTAAAATCTAATTTTCAAATGATTTTTTGCATGGACTTTCATCATAACCTTCCCTAGTAAAATATATAAATGATATTAGACGTTTCGTATCATTTCGAACAGTCCCCGATTTAATTTGATTTTTGACCGAAACTAGTATAAACTAGTGTATAATATATTATGTTTTTTGACCGAAACTTGCCTTTCGAATAGTTTCATAGAATCTAGTTTTGAGATGATTTTTTTGCACGGACTTCCATCATAACCTTTCATCTTAACATATATAAATGATCTGAAAAGTCTCGTATCATTTCAAATAGTCCCCAATTAAATTTGATTTTTTTGACCGAAACTAGTGTATAATATACTACTATTTTTGACCGAAACTTGCATTTCAAAAAGTTTCATAGAATCTAATTTTCAGACGATTTTTTGCATGGACTTCTATCATAACCTTCCCTCTTAACATATATAAATGATATGAATAGTTTCGTATACTTTCAAATAGTCCCCAATTAAATTTGATTTTTTTGACTGAAGCTAGTGTATAATATACTATGATTTTTGACCGAAATTTGCATTTCGAAATGTTTCATAAAATCTAATTTTCAGATGATTTTTAGCATGGACTTCCCTCATATCCTTCCCTCGTAAAATATATAAATGATATTAGACGTTTCGTATCATTTCGAACAGTCCATGATTTACTTTGATTTTTGACCGAAACTAGTACAAACTAGTGTATAATATATTATGATTTTTGACCGAAACGTGCATTTCGAATAGTTTCATAGAATCTAGTTTTGAGATGATTTTTTTGCTCGGACTTCCATCATAAACTTTCATCTTAACATATATAAATGATCTAAAAAGTCTCGTATCATTTCAAATAGTCCCCAAATTAAATTTGATTTTTTTGACCGAAACTAGTGTATAATATACTACGATTTTTTACCAAAACTTGCATTTCGAAAAGTTTCATAGAATCTAATTTTCAGATGATTTTTTGCATGGACTTCTATCATAACCTTCCCTCTTAACATATATAAATGATCTGAAAATTTTCGTATCATTTCAAATAGTCCCCAATTAAATTTGATTTTTTTGACCGAAACTAGTGTATAATATACTACGATTTTTGACCGAAACTTGCATTTTGAAAAGTTTCCTAAAATCTAATTTTCAGATGATTTATTGCATGGACTTTCATCATAACCTTCCCTAGTAAAATATATAAATGATATTAGACGTTTTGTATCATTTCGAACAGTCCCCGATTTAATTTGATTTTTGACCGAAACTAGTATAAACTAGTGTATAATATATTATGTTTTTTGACCGAAACTTGCCTTTCGAATAGTTTCATAGAATCTAGTTTTGAGATGATTTTTTTGCACGGACTTCCATCATAACCTTTCATCTTAACATATATAAATGATCTGAAAAGTCTCATATCATTTCAAATAGTCCCCAATTAAATTTGATTTTTTTGACCGAAACTAGTGTATAATATACTACTATTTTTTACCGAAACTTGCATTTCAAAAAGTTTCATAGAATCTAATTTTCAGATGATTTTTTGCATGGACTTCTATCATAACCTTCCCTCTTAACATATATAAATGATATGAATAGTTTCGTATAATTTCAAATAGTCCCCAATTAAATTTGATTTTTTTGACTGAAGCTAGTTTATAATATACTATGATTTTTGACCGAAATTTGCATTTCGAAATGTTTCATAAAATCTAATTTTCAGATGATTTTTTGCATGGACTTCCATCATATCCTTCCCTCGTAAAATATATAAATGATATTAGACGTTTCGTATCATTTCGAACAGTCCACAATTTACTTTGATTTTTAACCGAAACTAGTATAAACTAGTGTATAATATATTATGATTTTTGACCGAAACGTGCATTTCGAATAGTTTCATAGAATCTAGTTTTGAGATGATTTTTTTGCACGGACTTTCATCTTAACATATATAATGATCTAAAAAGTCTCGTATCATTTCAAATAGTCCCCAATTAAATTTGATTTTTTTGACCGAAACTAGTGTATAATATACTACGATTTTTTACCAAAACTTGCATTTCGAAAAGTTTCATAGAATCTAATTTTCAGATGATTTTTTGCATGGACTTCTATCATAACCTTCCCTCTTAACATATATAAATGATCTGAAAATTTTCGTATCATTTCAAATAGTCCCCAATTAAATTTGATTTTTTTGACCGAAACTAGTGTATAATATACTACGATTTTTGACCGAAACTTGCATTTTGAAAAGTTTCCTAAAATCTAATTTTCAGATGATTTATTGCATGGACTTTCATCATAACCTTCCCTAGTAAAATATATAAATGATATTAGACGTTTTGTATCATTTCGAACAGTCCCCGATTTAATTTGATTTTTGACCGAAACTAGTATAAACTAGTGTATAATATATTATGTTTTTTGACCGAAACTTGCCTTTCGAATAGTTTCATAGAATCTAGTTTTGAGATGATTTTTTTGCACGGACTTCCATCATAACCTTTCATCTTAACATATATAAATGATCTGAAAAGTCTCGTATCATTTCAAATAGTCCCCAATTAAATTTGATTTTTTTGACCGAAACTAGTGTATAATATACTACTATTTTTTACCAAAACTTGCATTTAAAAAAGTTTCATAGAATCTAATTTTCAGATGATTTTTTGCATGGACTTCTATCATAACCTTCCCTCTTAACATATATAAATGATATGAATAGTTTCGTATAATTTCAAATAGTCCCCAATTAAATTTGATTTTTTTGACTGAAGCTAGTGTATAATATACTATGATTTTTGACCGAAATTTGCATTTCGAAATGTTTCATAAAATCTAATTTTCAGATGATTTTTTGCATGGACTTCCATCATATCCTTCCCTCGTAAAATATATAAATGATATTGGACGTTTCGTATCATTTCGAACAGTCCACAATTTACTTTGATTTTTAACCGAAACTAGTATAAATTAGTGTATAATATATTATGATTTTTGACCGAAACGTGCATTTCGAATAGTTTCATAGAATCTAGTTTTGAGATGATTTTTTTGCACGAACTTCCATCATAAACTTTCATCTTAACATATATAATGATCTAAAAAGTCTCGTATCATTTCAAATAGTCCCCAATTAAATTTGATTTTTTTGACCGAAACTAGTGTATAATATACTACGATTTTTTACCAAACATGCATTTCGAAAAGTTTCATAGAATCTAATTTTCAGATGATTTTTTGCATGGACTTCTATCATAACCTTCCCTCTTAACATATATAAATGATCTGAAAATTTTCGTATCATTTCAAATAGTCCCCAATTAAATTTGATTTTTTTGACCGAAACTAGTGTATAATATACTACGATTTTTGACCGAAACTTGCATTTTGAAAAGTTTCCTAAAATCTAATTTTCAGATGATTTTTTGCATGGACTTTCATCATAACCTTCCCTAGTAAAATATATAAATGATATTAGACGTTTCGTATCATTTCGAACAGTCCCCGATTTAATTTGATTTTTGACCGAAACTAGTATAAACTAGTGTATAATATATTATGTTTTTTGACCGAAACTTGCCTTTCGAATAGTTTCATAGAATCTAGTTTTGAGATGATTTTTTTGCACGGACTTCCATCATAACCTTTCATCTTAACATATATAAATGATCTGAAAAGTCTCGTATCATTTCAAATAGTCCCCAATTAAATTTGATTTTTTTGACCGAAACTAGTGTATAATATACTACTATTTTTGACCGAAACTTGCATTTCAAAAAGTTTCATAGAATCTAATTTTCAGACGATTTTTTGCATGGACTTCTATCATAACCTTCCCTCTTAACATATATAAATGATATGAATAGTTTCGTATACTTTCAAATAGTCCCCAATTAAATTTTATTTTTTTGACTGAAGCTAGTGTATAATATACTATGATTTTTGACCGAAATTTGCATTTCGAAATGTTTCATAAAATCTAATTTTCAGATGATTTTTTGCATGGACTTCCATCATATCCTTCCCTCGTAAAATATATAAATGATATTAGACGTTTCGTATCATTTCGAACAGTCCACAATTTACTTTGATTTTTAACCGAAACTAGTACAAACTAGTGTATAATATATTATGATTTTTGACCGAAACGTGCATTTCGAATAGTTTCATAGAATCTAGTTTTGAGATGATTTTTTTGCACGGACTTCCATCATAAACTTTCATCTTAACATATATAAATGATCTAAAAAGTCTCGTATCATTTCAAATAGTCCCCAATTAAATTTGATTTTTTTGACCGAAACTAGTGTATAATATACTACGATTTTTTACCAAAACATGCATTTCGAAAAGTTTCATAGAATCTAATTTTCAGATGATTTTTTGCATGGACTTCTATCATAACCTTCCCTCTTAACATATATAAATGATCTGAAAATTTTCGTATCATTTCAAATAGTCCCCAATTAAATTTGATTTTTTGGACCGAAACTAGTGTATAATATACTACGATTTTTGACCGAAACTTGCATTTTGAAAAGTTTCCTAAAATCTAATTTTCAGATGATTTATTGCATGGACTTTCATCATAACCTTCCCTAGTAAAATATATAAATGATATTAGACGTTTTGTATCATTTCGAACAGTCCCCGATTTAATTTGATTTTTGACCGAAACTAGTATAAACTAGTGTATAATATATTATGTTTTTTGACCGAAACTTGCCTTTCGAATAGTTTCATAGAATCTAGTTTTGAGATGATTTTTTTGCACGGACTTCCATCATAACCTTTCATCTTAACATATATAAATGATCTGAAAAGTCTCGTATCATTTCAAATAGTCCCCAATTAAATTTGATTTTTTTGACCGAAACTAGTGTATAATATACTACTATTTTTTACCGAAACTTGCATTTAAAAAAGTTTCATAGAATCTAATTTTCAGATGATTTTTTGCATGGACTTCTATCATAACCTTCCCTCTTAACATATATAAATGATATGAATAGTTTCGTATAATTTCAAATAGTCCCCAATTAAATTTGATTTTTTTGACTGAAGCTAGTGTATAATATACTATGATTTTTGACCAAAATTTGCATTTCGAAATGTTTCATAAAATCTAATTTTCAGATGATTTTTTGCATGGACTTCCATCATATCCTTCCCTCGTAAAATATATAAATGATATTAGACGTTTCGTATCATTTCGAACAGTCCACAATTTACTTTGATTTTTAACCGAAACTAGTATAAACTAGTGTATAATATATTATGATTTTTGACCGAAACGTGCATTTCGAATAGTTTCATAGAATCTAGTTTTGAGATGATTTTTTTGCACGGACTTCCATCATAAACTTTCATCTTAACATATATAATGATCTAAAAAGTCTCGTATCATTTCAAATAGTCCCCAATTAAATTTGATTTTTTTGACCGAAACTAGTGTATAATATACTACGATTTTTTACCAAACATGCATTTCGAAAAGTTTCATAGAATCTAATTTTCAGATGATTTTTTGCATGGACTTCTATCATAACCTTCCCTCTTAACATATATAAATGATCTGAAAATTTTCGTATCATTTCAAATAGTCCCCAATTAAATTTGATTTTTTTGACCGAAACTAGTGTATAATATACTACGATTTTTGACCGAAACTTGCATTTTGAAAAGTTTCCTAAAATCTAATTTTCAGATGATTTTTTGCATGGACTTTCATCATAACCTTCCCTAGTAAAATATATAAATGATATTAGACGTTTCGTATCATTTCGAACAGTCCCCGATTTAATTTGATTTTTGACCGAAACTAGTATAAACTAGTGTATAATATATTATGTTTTTTGACCGAAACTTGCCTTTCGAATAGTTTCATAGAATCTAGTTTTGAGATGATTTTTTTGCACGGACTTCCATCATAACCTTTCATCTTAACATATATAAATGATCTGAAAAGTCTCGTATCATTTCAAATAGTCCCCAATTAAATTTGATTTTTTTGACCGAAACTAGTGTATAATATACTACTATTTTTGACCGAAACTTGCATTTCAAAAAGTTTCATAGAATCTAATTTTCAGACGATTTTTTGCATGGACTTCTATCATAACCTTCCCTCTTAACATATATAAATGATATGAATAGTTTCGTATACTTTCAAATAGTCCCCAATTAAATTTGATTTTTTTGACTGAAGCTAGTGTATAATATACTATGATTTTTGACCGAAATTTGCATTTCGAAATGTTTCATAAAATCTAATTTTCAGATGATTTTTTGCATGGACTTCCATCATATCCTTCCCTCGTAAAATATATAAATGATATTAGACGTTTCGTATCATTTCGAACAGTCCACAATTTACTTTGATTTTTAACCGAAACTAGTACAAACTAGTGTATAATATATTATGATTTTTGACCGAAACGTGCATTTCGAATAGTTTCATAGAATCTAGTTTTGAGATGATTTTTTTGCACGGACTTCCATCATAAACTTTCATCTTAACATATATAAATGATCTAAAAAGTCTCGTATCATTTCAAATAGTCCCCAATTAAATTTGATTTTTTTGACCGAAACTAGTGTATAATATACTACGATTTTTTACCAAAACATGCATTTCGAAAAGTTTCATAGAATCTAATTTTCAGATGATTTTTTGCATGGACTTCTATCATAACCTTCCCTCTTAACATATATAAATGATCTGAAAATTTTCGTATCATTTCAAATAGTCCCCAATTAAATTTGATTTTTTGGACCGAAACTAGTGTATAATATACTACGATTTTTGACCGAAACTTGCATTTTGAAAAGTTTCCTAAAATCTAATTTTCAGATGATTTATTGCATGGACTTTCATCATAACCTTCCCTAGTAAAATATATAAATGATATTAGACGTTTTGTATCATTTCGAACAGTCCCCGATTTAATTTGATTTTTGACCGAAACTAGTATAAACTAGTGTATAATATATTATGTTTTTTGACCGAAACTTGCCTTTCGAATAGTTTCATAGAATCTAGTTTTGAGATGATTTTTTTGCACGGACTTCCATCATAACCTTTCATCTTAACATATATAAATGATCTGAAAAGTCTCGTATCATTTCAAATAGTCCCCAATTAAATTTGATTTTTTTGACCGAAACTAGTGTATAATATACTACTATTTTTTACCGAAACTTGCATTTCAAAAAGTTTCATAGAATCTAATTTTCAGATGATTTTTTGCATGGACTTCTATCATAACCTTCCCTCTTAACATATATAAATGATATGAATAGTTTCGTATAATTTCAAATAGTCCCCAATTAAATTTGATTTTTTTGACTGAAGCTAGTGTATAATATACTATGATTTTTGACCGAAATTTGCATTTCGAAATGTTTCATAAAATCTAATTTTCAGATGATTTTTTGCATGGACTTCCATCATATCCTTCCCTCGTAAAATATATAAATGATATTAGACGTTTCGTATCATTTCGAACAGTCCACAATTTACTTTGATTTTTAACCGAAACTAGTATAAACTAGTGTATAAAAATATATTATGATTTTTGACCGAAACGTGCATTTCGAATAGTTTCATAGAATCTAGTTTTGAGATGATTTTTTTGCACGGACTTCCATCATAAACTTTCATCTTAACATATATAATGATCTAAAAAGTCTCGTATCATTTCAAATAGTCCCCAATTAAATTTGATTTTTTTGACCGAAACTAGTGTATAATATACTACGATTTTTTACCAAACATGCATTTCGAAAAGTTTCATAGAATCTAATTTTCAGATGATTTTTTGCATGGACTTCTATCATAACCTTCCCTCTTAACATATATAAATGATCTGAAAATTTTCGTATCATTTCAAATAGTCCCCAATTAAATTTGATTTTTTTGACCGAAACTAGTGTATAATATACTACGATTTTTGACCGAAACTTGCATTTTGAAAAGTTTCCTAAAATCTAATTTTCAGATGATTTTTTGCATGGACTTTCATCATAACCTTCCCTAGTAAAATATATAAATGATATTAGACGTTTCGTATCATTTCGAACAGTCCCCGATTTAATTTGATTTTTGACCGAAACTAGTATAAACTAGTGTATAATATATTATGTTTTTTGACCGAAACTTGCCTTTCGAATATTTTCATAGAATCTAGTTTTGAGATGATTTTTTTGCACGGACTTCCATCATAACCTTTCATCTTAACATATATAAATGATCTGAAAAGTCTCGTATCATTTCAAATAGTCCCCAATTAAATTTGCTTTTTTTGACCGAAACTAGTGTATAATATACTACTATTTTTGACCGAAACTTGCATTTCAAAAAGTTTCATAGAATCTAATTTTCAGATGATTTTTTGCATGGACTTCTATCATAACCTTCCCTCTTAACATATATAAATGATATGAATAGTTTCGTATAATTTCAAATAGTGCCCAATTAAATTTGATTTTTTTGACTGAAGCTAGTGTATAATATACTATGATTTTTGACCGAAATTTGCATTTCGAAATGTTTCATAAAATCTAATTTTCAGATGATTTTTTGCATGGACTTCCATCATATCCTTCCCTCGTAAAATATATAAATGATATTAGACGTTTCGTATCATATCGAACAGTCCACAATTTACTTTGATTTTTAACCGAAACTAGTATAAACTAGTGTATAATATATTATGATTTTTGACCGAAACGTGCATTTCGAATAGTTTCATAGAATCTAGTTTTGAGATGATTTTTTTGCACGGACTTCCATCATAAACTTTCATCTTAACATATATAATGATCTAAAAAGTCTCGTATCATTTCAAATAGTCCCCAATTAAATTTGATTTTTTTGACCGAAACTAGTGTATAATATACTACGATTTTTTACCAAACATGCATTTCGAAAAGTTTCATAGAATCTAATTTTCAGATGATTTTTTGCATGGACTTCTATCATAACCTTCCCTCTTAACATATATAAATGATCTGAAAATTTTCGTATCATTTCAAATAGTCCCCAATTAAATTTGATTTTTTTGACCGAAACTAGTGTATAATATACTACGATTTTTGACCGAAACTTGCATTTTGAAAAGTTTCCTAAAATCTAATTTTCAGATGATTTTTTGCATGGACTTTCATCATAACCTTCCCTAGTAAAATATATAAATGATATTAGACGTTTCGTATCATTTCGAACAGTCCCCGATTTAATTTGATTTTTGACAGAAACTAGTATAAACTAGTGTATAATATATTATGTTTTTTGACCGAAACTTGCCTTTCGAATAGTTTCATAGAATCTAGTTTTGAGATGATTTTTTTGCACGGACTTACATCATAACCTTTCATCTTAACATATATAAATGATCTGAAAAGTCTCGTATCATTTCAAATAGTCCCCAATTAAATTTGCTTTTTTTGACCGAAACTAGTGTATAATATACTACTATTTTTGACCGAAACTTGCATTTCAAAAAGTTTCATAGAATCTAATTTTCAGATGATTTTTTGCATGGACTTCTATCATAACCTTCCCTCTTAACATATATAAATGATATGAATAGTTTCGTATAATTTCAAATAGTCCCCAATTAAATTTGATTTTTTTGACTGAAGCTAGTGTATAATATACTATGATTTTTGACCGAAATTTGCATTTCGAAATGTTTCATAAAATCTAATTTTCAGATGATTTTTTGCATGGACTTCCATCATATCCTTCCCTCGTAAAATATATAAATGATATTAGACGTTTCGTATCATTTCGAACAGTCCACAATTTACTTTGATTTTTAACCGAAACTAGTATAAACTAGTGTATAATATATTATGATTTTTGACCGAAACGTGCATTTCGAATAGTTTCATAGAATCTAGTTTTGAGATGATTTTTTTGCACGGACTTCCATCATAAACTTTCATCTTAACATATATAATGATCTAAAAAGTCTCGTATCATTTCAAATAGTCCCCAATTAAATTTGAATTTTTTGACCGAAACTAGTGTATAATATACTACGATTTTTTACCAAACATGCATTTCGAAAGGTTTCATAGAATCTAATTTTCAGATGATTTTTTGCATGGACTTCTATCATAACCTGCCCTCTTAACATATATAAATGATATGAAAAGTTTCGTATCATTTCAAATAGTCCCCAATTAAATTTGATTTTTTTGACTGAAGTAAGTGTATAATATACTACGATTTTTGACCGAAATTTGCATTTCGAAATGTTTCATAAAATCTAATTTTCAGATGATTTTTTGCATGGACTTCCATCATAACCTTCCCTCGTAAAATATATAAATGATATTAGACGTTTCGTATCATTTCGAACAGTCCACGATTTTCTTTGATTTTTGACCGAAACTAGTACAAACTAGTGTATAATATATTTTGATTTTTGACCGAAACGTGCATTTCGAATAGTTTCATAGAATCTAGTTTTGAGATGATTTTTTTGCACGGACTTCCATCATAACCTTTCATCTTAACATATATAAATGATTTGAAAAGTCTTGTATCATTTCAAATAGTCCCAAATTAAATTTGATTTTTTTGACCGAAACTAGTGTATAATATACTACGATTTTTTACCAAAACTTGCATTTCGAAAGGTTTCATAGAATCTAATTTTCAGATGATTTTTTGCATGGACTTCTATCATAACCTTCCCTCTTAACATATATAAATGATCTGAAAATTTTCGTATCATTTCAAATAGTCCCCAATTAAATTTGATTTTTTTGACCGAAACTAGTGTATAATATACTACGATTTTTGACCGAAACTTGCATTTCGAAAAGTTTCCTAAAATCTAATTTTCAGATGATTTTTTGCATGGACTTTCATCATAACCTTCCCTAGTAAAATATATTAATGATATTAGACGTTTCGTATCATTTTGAACAGTCCCCGATTTAATTTGATTTTTGACCGAAACTAGTATAAACTAGTGTATAATATATTATGTTTTTTGACCGAAACTTGCCTTTCGAATAGTTTCATAGAATCTAGTTTTGAGATGATTTTTTTGCACGGACTTCCATCATAACATTTCATCTTAACATATATAAATGATCTGAAATGTCTAGTATCATTTCAAATAGTGCCCAATTAAATTTGATTTTTTTGACCGAAGCTAGTGTATAATATACTATTAATTTTGACCGAAACTTGCATTTCAAAAAGTTTCATAGAATCTAATTTTCAGATGATTTTATGCATGGACTTCTATCATAACCATATATAAGTGATCTGAAAAGTTTCGTATCATTTCAAATAGTCCCCAATTAAATTTGATTTTTTTGACTGAAGCTAGTGTATAATATACTATGATTTTTGACCGAAATTTGCATTTCGAAATGTTAAATAAAATCTAATTTTCAGATGATTTTTTGCATGGACTTCCATCATATCCTTCCCTCGTAAAATATATAAATGATATTAGACGTTTCGTATCATTTCGAACAGTCCACGATTTACTTTGATTTTTGACCGAAACTAGTATAAACTAGTGTATAATATATTATGATTTTTGACCGAAACGTGCATTTCGAATAGTTTCCTAGAATCTAGTTTTGAGATGATTTTTTTGCACGGACTTCCATCATAAACTTTCATCTTATCATATATAATGATCTAAAAAGTCTCGTATCATTTCAAATAGTCCCCAATTAAATTTGATTTTTTTGACCGAAACTAGTGTATAATATACTACGATTTTTTACCAAACATGCATTTCGAAAAGTTTCATAGAATCTAATTTTCAGATGATTTTTTGCATGGACTTCTATCATAACCTTCCCTCTTAACATATATAAATGATATGAAAAGTTTCGTATCATTTCAAATAGTCCCCAATTAAATTTGATTTTTTTGACTGAAGTAAGTGTATAATATACTACGATTTTTTACCGAAATTTGCATTTCGAAATGTTTCATAAAATCTAATTTTCAGATGATTTTTTGCATGGACTTCCATCATAACCTTCCCTCGTAAAATATATAAATGATATTAGACGTTTCGTATCATTTCGAACAGTCCACGATTTTCTTTGATTTTTGACCGAAACTAGTACAAACTAGTGTATAATATATTTTGATTTTTGACCGAAACGTGCATTTCGAATAGTTTCATAGAATCTAGTTTTGAGATGATTTTTTTGCACGGACTTCCATCATAACCTTTCATCTTAACATATATAAATGATTTGAAAAGTCTTGTATCATTTCAAATAGTCCCAAATTAAATTTGATTTTTTTGACCGAAACTAGTGTATAATATACTACGATTTTTTACCAAAACTTGCATTTCGAAAGGTTTCATAGAATCTAATTTTCAGATGATTTTTTGCATGGACTTCTATCATAACCTTCCCTCTTAACATATATAAATTATCTGAAAATTTTCGTATCATTTCAAATAGTCCCCAATTAAATTTGATTTTTTTGACCGGAACTAGTGTATAATATACTACGATTTTTGACCGAAACTTGCATTTCGAAAAGTTTCCTAAAATCTAATTTTCAGATGATTTTTTGCATGGACTTTCATCATAACCTTCCCTAGTAAAATATATTAATGATATTAGACGTTTCGTATCATTTCGAACAGTCCCCGATTTAATTTGATTTTTGACCGAAACTAGTATAAACTAGTGTATAATATATTATGTTTTTTGACCGAAGCTTGCCTTTCGAATAGTTTCATAGAATCTAGTTTTGAGATGATTTTTTTGCACGGACTTCCATCATAACCTTTCATCTTAACATATATAAATGATCTGAAATGTCTCGTATCATTTCAAATAGTGCCCAATTAAATTTGATTTTTTTGACCGAAGCTAGTATATAATATACTATTATTTTTGACCGAAACTTGCATTTCAAAAAGTTTCATAGAATCTAATTTTCAGATGATTTTATGCATGGACTTCTATCATAACCATATATAAGTGATCTGAAAAGATTCGTATCATTTCAAATAGTCCCCAATTAAATTTGATTTTTTTGACTGAAGCTAGTGTATAATATACTATGATTTTTGACCGAAATTTGCATTTCGAAATGTTTCATAAAATCTAATTTTCAGATGATTTTTTGCTTGGACTTCCATCATATCCTTCCCTCGTAAAATATATAAATGATATTAGACGTTTCGTATCATTTCGAACAGTCCACGATTTACTTTGATTTTTGACCGAAACTAGTATAAACTAGTGTATAATATATTATGATTTTTGACCGAAACGTGCATTTCGAATAGTTTCCTAGAATCTAGTTTTGAGATGATTTTTTTTGCACGAACTTCCATCATAAACTTTCATCTTAACATATATAATGATCTAAAAAGTCTCGTATCATTTCAAATAGTCCCCAATTAAATTTGATTTTTTTGACCGAAACTAGTGTATAATATACTACGATTTTTTACCAAACATGCATTTCGAAAAGTTTCATAGAATCTAATTTTCAGATGATTTTTTGCATGGACTTCTATCATAACCTTCCCTCTTAACATATATAAATGATATGAAAAGTTTCGTATCATTTCAAATAGTCCCCAATTAAATTTGATTTTTTTGACTGAAGTAAGTGTATAATATACTACGATTTTTGACCGAAATTTGCATTTCGAAATGTTTCATAAAATCATATTTTCAGATGATTTTTTGCATGGACTTCCATCATAACCTTCCCTCGTAAAATATATAAATGATATTAGACGTTTCGTATCATTTCGAACAGTCCACGATGTTCTTTGATTTTTGACCGAAACTAGTACAAACTAGTGTATAATATATTTTGATTTTTGACCGAAACGTGCATTTCGAATAGTTTCATAGAATCTAGTTTTGAGATGATTTTTTTGCACGGACTTCCATCATAACCTTTCATCTTAACATATATAAATGATTTGAAAAGTCTTGTATCATTTCAAATAGTCCCAAATTAAATTTGATTTTTTTGACCGAAACTAGTGTAAAATATACAACGATTTTTTACCAAAACTTGCATTTCGAAAGGTTTCATAGAATCTAATTTTCAGATGATTTTTTGCATAGACTTCTATCATAACCTTCCCTCTTAACATATATAAATGATCTGAAAATTTTCGTATCATTTCAAATAGTCCCCAATTAAATTTGATTTTTTTGACCGAAACTAGTGTATAATATACTACGATTTTTGACCGAAACTTGCATTTCGAAAAGTTTCCTAAAATCTAATTTTCAGATGATTTTTTGCATGGACTTTCATCATAACCTTCCCTAGTAAAATATATAAATGATATTAGACGTTTCGTATCATTTCGAACAGTCCCCGATTTAATTTGATTTTTGACCGAAACTAGTATAAACTAGTGTATAATATATTATGTTTTTTGACCGAAACTTGCCTTTCGAATAGTTTCATAGAATCTAGTTTTGAGATGATTTTTTTGCACGGACTTCCATCATAACCTTTCATCTTAACATATATAAATGATCTGAAATGTCTCGTATCATTTCAAATAGTGCCCAATTAAATTTGATTTTTTTGACCGAAGCTAGTTTATAATATACTATTATTTTTGACCGAAACTTGCATTTCAAAAAGTTTCATAGAATCTAATTTTCAGATGATTTTATGCATGGACTTCTATCATACCCATATATAAGTGATCTGAAGAGATTCGTATCATTTCAAATAGTCCCCAATTAAATTTGATTTTTTTTACTGAAGCTAGTGTATAATATACTATGATTTTTGACCGAAATTTGCATTTCGAAATGTTTCATAAAATCTAATTTTCAGATGATTTTTTGCATGGACTTCCATCATATCCTTCCCTCGTAAAATATATAAATGATATTAGACGTTTCGTATCATTTCGAACAGTCCACGATTTACTTTGATTTTTGACCGAAACTAGTATAAACTAGTGTATAATATATTATGATTTTTGACCGAAACTTGCATTTCGAATAGTTTCCTAGAATCTAGTTTTGAGATGATTTTTTTTGCACGGACTTCCATCATAAACTTTCATCTTAACATATATAATGATCTAAAAAGTCTCGTATCATTTCAAATAGTCCCCAATTAAATTTGATTTTTTTGACCGAAGCTAGTTTATAATATACTATTATTTTTGACCGAAACTTGCATTTCAAAAAGTTTCATAGAATCTAATTTTCAGATGATTTTATGCATGGACTTCTATCATACCCATATATAAGTGATCTGAAGAGATTCGTATCATTTCAAATAGTCCCCAATTAAATTTGATTTTTTTGACTGAAGCTAGTGTATAATATACTACGATTTTTGACCAAAATTTGCATTTCGAAATGTTTCATAAAATCTAATTTTGAGATGATTTTTGCATGGACTTCCATCATATCCTTCCCTCGTAAAATATATAAATGATATTAGACGTTTCGTATCATTTCGAACAGTCCACGATTTACTTTGATTTTTGACCGAAACTAGTATAAACTAGTGTATAATATATTTTGATTTTTGACCGAAACGTGCATTTCGAATAGTTTCATAGAATCTAGTTTTGAGATGATTTTTTTGCACGGACTTCCATCATAACCTTTCATCTTAACATATATAAATGATTTGAAAAGTCTTGTATCATTTCAAATAGTCCCAAATTAAATTTGATTTTTTTGACCGAAACTAGTGTATAATATACTACGATTTTTTACCAAAACTTGCATTTCGAAAGGTTTCATAGAATCTAATTTTCAGATGATTTTTTGCATGGACTTCTATCATAACCTTCCCTCTTAACATATATAAATGATCTGAAAATTTTCGTATCCTTTCAAATAGTCCCCAATTAAATTTGATTTTTTTGACCGAAACTAGTGTATAATATACTACGATTTTTGACCGAAACTTGCATTTCGAAAAGTTTCCTAAAATCTAATTTTCAGATGATTTTTTGCATGGACTTTCATCATAACCTTCCCTAGTAAAATATATAAATGATATTAGACGTTTCGTATCATTTCAAACAGTCCCCGATTTAATTTGATTTTTGACCGAAACTAGTATAAACTAGTGTATAATATATTATGTTTTTTGACCGAAACTTGCCTTTCGAATAGTTTCATAGAATCTAGTTTTGAGATGATTTTTGTGCATGGACTTCCATCATAACCTTTCATCTTAACATATATAAATGATCTGAAATGTCTCGTATCATTTCAAATAGTCCCCAATTAAATTTGATTTGTTTGACCGAAGCTATTGTATAATATACTATTATTTTTGACCGAAACTTGCATTTCAAAAAGTTTCATAGAATCTAATTTTAAGATGATTTTTTGCATGGACTTCTATTATAACCATATATAAGTGATCTGAAAAGTTTCGTATCATTTCAAATAGGCCCCAATTAAATTTGATTTTTTTGACTGAAGCTAGTGTATAATATACTACGATTTTTGACCAAAATTTGCATTTCGAAATGTTTCATAAAATCTAATTTTGAGATGATTTTTGCATGGACTTCCATCATATCCTTCCCTCGTAAAATATATAAATGATATTAGACGTTTCGTATCATTTCGAACAGTCCACGATTTACTTTGATTTTTGACCGAAACTAGTATAAACTAGTGTATAATATATTATGATTTTTGACCGAAACGTGCATTTCGAATAGTTTCATAAAATCTAGTTTTGAGATGATTTTTTTGCACGGACTTCAATCATAAACTTTCATCTTAACATATATAATGATCTAAAAAGTCTCGTATCATTTGAAATAGTCCCCAATTAAATTTGATTTTTTTGACCGAAACTAGTGTATAAATAATATACTACGATTTTTTTACCAAACATGCATTTCGAAAAGTTTCATAGAATCTAATTTTCAGATGATTTTTTGCATGGACTTCTATCATAACCTTCCCTCTTAACATATATAAATGATCTTAAAATTTTCGTATCATTTCAAATAGTCCCCAATTAAATTTGATTTTTTTGACCGAAACTAGTGTATAATATACTACGATTTTTTACCAAAACTTGCATTTCGAAAAGTTTCCTAAAATCTAATTTTCAGATGATTTTTTGCATGGACTTTCATCATAACCTTCCCTAGTAAAATATATAAATGATATTAGACGTTTCGTATCATTTCGAACAGTCCCCGATTTAATTTGATTTTTGACCGAAACTAGTATAAACTAGTGTATAATATATTATGTTTTATGACTGAAACTCGCCTTTCGAATAGTTTCATAGAATCTAAGTTTGAGATGATTTTTTTGCACGGACTGCCATCATAACCTTTCATCTTAACATATATAAATGATCTGAAAAGTCTCGTATCATTTCAAATAGTCCCCATTAAAATTTGATTTTTTTGACCGAAACTAGTGTATAATATACTACGATTTTTTACCGAAACTTGCATTTCGAAAGGTTTAATAGAATCTAATTTTCAGATGATTTTTTGCATGGACTTCTATCATAACCTTTCCTCTTAACATATATAAATGATCTGAAAAGTTTTGTATAATTTCAAATAGTCCCCAATTAAATTTAATTTTTATTACCGAAACTAGTGTATAATATACTACGATTTTTGACCGAAATTTGCATTTCGAAAAGTTTCATAGAATCTAATTTTCATATAATTTTTTGCACCGACTTCCATCATAACCTTCCATCTTAACATATAAAAATGATCTGAAAAGTCTCGTATCATTTCAAATTGTCCCGAATTAAATTTGATTTTTTTGACCGAAACTAGTGTATAATATTCTACGATTTTTGACCAAAACTTGCATTTCGAAAAGTTTCATAAAATCTAATTTTCAGATTATTTTTTGCATGGACTTCTATCCTAACCTTCCCTCTTAACATATATAAATGAAATGAAAAGTTTCGTATCATTTCAAGTAGTCCCCAATTAAATTTGATTTTTTTGACCGAAGCTAGTGTATAATATACTACGATTTTTGACCGAAACTTGCATTTCAAAATGTTTCAAAAAATCTAATTTTCAGAAGATTTCTTGCATAGACTTCCATCATAACCTTCCCTTGTAAAATATATAAAAGATATTAGACGTTTCGTATCATTTCGAACAGTCCACGATTTAATTTGATTTTTGACCGAAACTAGTATAAACTAGTGTATAATATATTATGATTTTTGACCGAAACTTGCCTTTCGAATATTTTCAAAGAATCTAGTTTTGAGATGATTTTTTTGCACGGACTTCCATCATAACCTTTCATTTTAACATATATAAATGATCTGAAATGTCTCGTATCATTTCAAATAGTCCCCATTTAAATTTGATTTTTTTGACCGAAGCTAGTGTATAATATACTATTATTTTTGACCGAAACTTGCATTCAAAAAGTTTCATAGAATCTAATTTTCAGATGATTTTTTGCATGGACTTCTATCATAACCATATATAACTGATCTAAAAAGTTTCGTATCATTTCAAATAGTCCCCAATTAAATTTGATTTTTTTGACTAAAGCTAGTGTATAATATACTACGATTTTTGACCGAAATTTGCATTTCGAAATGTTTCATAAAATCTAATTTTGAGATGATTTTTGCATGGACTTCCATCATATCCTTCCCTCGTAAAATATATAAATGATATTAGACGTTTCGTATCATTTCGAACAGTCCACGATTTACTTTGATTTTTGACCGAAACTAGTATAAACTAGTGTATAATATATTTTGATTTTTGACCGAAACGTGCATTTCGAATAGTTTCATAGAATCTAGTTTTGAGATGATTTTTTTGCACGGACTTCCATCATAACCTTTCATCTTAACATATATAAATGATTTGAAAAGTCTTGTATCATTTCAAATAGTCCCAAATTAAATTTGATTTTTTTGACCGAAACTAGTGTATAATATACTACGATTTTTTACCAAAACTTGCATTTCGAAAGGTTTCATAGAATCTAATTTTCAGATGATTTTTTGCATGGACTTCTATCATAACCTTCCCTCTTAACATATATAAATGATCTGAAAATTTTCGTATCCTTTCAAATAGTCCCCAATTAAATTTGATTTTTTTGACCGAAACTAGTATATAATATACTACGATTTTTGACCGAAACTTGCATTTCGAAAAGTTTCCTAAAATCTAATTTTCAGATGATTTTTTGCATGGACTTTCATCATAACCTTCCCTAGTAAAATATATAAATGATATTAGACGTTTCGTATCATTTCAAACAGTCCCCGATTTAATTTGATTTTTGACCGAAACTAGTATAAACTAGTGTATAATATATTATGTTTTTTGACCGAAACTTGCCTTTCGAATAGTTTCATAGAATCTAGTTTTGAGATGATTTTTGTGCATGGACTTCCATCATAACCTTTCATCTTAACATATATAAATGATCTGAAATGTCTCGTATCATTTCAAATAGTCCCCAATTAAATTTGATTTGTTTGACCGAAGCTATTGTATAATATACTATTATTTTTGACCGAAACTTGCATTTCAAAAAGTTTCATAGAA
This sequence comes from Lathyrus aphaca, assembly GCA_963966055.1. Classification (NCBI taxonomy): domain Eukaryota; kingdom Viridiplantae; phylum Streptophyta; class Magnoliopsida; order Fabales; family Fabaceae; genus Lathyrus; species Lathyrus aphaca. The sequence goes on from OZ014522.1 coordinate 239,541,724, forward strand.
TCTAATTTTAAGATGATTTTTTGCATGGACTTCTATTATAACCATATATAAGTGATCTGAAAAGTTTCGTATCATTTCAAATAGGCCCCAATTAAATTTGATTTTTTTGACTGAAGCTAGTGTATAATATACTACGATTTTTGACCAAAATTTGCATTTCGAAATGTTTCATAAAATCTAATTTTGAGATGATTTTTGCATGGACTTCCATCATATCCTTCCCTCGTAAAATATATAAATGATATTAGACGTTTCGTATCATTTCGAACAGTCCACGATTTACTTTAATTTTTGACCGAAACTAGTATAAACTAGTGTATAATATATTATGATTTTTGACCGAAACGTGCATTTCGAATAGTTTCATAAAATCTAGTTTTTAGATGATTTTTTTGCACGGACTTCAATCATAAACTTTCATCTTAACATATATAATGATCTAAAAAGTCTCGTATCATTTGAAATAGTCCCCAATTAAATTTGATTTTTTTGACCGAAACTAGTGTATAAATAATATACTACGATTTTTTACCAAAACATGCATTTCGAAAAGTTTCCTAAAATCTAATTTTCAGATGATTTTTTGCATGGACTTTCATCATAACCTTCCCTAGTAAAATATATAAATGATATTAGACGTTTCGTATCATTTCGAACAGTCCCCGATTTAATTTGATTTTTGACCGAAACTAGTATAAACTAGTGTATAATATATTATGTTTTATGACTGAAACTCGCCTTTCGAATAGTTTCATAGAATCTAAGTTTGAGATGATTTTTTTGCACGGACTGCCATCATAACCTTTCATCTTAACATATATAAATGATCTGAAAAGTCTCGTATCATTTCAAATAGTCCCCATTAAAATTTGATTTTTTTGACCGAAACTAGTGTATAATATACTACGATTTTTTTACCGAAACTTGCATTTCGAAAGGTTTAATAGAATCTAATTTTCAGATGATTTTTTGCATGGACTTCTATCATAACCTTTCCTCTTAACATATATAAATGATCTGAAAAGTTTTGTATAATTTCAAATAGTCCCCAATTAAATTTAATTTTTATTACCGAAACTAGTGTATAATATACTACGATTTTTGACCGAAATTTGCATTTCGAAAAGTTTCATAGAATCTAATTTTCATATAATTTTTTGCACCGACTTCCATCATAACCTTCCATCTTAACATATAAAAATGATCTGAAAAGTCTCGTATCATTTCAAATTGTCCCGAATTAAATTTGATTTTTTTGACCGAAACTAGTGTATAATATTCTACGATTTTTGACCAAAACTTGCATTTCGAAAAGTTTCATAAAATCTAATTTTCAGATTATTTTTTGCATGGACTTCTATCCTAACCTTCCCTCTTAACATATATAAATGAAATGAAAAGTTTCGTATCATTTCAAGTAGTCCCCAATTAAATTTGATTTTTTTGACCGAAGCTAGTGTATAATATACTACGATTTTTGACCGAAACTTGCATTTCAAAATGTTTCAAAAAATCTAATTTTCAGAAGATTTCTTGCATAGACTTCCATCATAACCTTCCCTTGTAAAATATATAAAAGATATTAGACGTTTCGTATCATTTCGAACAGTCCACGATTTAATTTGATTTTTGACCGAAACTAGTATAAACTAGTGTATAATATATTATGATTTTTGACCGAAACTTGCCTTTCGAATATTTTCAAAGAATCTAGTTTTGAGATGATTTTTTTGCACGGACTTCCATCATAACCTTTCATTTTAACATATATAAATGATCTGAAATGTCTCGTATCATTTCAAATAGTCCCCATTTAAATTTGATTTTTTTGACCGAAGCTAGTGTATAATATACTATTATTTTTGACCGAAACTTGCATTCAAAAAGTTTCATAGAATCTAATTTTCAGATGATTTTTTGCATGGACTTCTATCATAACCATATATAACTGATCTAAAAAGTTTCGTATCATTTCAAATAGTCCCCAATTAAATTTGATTTTTTTGACTAAAGCTAGTGTATAATATACTACGATTTTTGACCGAAATTTGCATTTCGAAATGTTTCATAAAATCTAATTTTGAGATGATTTTTGCATGGACTTCCATCATATCCTTCCCTCGTAAAATATATAAATGATATTAGACGTTTCGTATCATTTCGAACAGTCCACGATTTACTTTGATTTTTGACCGAAACTAGTATAAACTAGTGTATAATATATTTTGATTTTTGACCGAAACGTGCATTTCGAATAGTTTCATAGAATCTAGTTTTGAGATGATTTTTTTGCACGGACTTCCATCATAACCTTTCATCTTAACATATATAAATGATTTGAAAAGTCTTGTATCATTTCAAATAGTCCCAAATTAAATTTGATTTTTTTGACCGAAACTAGTGTATAATATACTACGATTTTTTACCAAAACTTGCATTTCGAAAGGTTTCATAGAATCTAATTTTCAGATGATTTTTTGCATGGACTTCTATCATAACCTTCCCTCTTAACATATATAAATGATCTGAAAATTTTCGTATCCTTTCAAATAGTCCCCAATTAAATTTGATTTTTTTGACCGAAACTAGTATATAATATACTACGATTTTTGACCGAAACTTGCATTTCGAAAAGTTTCCTAAAATCTAATTTTCAGATGATTTTTTGCATGGACTTTCATCATAACCTTCCCTAGTAAAATATATAAATGATATTAGACGTTTCGTATCATTTCAAACAGTCCCCGATTTAATTTGATTTTTGACCGAAACTAGTATAAACTAGTGTATAATATATTATGTTTTTTGACCGAAACTTGCCTTTCGAATAGTTTCATAGAATCTAGTTTTGAGATGATTTTTGTGCATGGACTTCCATCATAACCTTTCATCTTAACATATATAAATGATCTGAAATGTCTCGTATCATTTCAAATAGTCCCCAATTAAATTTGATTTGTTTGACCGAAGCTATTGTATAATATACTATTATTTTTGACCGAAACTTGCATTTCAAAAAGTTTCATAGAATCTAATTTTAAGATGATTTTTTGCATGGACTTCTATTATAACCATATATAAGTGATCTGAAAAGTTTCGTATCATTTCAAATAGGCCCCAATTAAATTTGATTTTTTTGACTGAAGCTAGTGTATAATATACTATGATTTTTGACCAAAATTTGCATTTCGAAATGTTTCATAAAATCTAATTTTGAGATGATTTTTGCATGGACTTCCATCATATCCTTCCCTCGTAAAATATATAAATGATATTAGACGTTTCGTATCATTTCGAACAGTCCACGATTTACTTTAATTTTTGACCGAAACTAGTATAAACTAGTGTATAATATATTATGATTTTTGACCGAAACGTGCATTTCGAATAGTTTCATAAAATCTAGTTTTTAGATGATTTTTTTGCACGGACTTCAATCATAAACTTTCATCTTAACATATATAATGATCTAAAAAGTCTCGTATCATTTGAAATAGTCCCCAATTAAATTTGATTTTTTTGACCGAAACTAGTGTATAAATAATATACTACGATTTTTTACCAAAACTTGCATTTCGAAAAGTTTCCTAAAATCTAATTTTCAGATGATTTTTTGCATGGACTTTCATCATAACCTTCCCTAGTAAAATATATAAATGATATTAGACGTTTCGTATCATTTCGAACAGTCCCCGATTTAATTTGATTTTTGACCGAAACTAGTATAAACTAGTGTATAATATATTATGTTTTATGACTGAAACTCGCCTTTCGAATAGTTTCATAGAATCTAAGTTTGAGATGATTTTTTTGCACGGACTGCCATCATAACCTTTCATCTTAACATATATAAATGATCTGAAAAGTCTCGTATCATTTCAAATAGTCCCCATTAAAATTTGATTTTTTTGACCGAAACTAGTGTATAATATACTACGATTTTTTACCGAAACTTGCATTTCGAAAGGTTTAATAGAATCTAATTTTCAGATGATTTTTTGCATGGACTTCTATCATAACCTTTCCTCTTAACATATATAAATGATCTGAAAAGTTTTGTATAATTTCAAATAGTCCCCAATTAAATTTAATTTTTATTACCGAAACTAGTGTATAATATACTACGATTTTTGACCGAAATTTGCATTTCGAAAAGTTTCATAGAATCTAATTTTCATATAATTTTTTGCACCGACTTCCATCATAACCTTCCATCTTAACATATAAAAATGATCTGAAAAGTCTCGTATCATTTCAAATTGTCCCGAATTAAATTTGATTTTTTTGACCGAAACTAGTGTATAATATTCTACGATTTTTGACCAAAACATGCATTTCGAAAAGTTTCATAAAATCTAATTTTCAGATTATTTTTTGCATGGACTTCTATCCTAACCTTCCCTCTTAACATATATAAATGAAATGAAAAGTTTCGTATCATTTCAAGTAGTCCCCAATTAAATTTGATTTTTTTGACCGAAGCTAGTGTATAATATACTACGATTTTTGACCGAAACTTGCATTTCAAAATGTTTCAAAAAATCTAATTTTCAGAAGATTTCTTGCATAGACTTCCATCATAACCTTCCCTTGTAAAATATATAAAAGATATTAGACGTTTCGTATCATTTCGAACAGTCCACGATTTAATTTGATTTTTGACCGAAACTAGTATAAACTAGTGTATAATATATTATGATTTTTGACCGAAACTTGCCTTTCGAATATTTTCAAAGAATCTAGTTTTGAGATGATTTTTTTGCACGGACTTCCATTATAACCTTTCATTTTAACATATATAAATGATCTGAAATGTCTCGTATCATTTCAAATAGTCCCCAATTAAATTTGATTTTTTTGACCGAAGCTAGTGTATAATATACTATTATTTTTGACCGAAACTTGCATTTCAAAAAGTTTCATAGAATCTAATTTTCAGATGATTTTTTGCATGGACTTCTATCATAACCATATATAACTGATCTGAAAAGTTTCGTATCATTTCAAATAGTCCCCAATTAAATTTGATTTTTTTGACCGAAACTAGTGTATAATATACTACGATTTTTTACCAAAACTTGCATTTCGAAAAGTTTCCTAAAATCTAATTTTCAGATGATTTTTTGCATGGACTTTCATCATAACCTTCCCTAGTAAAATATATAAATGATATTAGACGTTTCGTATCATTTCGAACAGTCCCCAATTTAATTTGATTTTTGACCGAAACTAGTATAAACTAGTGTATAATATATTATGATTTTTGACTGAAACTCGCCTTTCGAATAGTTTCATAGAATCTAATTTTGAGTTGATTTTTTTGCACGGACTGCCATCATAACCTTTCATCTTAACATATATAAGTGATCTGAAAAGTCTCGTATCATTTCAAATAGTCCCCATTAAAATTTGATTTTTTTGACCGAAACTAGTGTATAATATACTACGATTTTTTACCGAAACTTGCATTTCGAAAGGTTTCATAGAATCTAATTTTCAGATGATTTTTTGCATGGACTTCTATCATAACCTTCCCTCTTAACATATATAAATGATATTAAAAGTTTCGTATCATTTCAAATAGTCCCCAATTAAATTTGATTTTTTTGACCGAAACTAGTGTATAATATTCTACGATTTTTGACCGAAACTTATATTTTTGAAATGTTTCAAAAATCTAATTTTCAGATGATTTTTTGAATGTACTTTCATCATAACCTTCCCTCGTAAAATATATAAATGTTATTAGACGTTTCGTATCATTTCGAACAGTCCCCGATTTAATTTGATGTTTGACCGAAACTAGTATAAACTAGTGTATAATATATTATGTTTTTGACTTAAACTTGCATTTCGAAAAGTTTCATAGAATCTAGTTTTAGATGATTTTTTTGCACGGACTACCATCATAACCTTTCATCTTAACATATATAAATGATCTGAAAAGTCTCGTATCATTTCAAATAGTCCCCAATTAAATTTGATTTTTTGGACCGAAACTAGTGTATAATATACTACGATTTTTTCCCGAAACTCGCATTTCGAAAAGTTTCATAGAATCTAATTTTCAGATGATTTTTTGCATGGACTTCTATCATAACCTTCTCTCTTAACATATATAAATGATCTGAAAAGTTTTGTATCATTTCAAATAGTCCCCAATTAAATTTGATTTTTTTGACGGAAACTAGTGTATAATATACTACGATTTTTGACCGAAACTTGCATTTCGAAAAGTTTCATAGAATCTAATTTTCATATGATTTTTTGCATGGACTTCTATTATAACCTTCCATCTTAACATATATAAATGATCTGAAAAGTCTCGTATCATTTCAAATAGTCCCCAATTAAATTTTATTTTTTCGACCGAAACTAGTGTATAATATACTACTATTTTTGACCGAAACTTGCATTTCGAAAAGTTTCATAAAATCTAATTTTTAGATGATTTTTTGCATGGACTTCTATCATAACCTTCCCTCTTAACATATATAAATGATATTGGACATTTCGTATCATTTCGAAAAGTCCCCGATTTAATTTGATGTATGACCGAAACTAGTATAAACTAGTGTATAATATATTATTATTTTTGACCGAAACTTACATTTCGAATAGTTTCATAGAATCTAGTTTTGAGATGATTTTTTTGCATGGACTTCCATCTTAACCTTTCCTCTTAACATATATAAAAGATCTGAAAAATCTCGTATCATTTCAAATAGTCCCGAATTAAATTTGATTTTTTCGACCGAAACTAGTGTATAATATGCTACGATATTTTGACCGAAACTTGCATTTCGAAAAGTTTCATAAAATCTAATTTTCAGATGATTTTTTGCTTGGACTTCCATCATAACCTTCCCTCTTAACATATATAAATGATATTGGACATTTCGTATCATTTCGAAAAGTCCCCGATTTAATTTGATGTATGACCGAAACTAGTATAAACTAGTGTATAATATATTATTATTTTTGACCGAAACTTGCATTTCGAATAGTTTCATAGAATCTAGTTTTGAGATGATTTTTTTGCATGGACTTCCATCTTAACCTTTCCTCTTAACATATATAAAAGATCTGAAAAATCTCGTATCATTTCAAATAGTCCCGAATTAAATTTGATTTTTTCGACCGAAACTAGTGTATAATATGCTACGATATTTTGACCGAAACTTGCATTTCGAAAAGTTTCATAAAATCTAATTTTCAGATTATTTTTTGCATGGACTTCTATCATAACCTTCCCTCTTAACATATATAAATGATATTAAAAGTTTCGTATCATTTCAAATAGACCCCAATTAATTTGATTTTATTGACCGAAACTAGTGTATAATATACTACGATTGTTGACCGAAACTTGCATTTCGAAATGTTTCATAAAATCTAATTTTCAGATGATTTCTTGCATGGACTTCCATCATAACTTTCCCTCGTAAAATATATAAATGATATTAGACGTTTCGTATCATTTCGAACAATCCATGATTTACTTTGATTTTTGACCGAAACTAGTATAAACTAGTGTATAATATATTATGATTTTTGACCGAAACTTGCATTTCGAATAGTTTCATAGCATCTAATTTTCAGATGATTTATTTGCATGGACTTCCATCATAAACTTTCCTCTTAACATATATAAATGATCTGAAAAGTCTCGTATCATTTCAAATAGTCCCCAATTAAATTTGATTTTTTTGCCGAAACAAGTGTATAAAGATACTACGATTTTTTATTAAACTTGCATTTCGTAAATTTCATAGAATCTAATTTTCAGATGAGTTTCTTGCATGGACTTCTATCATAACCTTCCCTCTTAACATATATAAATGATCTGAAAAGTTTCGTATCATTTCAAATAGTCCCCAATTAAATTTGATTTTTTTGACTGAAACTAGTGTATAATATACTACGATTTTTGACCGAAACTTGCATTTCAAAATGTTTCATAAAATCTAATTTTCATATGATTTTTTGCATGGACTTCCATCATAACCTTCCCTCTTAAAATATATAAATGATATTGGACGTTTCGTATCATTTCGAAAAGTCACCGATTTAATTTGATGTTTGACCGAAACTAGTATAAACTAATGTATAATATATTATAATTTTTGACCGAAACTTGCATTTTGAATAGTTTCATAGAATCTAGTTTTGAGATGATTTTTTTGCATGGACTTCCATCTTAACCTTTCCTCTTAACATATACAAATGATCTGAAAAATCTCGTATCAATTCAAATAGTCTCGAATTAAATTTGATTTTTTTTACCGAAACTAGTGTATAATATACTACGATATTTTTACCAAAACTTGCATTTCGAAAAGTTTCATAGAATCTAATTTTAAGATGATTTTTTGCATGGACTTCTATCATAACCTTCCCTCTTAACATATATAAATGATCTTAAAAGTTTCGTATCATTTCAAATAGTCCCCAATTAAATTTGATTTTTTTGACCGAAACTAGTGTATAATATTCTACGATTTTTAACCGAAACTTGCATTTCGAAAAGTTTCATAAAATCTACTTTTCAGATGATTTTTTGAATGTACTTTCATCATAACCTTCCATCGTAAAATATATAAATGTTATTAGACGTTTCGTATCATTTCGAATAGTCCCCGATTTAATTTGATGTTTGACCGAAACTAGTATAAACTAGTGTATAATATATTATGTTTTTTGACTTAAACTTGCATTTCGAATAGTTTCATAGAATCTAGTTTTAGATGATTTTTTTGCACGGACTACCATCATAACCTTTCATCTTAACATATATAAATGATCTGAAAAGTCTCGTATCATTTCAAATAGTCCCCAATTAAATTTGATTTTTTGGACCGAAACTAGTGTATAATATACTACGATTTTTTCCCGAAACTTGCATTTCGAAAAGTTTCATAGAATCTAATTTTCAGATGATTTTTTGCATGGACTTCTATCATAACCTTCCCTCTTAACATATATAAATGATCTGAAAAGTTTTGTATCATTTCAAATAGTCCCCAATTAAATTTGATTTTTTTTACCGAAACTAGTGTATAATATACTACGATTTTTGACCGAAACTTGAATTTCGAAAAGTTTCATAGAATCTAATTTTCATATGATTTTTTGCATGGACTTCTGTGATAACCTTCCATCCTAACATATATAAATGATCTGAAAAGTCTCGTATCATTTCAAATAGTCCCCAATTAAATTTGATTTTTTTGACCGAAACTAGTGTATAATATACTACGATTTTTCCCCGAAACTTGCATTTCGAAAAGTTTCATAGAATCTAATTTTCAGATGATTTTTTGCATGGACTTCTATCATAACCTTCCCTCTTAACATATATAAATGATCTGAAAAGTTTTGTATCATTTCAAATAGTCCCCTATTGAATTTGATTTTTTTGACCGAAACTAGTGTATAATATACTACGATTTTTGACCGAAACTTGCATTTCGAAAAGATTCATAGAATCTAATTTTCATATGATTTTTTGCATGGACTTCTATCATAACCTTCCCTCTTAACATATATAAATGATATGAAAAGTTTCGTATCATTTCAAATAGTCCCCAATTAAATTTGATTTTTTTGACTAAAGCTAGTGTATAATATACTACGATTTTTGACCGAAATTTGCATTTCGAAATGTTTCATAAAATCTAATTTTGAGATGATTTTTGCATGGACTTCCATCATATCCTTCCCTCGTAAAATATATAAATGATATTAGATGTTTCGTATCATTTCGAACAGTCCACGATTTACTTTGATTTTTGACCGAAACTAGTATAAACTAGTGTATAATATATTTTGATTTTTGACCGAAACGTGCATTTCGAATAGTTTCATAGAATCTAGTTTTGAGATGATTTTTTTGCACGGACTTCCATCATAACCTTTCATCTTAACATATATAAATGATTTGAAAAGTCTTGTATCATTTCAAATAGTCCCAAATTAAATTTGATTTTTTTGACCGAAACTAGTGTATAATATACTACGATTTTTTACCAAAACTTGCATTTCGAAAGGTTTCATAGAATCTAATTTTCAGATGATTTTTTGCATGGACTTCTATCATAACCTTCCCTCTTAACATATATAAATGATCTGAAAATTTTCGTATCCTTTCAAATAGTCCCCAATTAAATTTGATTTTTTTGACCGAAACTAGTATATAATATACTACGATTTTTGACCGAAACTTGCATTTCGAAAAGTTTCCTAAAATCTAATTTTCAGATGATTTTTTGCATGGACTTTCATCATAACCTTCCCTAGTAAAATATATAAATGATATTAGACGTTTCGTATCATTTCAAACAGTCCCCGATTTAATTTGATTTTTGACCGAAACTAGTATAAACTAGTGTATAATATATTATGTTTTTTGACCGAAACTTGCCTTTCGAATAGTTTCATAGAATCTAGTTTTGAGATGATTTTTGTGCATGGACTTCCATCATAACCTTTCATCTTAACATATATAAATGATCTGAAATGTCTCGTATCATTTCAAATAGTCCCCAATTAAATTTGATTTGTTTGACCGAAGCTATTGTATAATATACTATTATTTTTGACCGAAACTTGCATTTCAAAAAGTTTCATAGAATCTAATTTTAAGATGATTTTTTGCATGGACTTCTATTATAACCATATATAAGTGATCTGAAAAGTTTCGTATCATTTCAAATAGGCCCCAATTAAATTTGATTTTTTTGACTGAAGCTAGTGTATAATATACTATGATTTTTGACCAAAATTTGCATTTCGAAATGTTTCATAAAATCTAATTTTGAGATGATTTTTGCATGGACTTCCATCATATCCTTCCCTCGTAAAATATATAAATGATATTAGACGTTTCGTATCATTTCGAACAGTCCACGATTTACTTTAATTTTTGACCGAAACTAGTATAAACTAGTGTATAATATATTATGATTTTTGACCGAAACGTGCATTTCGAATAGTTTCATAAAATCTAGTTTTTAGATGATTTTTTTGCACGGACTTCAATCATAAACTTTCATCTTAACATATATAATGATCTAAAAAGTCTCGTATCATTTGAAATAGTCCCCAATTAAATTTGATTTTTTTGACCGAAACTAGTGTATAAATAATATACTACGATTTTTTACCAAAACTTGCATTTCGAAAAGTTTCCTAAAATCTAATTTTCAGATGATTTTTTGCATGGACTTTCATCATAACCTTCCCTAGTAAAATATATAAATGATATTAGACGTTTCGTATCATTTCGAACAGTCCCCGATTTAATTTGATTTTTGACCGAAACTAGTATAAACTAGTGTATAATATATTATGTTTTATGACTGAAACTCGCCTTTCGAATAGTTTCATAGAATCTAAGTTTGAGATGATTTTTTTGCACGGACTGCCATCATAACCTTTCATCTTAACATATATAAATGATCTGAAAAGTCTCGTATCATTTCAAATAGTCCCCATTAAAATTTGATTTTTTTGACCGAAACTAGTGTATAATATACTACGATTTTTTACCGAAACTTGCATTTCGAAAGGTTTAATAGAATCTAATTTTCAGATGATTTTTTGCATGGACTTCTATCATAACCTTTCCTCTTAACATATATAAATGATCTGAAAAGTTTTGTATAATTTCAAATAGTCCCCAATTAAATTTAATTTTTATTACCGAAACTAGTGTATAATATACTACGATTTTTGACCGAAATTTGCATTTCGAAAAGTTTCATAGAATCTAATTTTCATATAATTTTTTGCACCGACTTCCATCATAACCTTCCATCTTAACATATAAAAATGATCTGAAAAGTCTCGTATCATTTCAAATTGTCCCGAATTAAATTTGATTTTTTTGACCGAAACTAGTGTATAATATTCTACGATTTTTGACCAAAACATGCATTTCGAAAAGTTTCATAAAATCTAATTTTCAGATTATTTTTTGCATGGACTTCTATCCTAACCTTCCCTCTTAACATATATAAATGAAATGAAAAGTTTCGTATCATTTCAAGTAGTCCCCAATTAAATTTGATTTTTTTGACCGAAGCTAGTGTATAATATACTACGATTTTTGACCGAAACTTGCATTTCAAAATGTTTCAAAAAATCTAATTTTCAGAAGATTTCTTGCATAGACTTCCATCATAACCTTCCCTTGTAAAATATATAAAAGATATTAGACGTTTCGTATCATTTCGAACAGTCCACGATTTAATTTGATTTTTGACCGAAACTAGTATAAACTAGTGTATAATATATTATGATTTTTGACCGAAACTTGCCTTTCGAATATTTTCAAAGAATCTAGTTTTGAGATGATTTTTTTGCACGGACTTCCATTATAACCTTTCATTTTAACATATATAAATGATCTGAAATGTCTCGTATCATTTCAAATAGTCCCCAATTAAATTTGATTTTTTTGACCGAAGCTAGTGTATAATATACTATTATTTTTGACCGAAACTTGCATTTCAAAAAGTTTCATAGAATCTAATTTTCAGATGATTTTTTGCATGGACTTCTATCATAACCATATATAACTGATCTGAAAAGTTTCGTATCATTTCAAATAGTCCCCAATTAAATTTGATTTTTTTGACCGAAACTAGTGTATAATATACTACGATTTTTTACCAAAACTTGCATTTCGAAAAGTTTCCTAAAATCTAATTTTCAGATGATTTTTTGCATGGACTTTCATCATAACCTTCCCTAGTAAAATATATAAATGATATTAGACGTTTCGTATCATTTCGAACAGTCCCCAATTTAATTTGATTTTTGACCGAAACTAGTATAAACTAGTGTATAATATATTATGATTTTTGACTGAAACTCGCCTTTCGAATAGTTTCATAGAATCTAATTTTGAGTTGATTTTTTTGCACGGACTGCCATCATAACCTTTCATCTTAACATATATAAGTGATCTGAAAAGTCTCGTATCATTTCAAATAGTCCCCATTAAAATTTGATTTTTTTGACCGAAACTAGTGTATAATATACTACGATTTTTTACCGAAACTTGCATTTCGAAAGGTTTCATAGAATCTAATTTTCAGATGATTTTTTGCATGGACTTCTATCATAACCTTCCCTCTTAACATATATAAATGATATTAAAAGTTTCGTATCATTTCAAATAGTCCCCAATTAAATTTGATTTTTTTGACCGAAACTAGTGTATAATATTCTACGATTTTTGACCGAAACTTATATTTTTGAAATGTTTCAAAAATCTAATTTTCAGATGATTTTTTGAATGTACTTTCATCATAACCTTCCCTCGTAAAATATATAAATGTTATTAGACGTTTCGTATCATTTCGAACAGTCCCCGATTTAATTTGATGTTTGACCGAAACTAGTATAAACTAGTGTATAATATATTATGTTTTTGACTTAAACTTGCATTTCGAAAAGTTTCATAGAATCTAGTTTTAGATGATTTTTTTGCACGGACTACCATCATAACCTTTCATCTTAACATATATAAATGATCTGAAAAGTCTCGTATCATTTCAAATAGTCCCCAATTAAATTTGATTTTTTGGACCGAAACTAGTGTATAATATACTACGATTTTTTCCCGAAACTCGCATTTCGAAAAGTTTCATAGAATCTAATTTTCAGATGATTTTTTGCATGGACTTCTATCATAACCTTCTCTCTTAACATATATAAATGATCTGAAAAGTTTTGTATCATTTCAAATAGTCCCCAATTAAATTTGATTTTTTTGACGGAAACTAGTGTATAATATACTACGATTTTTGACCGAAACTTGCATTTCGAAAAGTTTCATAGAATCTAATTTTCATATGATTTTTTGCATGGACTTCTATTATAACCTTCCATCTTAACATATATAAATGATCTGAAAAGTCTCGTATCATTTCAAATAGTCCCCAATTAAATTTTATTTTTTCGACCGAAACTAGTGTATAATATACTACTATTTTTGACCGAAACTTGCATTTCGAAAAGTTTCATAAAATCTAATTTTTAGATGATTTTTTGCATGGACTTCTATCATAACCTTCCCTCTTAACATATATAAATGATATTGGACATTTCGTATCATTTCGAAAAGTCCCCGATTTAATTTGATGTATGACCGAAACTAGTATAAACTAGTGTATAATATATTATTATTTTTGACCGAAACTTACATTTCGAATAGTTTCATAGAATCTAGTTTTGAGATGATTTTTTTGCATGGACTTCCATCTTAACCTTTCCTCTTAACATATATAAAAGATCTGAAAAATCTCGTATCATTTCAAATAGTCCCGAATTAAATTTGATTTTTTCGACCGAAACTAGTGTATAATATGCTACGATATTTTGACCGAAACTTGCATTTCGAAAAGTTTCATAAAATCTAATTTTCAGATGATTTTTTGCTTGGACTTCCATCATAACCTTCCCTCTTAACATATATAAATGATATTGGACATTTCGTATCATTTCGAAAAGTCCCCGATTTAATTTGATGTATGACCGAAACTAGTATAAACTAGTGTATAATATATTATTATTTTTGACCGAAACTTGCATTTCGAATAGTTTCATAGAATCTAGTTTTGAGATGATTTTTTTGCATGGACTTCCATCTTAACCTTTCCTCTTAACATATATAAAAGATCTGAAAAATCTCGTATCATTTCAAATAGTCCCGAATTAAATTTGATTTTTTCGACCGAAACTAGTGTATAATATGCTACGATATTTTGACCGAAACTTGCATTTCGAAAAGTTTCATAAAATCTAATTTTCAGATTATTTTTTGCATGGACTTCTATCATAACCTTCCCTCTTAACATATATAAATGATATTAAAAGTTTCGTATCATTTCAAATAGACCCCAATTAATTTGATTTTATTGACCGAAACTAGTGTATAATATACTACGATTGTTGACCGAAACTTGCATTTCGAAATGTTTCATAAAATCTAATTTTCAGATGATTTCTTGCATGGACTTCCATCATAACTTTCCCTCGTAAAATATATAAATGATATTAGACGTTTCGTATCATTTCGAACAATCCATGATTTACTTTGATTTTTGACCGAAACTAGTATAAACTAGTGTATAATATATTATGATTTTTGACCGAAACTTGCATTTCGAATAGTTTCATAGCATCTAATTTTCAGATGATTTATTTGCATGGACTTCCATCATAAACTTTCCTCTTAACATATATAAATGATCTGAAAAGTCTCGTATCATTTCAAATAGTCCCCAATTAAATTTGATTTTTTTGCCGAAACAAGTGTATAAAGATACTACGATTTTTTATTAAACTTGCATTTCGTAAATTTCATAGAATCTAATTTTCAGATGAGTTTCTTGCATGGACTTCTATCATAACCTTCCCTCTTAACATATATAAATGATCTGAAAAGTTTCGTATCATTTCAAATAGTCCCCAATTAAATTTGATTTTTTTGACTGAAACTAGTGTATAATATACTACGATTTTTGACCGAAACTTGCATTTCAAAATGTTTCATAAAATCTAATTTTCATATGATTTTTTGCATGGACTTCCATCATAACCTTCCCTCTTAAAATATATAAATGATATTGGACGTTTCGTATCATTTCGAAAAGTCACCGATTTAATTTGATGTTTGACCGAAACTAGTATAAACTAATGTATAATATATTATAATTTTTGACCGAAACTTGCATTTTGAATAGTTTCATAGAATCTAGTTTTGAGATGATTTTTTTGCATGGACTTCCATCTTAACCTTTCCTCTTAACATATACAAATGATCTGAAAAATCTCGTATCAATTCAAATAGTCTCGAATTAAATTTGATTTTTTTTACCGAAACTAGTGTATAATATACTACGATATTTTTACCAAAACTTGCATTTCGAAAAGTTTCATAGAATCTAATTTTAAGATGATTTTTTGCATGGACTTCTATCATAACCTTCCCTCTTAACATATATAAATGATCTTAAAAGTTTCGTATCATTTCAAATAGTCCCCAATTAAATTTGATTTTTTTGACCGAAACTAGTGTATAATATTCTACGATTTTTAACCGAAACTTGCATTTCGAAAAGTTTCATAAAATCTACTTTTCAGATGATTTTTTGAATGTACTTTCATCATAACCTTCCATCGTAAAATATATAAATGTTATTAGACGTTTCGTATCATTTCGAATAGTCCCCGATTTAATTTGATGTTTGACCGAAACTAGTATAAACTAGTGTATAATATATTATGTTTTTTGACTTAAACTTGCATTTCGAATAGTTTCATAGAATCTAGTTTTAGATGATTTTTTTGCACGGACTACCATCATAACCTTTCATCTTAACATATATAAATGATCTGAAAAGTCTCGTATCATTTCAAATAGTCCCCAATTAAATTTGATTTTTTGGACCGAAACTAGTGTATAATATACTACGATTTTTTCCCGAAACTTGCATTTCGAAAAGTTTCATAGAATCTAATTTTCAGATGATTTTTTGCATGGACTTCTATCATAACCTTCCCTCTTAACATATATAAATGATCTGAAAAGTTTTGTATCATTTCAAATAGTCCCCAATTAAATTTGATTTTTTTTACCGAAACTAGTGTATAATATACTACGATTTTTGACCGAAACTTGAATTTCGAAAAGTTTCATAGAATCTAATTTTCATATGATTTTTTGCATGGACTTCTGTGATAACCTTCCATCCTAACATATATAAATGATCTGAAAAGTCTCGTATCATTTCAAATAGTCCCCAATTAAATTTGATTTTTTTGACCGAAACTAGTGTATAATATACTACGATTTTTCCCCGAAACTTGCATTTCGAAAAGTTTCATAGAATCTAATTTTCAGATGATTTTTTGCATGGACTTCTATCATAACCTTCCCTCTTAACATATATAAATGATCTGAAAAGTTTTGTATCATTTCAAATAGTCCCCTATTGAATTTGATTTTTTTGACCGAAACTAGTGTATAATATACTACGATTTTTGACCGAAACTTGCATTTCGAAAAGATTCATAGAATCTAATTTTCATATGATTTTTTGCATGGACTTCTATCATAACCTTCCCTCTTAACATATATAAATGATATGAAAAGTTTCATATCATTTCAAATAGTCCCCAATTAAATTTGATTTTTTTGACTGAAGCTAGTGTATAATATACTACGATTTTTGACCGAAATTTGCATTTCGAAATGTTTCATAAAATCTAATTTTCAGATGATTTTTTGCATGGACTTCCATCATAACCTTCCCTCGTAAAATATATAAATGATATTAGACGTTTCGTATCATTTCGAACAGTCCAAGATTTACTTTTATTTATTACCGAAACTAGTATAAACTAGTGTATAATATATTATGATTTTTGACCGAAACTTGCATTTCGAATAGTTTCATATCATCTAATTTTCAGATGATTTTTTTGCATAGACTTCCATCATAAACTTTCCTCTTAACATATATAAATGATCTGAAAAGTCTCGTATCATTTTAAATAGTCCCCAATTAAATTTTATTTTTTTGCCGAAACAAGTGTATAAAGATACTACGATTTTTTTATGAAACTTGCATTTCGTAAATTTCATAGAATCTAATTTTCATATGAGTTTTTTGCATGGACTTCTATCATAACCTTTCCTTTTAACATATATATATGATCTGAAAAGTTTGGTATCATTTCAAATAGTCCCCAATTAAATTTGATTATTTTGACTGAAGCTAGTGTATAATATACTACGATTTTTGACGGAAACTTGCATTTCGAAATGTTTCATAAAATCTAATTTTCATATGATTTTTTGCATTGACTTCCATCATAACCTTCCCTTTTAAAATATATAAATGATATTGGACGTTTCGTATCATTTCGAAAAGTCCCCGATTTAATTTGATGTTTGACCGAAACTGGTATAAACTAATGTATAATATATTATAATTTTTTACCGAAACTTGCATTTCGAATAGTTTCATAGAATCTAGTTTTGAGATGATTTTTTTGCATGGACTTCCATCTTGACCTTTCCTCTTAACATATATAAATGATCTGAAAAATCTCGTATCATTTCAAATAGTCCCAAATTAAATTTGATTTTTTTGACCGAAACTAGTGTATAATATACTACGATATTTTTACCGAAACTTGCATTTCGAAAAGTTTCATACAATCTAAGTTTAAGATGATTTTTTGCATGGGCTTCTATCATAACCTTCCCTCTTAATATATATAAATGATCTGAAAAGTTTCGTATCATTTCAAATAGTCCCCAATTAAATATGATTTTTTTGACCGAAACTAGTGTATAATAT
Organism: Lathyrus aphaca; assembly: GCA_963966055.1. NCBI lineage: Eukaryota > Viridiplantae > Streptophyta > Magnoliopsida > Fabales > Fabaceae > Lathyrus > Lathyrus aphaca. The sequence continues at coordinate 239,560,104 of OZ014522.1, forward strand.
TCTACGATTTTTGACCGAAACTTGCATTTCGAAAAGTTTCATAAAATCTAATTTTCAGTTGATTTTTTTAATGTACTTTCATCATATCCTTCCCTCGTAAAATATATAAATGTTATTAGACGTTTCGTATCATTTCGAACAGTCCCCGATTTAATATTATGTTTGACCGAAACTAGTATAAACTAGTGTATAATATATTATGTTTTTTGACTTAAACTTGCATTTCGAATAGTTTCATAGAATGTTGTTTTGAGATGATTTTTTTGCACAGACTACCATCATAACCTTTCATCTTAACATATATAAATGATCTGAAAAGTCTCGTATCATTTCAAATAGTCCCCAATTAAATTTGATTTTTAGGACCGAAACTAGTGTATAATATACTACGATTTTTTCCCGAAACTTGCATTTCGAAAAGTTTCATAGAATCTAATTTTTAGATGATTTTTTGCATGGACTTCTATCATAACCTTCCCTCTTAACATATATAAATGATCTGAAAAGTTTTGTATCATTTCAATTAGTCCCCAATTAAATTTGATTTTTTTGACCGAAACTAGTGTATAATATACTACGATTTTTGACCGAAACTTGCATTTCGAAAAGTTTCATAGAATCTAATTTTCATATGATTTTTTGCATGGACTTCTATTATAACCTTCCATCTTAACATATATAAATGATCTTAAAAGTATCGTATCATTTCAAATAGTCCCCAATTAAATTTGATTTTTTTGACCGAAACTAGTGTATAATATACTACTATTTTTGACCGAAACTTGCATTTCGAATAGTTTCATAAAATCTAATTTTCAGATGATTTTTTGCATGGAATTCCATCATAACCTTCCCTCGTAAAATATATAAATGATATTAGACGTTTCGTATCATTTCGAACAGTCCACGATTTACTTTTATTTTTGACCGAAACTAGTATAAACTAGTGTATAATATATTATGATTTTTGACCGAAACTTGCATTTCTAATAGTTTCAGTGCATCTAATTTTCAGATGATTTTTTTTCATGGACTTCCATCATAAACTTTCCTCTTAACATATATAAATTATCTGAAAAGTCTCGTATCATTTCAAATAGTCCCAAATTAAATTTGATTTTTTTGCCGAAACTAGTGTATAAAGATACTACGATTTTTTTACCGAAACTTGCATTTCGTAAATTTCATAAAATCTAATTTTCAGATGAGTATTTTGATGGACTTCTATCATAACCTTCCCTCTTAACATATATAAATGATCTGAAAAGTCTCGTATCATTTCAAATAGTCCCCAATTAAATTTGATTTTTTTGACTGAAACTAGTGTATAATATACTACGATTTTTTACCAAAACTTGCATTTCGAAAAGTTTCATAAAATCTAATTTTCATATGATTTTTTGCATGGACTTTCATCATAACCTTCCACCGTAAAATATATAAATGATATTAGACGTTTCGTATCATTTCGAACAGTCCCCGATTTAATTTGATTTTTGACCGAAACTAGTATAAACTAGTGTATAATATATTATGTTTTTTGACCGAAACTTGCATTTCGAATAGTTTCATAGAATCTAGTTTTGAGATGATTTTTTGCACGAACATCCATCATAACCTTTCATCTTAACATATATAAATGATCTGAAAAGTCTCGTATCATTTCAAATAATCCCCAATTAAATTTGATTTTTTTGACCGAAACTAGTGTATAATATACTATGATTTTTTACCGAAACTTGCATTTCAAAAGGTTTCATAGAATCTAATTTTCAGACTATTTTTTGCATGGACTTCTATCATAACCTTCCCTCTTAACATATATAAATGATCTGAAAAGTTTTGTATCATTTCAAATAGTCCCCGATTAAATTTGATTTTTTTGACCGAAACTAGTGTATAATATACTACGATTTTTGACAGAAACTTGCATTTCGAAAAGTTTCATAGAATCTAATTTTCATATGATTTTTTGCATGGACTTCTATCATAACCTTCCCTCTTAACATATATAAATGATATGAAAAGTTTCGTATCATTTCAAATAGTCCCCAATTAAATTTGATGTTTCACCGAAACTAGTATAAACTAGTGTATAATATATTATGATTTTTGACCGAAACGTGCATTTTGAATAGTTTCATAGAATCTACTTTTGAGATTATTTTTTTGCATGGACTTCCATCATAAACTTTCCTCTTAACATATATAAATGATCTGAAAAATCTCTTATCATTTCAAATAGTCTCCAATTAAATTTGATTTTTTTGACCGAAACTAGTGTATAATATACTATGATTTTTTTACCAAAATTTTCATTTTGAAAAGTTTCATAGAATCTAATTTTCAGATGATTTTTTGCATGGACTTCTATCATAACCTTCCCTCTTTACATATATAAATGATCTGTAAAGTTTCGTATCATTTCAAATAGTCCCCGTTTAAATTTGATTTTTTTGACTGAAACTAGTGTATAATATAATACGACTTTTGACCGAAACTTGCATTTCGAAAAGTTTCATAAAATCTAATTTTCAGATGATTTTTTGCATGGACTTTCATCATAACCTTCCCTCGTAAAATATATAAATGATATTAGACATTTCGTATTATTTCGAACAGTCCCTGATTTAATTTGATTTTTGACCGAAACTAGTATAAACTAGTGTATAATATATTATGTTTTTTGACCGAAACTTGCATTTCGAATAGTTTCATAGAAACTAGTTTTGAGATGATTTTTTTGCACGAACTTCCATCATAACCTTTCATATTAACATATATAAATGATCTGAAAAGTCTTGTATCATTTCAAATAGTCCCCAATTAAATTTGATTTTTTTGACCGAAACTAGTGTACAATATACTACGATTTTTTACCAAAACTTGCATTTCGAAAAGTTTCATACAATCTAAGTTTAAGATGATTTTTTGCATGGACTTCTATCATAACCTTCCCTCTTAACATATATAAATGATCTGAAAAGTTTTGTATCATTTCAAATAGTCCCTAATTAAATTTGATTTTTTTGACCGAAACTAGTGTATAATAATATACTACGATTTTTGACCAAAACTTGCATTTCGAAAAGTTTCATAAAATCTAATTTTCATATGATTTTTTGCATGGACTTCCATCATAACCTTCTCTCGTATAATATATAAATGATATTAGATGTTTCGTATTATTTCGAACATTCCACGATTTAATTTGATATTTGACCGAAACTAGTATAAACTAGTGTATAATATATTATGATTGTTTTACCAAAACTTGCATTTCGAATAGTTTCATAGAGTCTAATTTTCAGATGATTTTTTTGCATGGACTTCCATCATAAACATTCCTCTTAACATATATAAATGATCTGAAAAGTCTCGTATCATTTCAAATAGTCCCCAATTAAATTTGATTTTTTTGACCGAAAGTAATGTATAAAGATACTACGATTTTTTACCGACACTTGCATTTCGAATAGTTTCATAGAATCTAATTTTCAGATGATTTTTTTGCATGGACTTCTATTATAACCTTCCCTCTTAACATATATAAATGATCTGAAAAGTCTCGTATCATTTCAAATAATCCCGAATTAAATTTGATTTTTTTGACCGAAACTAGTCTATAATATACTACGATTTTTGACCGAAACTTGCATTTCGAAAAGTTTCATAGAATCTAATTTTCAGATGATTTCTTTGCAAGGACTTCTATCATAACCTTCCCTCTTAACATATATAAATGATCTGAAAAGTCTCGTATAATTTCAAATAGTCCCCAATTAAATTTGATTTTTTGACTGAAACTAGTGTATAATATACTACGATTTTTTTACCAAAACAATCATTTCGAAAAGTTTCATAGAATCTAATTTTCAGATGATTTTTTGCATGGACTTCTATCATAACACTCCCTCTGAACATATATAAATGATCTGAAAAGAATCTTATCATTTCAAATAGTCCCCAATTCAATTTTATTTTTTTGACCGAAACTAGTGTATAAATACTTCGATTTTTGACCGAAACTTGCATTTCGAAAAGTTTCATAGAATCTAATTTTCAAATGATTTTTTGCATGGACTTCCATCATAACCTTCACTCGTAAAATATATAAATGATATTAGACGTTTCGTATCATTTGGAACAGTCCCTAATTCAATTTGAATTTTGACCGAAACTAGTATAAACTAGTGTATAATTTATTATGATTTTTGACCGAAACTTGCATTTCAAATACTTTCATAGTATCTAATTTTGAGATGATTTTTTTGACCGAAACTAGTGTATAATACTGCGATTTTTGACCGAAACTTGCATTTCGAAATGTTTCATAGAATCTAATTTTCAGATGATTTTTTTCATGGACTTCTATCATAACCTTCCCTCTTAATATATATAAATGATCTGAAATGCTTCGTATCATTTCAAATAGTCCCCAATTAAATTTGATTTTTTGACCGAAACTCGTGTATAATATACAACGATTTTTGACCGAAACTTGCATTTCAAAAGGTTTCATAGTATCTAATTTTCAGATGATTTGTTGTATGAACGTTCCCTCTTAATATATATAAATGATCTGAAAAGTTTCGTATCATTTCAAATAGTCCCCAAATAAATTTTATTTTTTTGACCGAAACTAGTGTATAATATACTACGATTTTTTACCGAAACTTGCATTTCGAAAAGTTTCATAAAATCTAATTTTCAGATATTTTTTGCATGGACTTCCATCATAACCTTCCCTCGTAAAATATATAAATGATATTAGATGTTTCGTATCATTTCAAACAGTCCCCGATTTAATTTGATTTTTGACCGAAACTTGCATTTAGAATGGTTTCATAGAATCTATTTTTCAGATGATTTTTTTTTGTATGGACTTCCATCATAACCTTTCCTCTTAACATATATAAATGATCTGAAAAGTCTCGTATCATTTCAAATAGTCCCCAAATAAATTTTATTTTTTTGACCGAAACTAATGTATAATATACTACGATTTTTGACCGAAACTTGCATTTTGAAAAGTTTTATAAAATCTAATTTTCAGATGATTTTTTGCATGGACTTCCCTTATAACCTTCACTCGTAAAATATATAAATGATATTAGACATTTTGTATCATTTCGAACAGTCCCCGATTTAATTTGATTTTTGACCGAAACTAGTATAAACTAGTGTATAATATATTATGTTTTTTGACCGAAACTTGCATTTCGAATAGTTTCATAGAATTTAGTTTTGAGATGATTTTTTTGCACGGACTTCCATCATAACCTTTCATCTTAACATATATAAATGATCTGAAATGTCTAGTATCATTTCAAATAGTCCCCAATTAAATTTTATATTTTTAACCGAAACTAGTCTATAATATACAACGATTTTTTTACCGAAACTTGCATTTCGAAAAGTTTCATAAAATATAATTTTCAGATGATTTTTTGCATGGACTTCTATCATAAGCTTCCCTGTTAACATATATAAACGATCTGAAAAGTCTCATATCATTTCAAATAGTCCCCAAATAAATTTTACTTTTTTGACCGAAACTAATGTATAATATACTACGATTTTTGACCGAAACTTGCATTTCGAAAAGTTTCATAAAATCTAATTTTCAGATGACTTTTTGCATGGACTTCCATCATAACCTTCACTCGTAAAATATATAAATGATATTAGACGTTTTGTATCATTTCGAACAGTTCCCGATTTAATTTGATTTTTGACTGAAACTTGCATATCGAATAGTTTCATAGAATCTAGTTTTCAGATGATTTTTTGCATGGACTTCTATCATAACCTTCCCTCTTAACATATATAAATTATCTGAAAAGTTTCGTATCATTTCAAACAGTTAAATTTGATTTTTTGACCGAAACTAGTGTATAATAATATACTACGATTTTTTACCGAAACTTGCATTTCAAAAAGTTTCATAGAATCTAATTTTGAGATGATTTTTTGCTTGGACTTCTATCTTAACATTCCCTCTTAATATATATAAATGATATGAAAAGTTTTGTATCATTTCATGTAGTCCCCAATTAAATTTGATTTTTTGACTGAAACTAATGTATAATATACTACGATTTTTGACCGAAACTTGCATTTCGAAAAGTTTCATAAAATCTAATTTTCAGATGATTTTTTGCATGGACTACCATCATAACCTTCCCTCGTAAAATATATAAATGATATTAGACGTTTCGTATCATTTCGAACAGTCCCCGATTTAATTAGATTTTTGACCGAAACAAGTATAAACTAGTATATAATATATCATGATTTTTGACAGAAACTTGCATATCGAATAGTTTCATAGAATCTAGTTTTCAGATGATTTTTTGCATGGACTTCTATCTCAACCTTCCCTCTTAATATATATAAATGATCTGAAATGCTTCGTATTATTTCAAATAGTCCCCAATTAAATTTGATTTTTTTGACCGAAACTAGTGTATAATATACAACGATTTTTGACCGAAACTTGCATTTCAAAAGGTTTCATAGTATCTAATTTTCAGATGATTTTTTGCATGGACTTCTATCATAACCTTCCCTCTTAATATAAATAAATGATCTGAAACGTTTCGTATCATTTCAAATAGTCCCCTATTAAATTTGATTTTTTTGACCGAAACTAGTGTATAAAATACTACGATTTTTTACCGAAACTCGTATTTCGAAAATTTCATAAAATCTAATTTTCAGATGATTTTTTGCATGGACTTCCATCATAACCTTCCCTCGTAAAATATATAAATGATATTAGACGTTTCGTATCATTTCGAACAGTCCCTGATTTAATTTGATTTTTGACCGAAACAAGCATAAACTAGTGTATAATATATTATGATTTTTGACTGAAACTTGCATATCGAATAGTTTCATAGAATCTAGTTTTTAGATGATTTTTTGCATGGACTTCTATCATAACTTTCCCTCTTAATATATATAAATGATCTGAAACGCTTCGTATCATTTCAAATAGTCCCCAATTTAATTTAATTTTTTTGACAGAAACTAGTGTATAATATTCAACGATTTTTGACCGAAACTTGCATTTCAAAAGGTTTCATAGTATCTAATTTTCAGATGATTTTTTGCACGGACTTCTATCATAACCTTCCCCCTTAATATATATAATTGATCTGAAAAGTTTCGTATCATTTCAAATGGTCCCCAAGTAAATTTGATTTTTTTGACCGAAACTAGTGTATAATATACTACGATTTTTCACCGAAACTTGCATTTCGAAAAGTTTCATAAATCTAATTTTCAGATGATTTTTTGCATGGACTTCCATCATAACCTTCACTCGTAAAATATATAAATGATATTAGACGTTTCGTATCATATCGAACAGTCCCCGATTTAATTTGATTTTTGACCGAAACTAGTATAAACTAGTGTATAATATATTATGATTTTTGACCGAAACTTGCATTTCAAATTATTTCCTAGAATCTAGTTTTGAGATGATTTTTTTGCATGGACTTCCATTATAACCTTTCCTCTTAACATATATAAATGATCTGAAAAGTTTCGTATCATTTCAAACAGTTAAATTTGATTTTTTTGACCGAAACAAGTGTAGAATAATATACTACGATTTTTTACCGAAACTTGCATTTAAAAAAGTTTCATAAAATCCAATTTTGAGATGATTTTTTGCATGGACTTCTATCATAACCTTCCCTCTTAATATATGTAAATGATATGAAATGTTTTGTATCATTTCAAGTAATCCCCAATTAAATTTGATTTTTTGACCGAAACTAATGTATAATATACTACGATTTTTGACCGAAACTTGCATTTCGAAAAGTTTCATAAAATCTAATTTTCAGATGATTTTTTGCATGGACTTCCATCATAACTTTCCCTCATAAAATATATAAATGATATTAGACGTTTCGTATCATTTCGAACAGTCCCCGATTTAATTTGATTTTTGACCGAAACAAGTATAAACTAGTGTATAATATATTATGATTTTTGACCGAAACTTGCATATCCAATAGTTTCATAGAATCTAGTTTTCATATGATTTTTTGAATGGACTTCTATCATAACCTTCCCTCTTAATATATATAAATGTTCTGAAACGCTTTGTATCATTTCAAATAGTTCCCAATTTAATTTGATTTTTTTGACCGAAACTAGTGTATAATATACAACGATTTTTGACCGAAACTTGCATTTCAAAAGGTTTCATAGTATCTAATTTTCAGATGATATTTTGCATGGACTTCTATCATAACCTTCCCCCTTAATATATATAAATGATCTGAAAAGTTTCGTATCATTTCAAATAGTCCCCAAATAAATTTGATTTTTTTGACCGAAACTAGTGTATAATATACTACGATTTTTTACCGAAGCTTGCATTTCGAAAAGTTTCATAAAATCTAATTTTCAGATGATTTTTTGCATGGACTTCCATCATAACCTTCCCTCGAAAATATATAAATGATATTAGATGTTTCGTATCAATTCAAACAGTCTCTGATTTAATTTGATTTTTGACCGAAACAAGTATAAACTAGTGTATAATATATTATGATTTTTGACCGAAACTTGCATTTCGAATGTTTTCATAGAATCTACTTTTCAGATGATTTTTTTGCATGGACTTCCATCATAACCTTTCCTCTTAACATATATAAATGATCTGAAAAGTCTCGTATCATTTCAAATAGTCCTGAATTAAATTTGATTTTTTTAACCGAAACTAGTGTATAATATACTACGATTTTTTACCGAAACTTGCATTTTGAAAAGTTTCATAGAATCTAATTTTCAAATGAATTTTTGCATGGACTTCTATCATAAACTTCCCTCTTAACATATATAAATGATCTGAAAAGTCTCGTATCATTTCAAATAGTCCCCAAATAAATTTTATTTTTTTGACCAAAACTAGTGTATAATATACTACGATTATTCACCGAAACTTGAATTTCGAAATGTATTATAAAATCTAATTTTCAGATGATTTTTTGCATGGACTTCCATCATAACCTTCCCTCGTAAAATATATAAATGATATTAGACATTTCGTAACATTTCGAACAGTCCCCGATTTAATTTGATTTTTGACCGAAACTAGTATAAACTAGTGTATAATATATTATGATTTTTGACCGAAACTAGCATTCCAAATACTTTCATAGAATCTAGTTTTGAGATGATTTGTTTTGCATGGACTTCCATCCTAACATTTCCTCTTAACATATATAAATGATCTGAAAAGTTTCGTATCATTTCAAATAGTCCCCAATTAAATTTTGTATTTTTGACCGAAAATAGTCTATAATATACTACGATTTTTTTCCCAAACTTGCATTTCGAAAAGTTTCATAGAATCTAATTTTCAGATTATTTTTTGCATGGACTTCTATCATAACCTTCCCTCTTAACATATATAAATGATCTGAAAAGTCTTGTATCATTTCAAACAGTTAAATTTGATTTTTTTTATCGTAACTAGTGTATAATATACTACGATTTTTGACTGAAACTTGCATTTCGAAAGGTTTCATAGAATTTAATTTTCAGATGTTTTTTTGCATGGACTTCCATCATAACCTTCCCTCGTAAAATATATAAATGATATTAAACGTTTCGTATCATTTTGAACAGTCCCCAATTTAATTTTATTTTTGACCGAAACTGGTATAAACTAGTGTATAATATATTATGATTTTTGACCGAAACTTGCATATCAAATAGTTTCATAGAATCAAGTTTTCAGATGATTTTTTTGCATGGACTTCCATCATAACCTTTCCTCTTAATATATATATAAATGATCTGAAACATGCATTTCGAAACGTTTCATAGAATATAATATTCAGATGATTTTTTGCATGAACTTCTATCATAACCTTCCCTCTTAACATATATAAATGATCTGAAAAGTCTAGTATCATTTCAAATAATCCCCAAATAAATTTTATTTTTTTGACCGAAACTAATGTATAATACTACGATTTTTGACCGAAACTTGCATTTCGAAAAGTTTCATAAAATCTAATTTTCAGATGATTTTTTGCCTGGACTTCCATCATAACCTTCACTCGTAAAATATATAAATGTTATTAGACGTTTTGTATCATTTGGAACAGTCCCCGATTTAATTTGATTTTTGACCGAAACAAGTATAAACTAGTGTATAATACAATATGATTTTTGACCGAAACTTCCATATCGAATAGTTTCATAGAATCTATTTTTCAGATGACCTTTTTGCATGAACTTCCATCATAACCTTTCCTCTTAACATATATAAATTATCTGAAAAGTCTCGTATCATTTCAAATAGTCCCCAGTTAAATTTGATTTTTTTGACCGAAACTAGTGAATAATATACTACGATTTTTTTACCAAAACTTGCATTTCGAAAAGTTTCATAGAATCTAATTTTCAGATGATTTTTTGTATGGACTTCTATCATAACCTTCCCTCTTAACATATATAAATGATCTGAAAAGTCTCGTATCATTTCAAATAGTCCTCAATTAAATTTGATTTTTTTGACCGAAACTAGTGTATAATTTACTACGATTTTTGACCGAAACTTGCATTTCGAAAAGTATCATAAAATCTAATTTTCAGATGATTTTTTGCATGGACTTCCATCTTAACCTTCACTCGAAAAATATATAAATGATATTAGACGTTTCGTATCATTTCGAACAGTCCCCATTTAATTTGATTTTTGACCGAAACTAGTATAAATGTATAATATATTATGATTTTTGACCAAAACATCCATATTGAATTGTTTCATAGAATCTAGTTTTCAGATGATTTTTTTGCATGGACTTCCATCATAACCTTTCCTTTTAATATATATAAATGATCTGAAAAGTCTCGTATCATTTCAAATAGTCCCCAATTAAATTTGATTTTTTTGACCGAAACTAGTGTATAATATATTATGATTTTTGACCGAAACTTGCATTTCAAATACTTTCGTAGAATCTAGTTTTGAGATGATTTTTTTTGCATGGACTTCCATCATAACCTTTCCTCTTAACATATATAAATGATCTGAAAAGATTCGTATCATTTCAAATAGTCCCCAATTAAATTTTATTTTTTTGACCGAAACTAGTGTATAATATACTACGATTTTTGACCGAACTTGCATTTCAAAAAGTTCATAGAATCTAATTTTCAGATTAATTTTTGCATGGACTTCTATCATAACCTTCCCTCTTAACATATATATATATATATATATATATATATATATATATATATATATATATATATATATATTTATATGATCAGAAAAGTTTCGTATCAATTCAAACAGTTAAATTTGATTTTTTTTACTGAAACTAGTATATAATATACTACGATTTTTGACCGAAACATGCATTTCGAAAAGTTTCATAGAATCTAATTTTCAGATGATTTTTTGCATGGACTTCTATCATAACCTTCCCTCTTAACATATATATATATATATATATATATATATATATATATATATATATATATATATATATATATATATATATATATATATATATATATATATATATATATATATATATATATATATATATATATATATATATATATATATATATATATATATATATATGATCTGAAAAGTTTCGTCTCAATTCAAACAGTTAAATTTGATTTTTTTTACTGAAACTAGTGTATAATATACTAACGATTTTTTACCGAAACTTGATTTCTAAAAGTTTCATAAAATCTAATTTTCAGATGATTTATTGCATGGACTTCCATCATAACCTTCCCTCGTAAAATATATAAATGATATTATCCTTTTTGTGTCATTTCGAACAGTCCCCGATTTAATTTGATTTTTGACCGAAACTAGTATAAACTAGTGTATAATATATTATGATTTTTGACCAAAATTTCCATATCGAATAGTTTCATAGAATCTAGTTTTCAAATTATTTTTTTGCATGGACTTCCATCATAACCTTTCCTCTATATAAATGATATGAAAACTCTCGTATCATTTCCAATAGTCCCCAATTAAATTTGATTTTTTTGACCGAAACTAGTGAATAATATACTACGGTTTTTTAACCGAAACTTGCATTTCGAAAAGTTTCATAGAATCTAATTTTCAGATGATTTTTTGCTTGGACTTCCATCATAACCTTCCCTCTTAACATATATAAATGATCTGAAAAGTCTCGTATCATTTCAAATAGTCCTCAATTAAATTTGATTTTTTTGACCGAAACTAGTGTATAATATACTACGATTTTTTACCGAAACTTGCATTTCGAAAAGTTTCATAATTCTAATTTTCAGATGATTTTTTGAATGGACTTCTATCATAACCTTCCCTCTTAATATATCTAAATGATCTGAAAAGTTTCGTATCATTTCAAATAGACCCCAATTAAATTTGATTTTTTTGAACGAAACTAGTGTATAATATACTACAATTTTTTACCGAAACTTGCATTTCGAAAAGTTTGATAAAATCTAATTTTCATACGATTTTTTGCATGGACTTCCATCTTAACCTTCCCTCGTAAAATATATAAATGATATTAGACGTTTTGTATCATTTCGAACATTCCCCGATTTAATTTGATTTTTGACCGAAACTAGTATAAACTAGTGTATAATATATTATGATTTTTGACCGAAACTTCCATCATAACCTTTCCTCTTACATATATAAATCATCTGAAAAATCTAGTATCATTTCAAATAGTCCCCAATTAAATTTGATTTTTTTGACCGAAACTAGTGTATAATATACTACGATTTTTTACCGAAACTTACATTTCGAAAAGTTTCATAAAATCTAATTTTCAGATGATTTTTTGCATGAACTTCTATCATAACCTTCCCTCTTAACATATATAAAGGATCTGAAAAGTCTCGTATCATTTCAAATAGTCCCCAATTAAATTTTAATTTTTTGACCGAAACTAGTGTATAATTTACTACGATTTTTGACCGAAACTTGCATTTCGAAAAGTTTCATAAAATCTAATTTTCAGATGAGTTTTTGCATGGTCTTCCATCATAAACTTCACTCGTAAAATATATAAATGATATTAGACGTTTTATACATTTCGAACAGTCCCCAATTTAATTTGATTTTTCTTCGAATCTAATATAAACTAGTGTATAATATATTATGATTTTTGACCGAAACTTGCATTTCAAATAGTTTCATAGAATCTAGTTTTTAGATAATTTTTTTGCATGGACTTCCATCATAACCTTTCCTCTTAACTTATATAAATGATCTGAAAAGTCACGTATCATTTCAAATAGCCCCCTATTAAATTTGATTTTTTTAAACGAAACTAGTGTATAATATAATACGATTTTTGACCGAAACTTGCATTTCGAAAAGTTTCATAGAACCTAATTTTCAGATTATTTTTTGCATGGACTTCTATCATAACCTTCCCTCTTAACTTATATAAATGATCTGAAAAGTTTCGTATCATTTCAAACAGTTAAATTTGATTTTCTTGACCGAAACTAGTGTATAATATACTATGATTTTTGACCGAAACTTGCATTTCGAAAGGTTTCGTAGAATCTAATTTTCAGATAATTTTTTGCATGGACTTATATCATAACCTTCTCTCTTAATATATATAAATGATCTGAAAAGTTTCGTATCATTTCAAATACTCCACAATTAAATTTGATTTTTTTGACAGAAACTAATGTATAAAATTCTACGATTTTTGACCGAAACTTGCATTTCGAAAAGTTTCATAAAATCTAATTTTCAGATGATTTTTTGCATGGACTTCCATCTTAGCCTTCCCTCGTAAAATATATAAATGATATTAGACGTTTCATATCATTTCGAACAGTCCCTGATTTAATTTGATTTTTGACCAAAACTAGTATAAATTAGTGTATAATATACTATAATTTTTTACCGAAACTTACATATCGAATAGTTTCATAGAATCTAGTTTTCAGATGATTTTTTTGCATGGACTTCCATCATAACCGTTCCTCTTAACATATATAAATGATCTAAAAATTCTCTTATCATTTCAAATAGTCCCCAATTAAATTTGATTTTGTTGACCGAAACCAGAGTATAATATACTACGATTTTTAACCTAAACTTACATTTCGAAAAGTTTCATAGAATCTAATTTTCCAATGATTTTTAGCATGGACTTCCATCATAACCTTTCCTCTTAACATATATAAATGATCTGAAAAGTCACGTATCATTTCAAATAGCCCCCAATTAAATTTGATTTTTTTGACCGAAACTAGAGTATAATATACTACGATTTTTGACCGAAACTTGCATTTCGAAAAGTTTCATAGAATCTAATTTTCAGCTTATGTTTTGCATGGACTTCTATCATAACCTTCCCTCTTAACTTATATAAATGATCTGAAAAGTTTCGTATCATTTCAAAGAGTTAAATTTGTTTTTTTGACCGAAACTAGTGTATAATATACTACGATTTTTGACCGAAACTTCCATTTCGAAAGGTTTCATAGAATCTAATTTTCAGATGATTTTTTGCATGGAATTCTATCATAACCTTCTCTCTTAATATATATAAATGATCTGAAAAATTTTGTATCATTTCAAATAGTCCCCAATTAAATTTGATTTTTTTTGACCGAAACTAGTGTATAATATACTACGATTTTTGACCAAAACTTGCATTTCGAAAAGTTTCATAAAATCTAATTTTCAGATTATTTTTTGTTTGGACTTCCATCTTAGCCTTCCCTCGTAAAATTAATAAATGATATTAGACGTTTCGTATCATTTCGAACAGTCTCCAATTTAATTTGATTTTATAAACTAGTGTATAATATATTATGATTTTTGACTGAAACTTGCATTTCAAATAGTTTCATAGAATCTAGTTTTGAGATGATTTTTTTGCATGGACTTCCATCATTACCTTTCCTCTTAACATATATAAATGATCTGAAAAGTTTCGTATCATTTCAAATAGTCCCCAATTAAATTTGATTTTTTTGACCGAAACTAGTGTATAATATACTACGATTTTTTTACCGAAACTTGCATTTCGAAAAGTTTCATAGAATCTAATTTTCAGATTATTATTTGCATGAACTTCTATCATAAATTTAAATCTTAACATATATAAATGATCTGAAAAGTTTCGTATCATTTCAAACAGTTAAATTTGATTTTTTTGACCGAAACTAGGGTATAATATACTATGATTTTTGACCGAAACATGCATTTCGAAAAGTTTCATAGATTCTAATTTTCAGATGATTTTTTGCATGGACTTCTATCATAACCTTCCCTCTTAATATATATATATATAAATTATCTGAAATGTTTCGTATCATTTCAAATAGAGCCGAATTAAATTTGATTTTTTTAACTGAAACTAGTGTATAATATACAACGATTTTTGACCGAAACTTGCATTTCGAAAAGTTTCATAAAATCTAATTTTCAGATGATTTTTTGCATGGATTTCCATCATAAACTTCCCTCGTAAAATATATAAATGATATTAGACGTTTCGTATCATTTCGAACATTCTCCGATTTAATTTGATTTTTGACCGAAACTAGTATTAACTAGCGTAGAATATATTATGATTTTTGACCGAAACTTGCATATCGAATAGTTTCATAGAATCTACTTTTCAGATGATTTTTTTGCATGGACTTCCATCATAACCGTTCCTCTTAAGATATATAAATGATCTGAAAATTCTCGTATCATTTCAAATAGTCCCCAATAAAATTTAATTTTTTTGACCGAAACCAGTGTATAATATACTACGATTTTTTTACCGAAACTTGCATTTCGAAATGTTTCATAGAATCTAATTTTCATATGATTTGTTGCATGGACTTCTATAATAACCTTCCCTCTTAACATATATAAATGATCTGAAAAGTCTCGTATCTTTTCAAATAGTCCCCAAACAAAAATTATTTTTTTGACCGAAACTAGTGTATATATACTACGATTTTTTACCGAAACTTGCATTTCGAAAAGTTTCATAAAATCTATTTTTCAGATGATTTTTTGCATGGACTTCCATCATAACCTTCCCTCGTAAAATATATAAATGATATTAGACGTTTCGTATCATTTCGAACAGTCCCCGATTTAATTTGATTTTTGACCAAAACTAGTATAAACTAGTGTATAATATATTATGAATTTTGACCAAAACTTCCATATCGAATAAGTTCATAGTATCTAGTTTTCAGATGATTTTTTTGCATGGACTTCCATCATAACCTTTCCTCTTAACATATATGAATGATCTAAAAAGTCACGTATCATTTCAAATAGTCCCGAATTAAATTTTATTTTTTTGACCGAAACCAGTGTATAATATACTAGGCTTTTTTTACCGAAACTTGCATTTCGAAAAGTTTCATAGAATCTAATTTTCAGATGATTTTTTGCATGGACTTATATCTTAACCTTCCTTCTTAACATATATAAATTATCTAAAAAGTCTCGTATCATTTCAAATAGTCCTCAATTAAATTTGATTTTTTTAACCGAAACTAGTGTATAATTTACTACGATTTATGACCGAAACTTGCATTTCGAAAAGTTTAATAAAATCTAATTTTCAGATGATTTTTTGCATGGACTTCCATCTTAAACTTCACTCAGATAATATATAAATTATATTAGACATTTCATATCATTTCGTACAGTCCCCGATTTAATTTGATTTTATAAACTAGTGTATAATATATTATGATTTTTGAATGAAACTTGCATTTCAAATAGTTTCATAGAATCTAGTTTTGAGATGATTTTTTTTGCATGGACTTCCATCATAACATTTCCTCTTAACATATATAAATGATCTGAAAAGTTTCGTATCATTTCTAATAGACCCCAATTAAATTTGATTTTTTTGACCGAAACTAGTGTATAATATACTACGATTTTTTACCGAAACTTGCATTTCGAAAAGTTTCATAGAATCTAATTTTCATATGATTTTTTGCATGGACTTCCATCATAACCTTCCCTCGTAAAATATATAAATGATATTAGATGTTTTGTATCATTTCGAACAGTCCCCGATTTAATTTGATTTTTGACTGAAACAAGTATAAACTAGAGTATAATAATATATTATGATTTTTGACCGAAACCTCCATATCGAATAGTTTCATAGAATTTAGTTTTCAGATGATTTTTTTGCATGGACTTCCATCATAACCTTTCCTCTAAACATATATAAATGATCTGAAAAGTCACGTATCATTTCAAATAGCCCCAAATTAAATTTGATTTTTTTGACCGAAACTAGTGTATAATATACTACAATTTTTGAACGAAACTTGCATTTCGAAAAGTTTCATAGAATCTAATTTTCAGATTATTTTTTGCATGGACTTTTATCATAACCTTCCCTCTTAACTTATATAAATGATCTGAAAAGTTTCGTATCATTTCAAAGAGTTAAATTTGTTTTTTTTGACCGAAACTAGTGTATAATATACTACGATTTTTGACCGAAACTTGCATTTCGAAAGGTTTCATAGAATCTAATTTTCAGATGATTTTTTGCATGGAATTCTATCATAACCTTCTCTCTTAATATATATAAATGATCTGAAAAGTTTCGTATCATTTCAAAGAGTCCCCAATTAAATTAAATTTTTTTGACCGAAACTAGTGTATTATATACTAAGATTTTTGACCGAAACTTGCATTTCGAAAAGTTTCATAAAATCTCATTTTCAGATGATTTTTTGCATGGACTTCCATCTTAGCCTTCCCTCGTAAAATATATAAATGAAATTAGACGTTTCGTATCATTTCGAACAGTCCCCGATTTAATTTGATTTTATAAACTAGTGTATAATATATTATGATTTTTTTACTGAAACTTGCATTTCAAATAGTTTCATAGAATCTAGTTTTGAGATGATTTTTTTGCATGGACTTCAATCATTACCTTTCCTCTTAACATATATAAATGATTTGAAAAGTTTCGTATCATTTCAAATAGTCCCCAATTAAATTTGATTTTTTTGACCGAAACTAGGGTATAATATACTACAATTTTTGACCGAAACATGCATTTCGAAAAGTTTCATAGAATCTAATTTTCAGATTATTATTTGCTTGAACTTCTATCATAAATTTCCATCTTAACATATATAAATGATCTGAAAAGTTTCGTATCATTTCAAACAGTTAAATTTGATTTTTTTTACCGAAAGTAGTGTATAATATACTATGATTTTTGACCGAAACATGCATTTCGAAAAGTTTCATAGATTCTAATTTTCAGATGATTTGTTGAATGGACTTCTATCATAACATTCCCTCTTAATATATATAAATGATCTGAAATTTTTCGTATCATTTCAAATACACCCGAATTAAATTTGATTTTTTTTACTGAAACTAGTGTATAATATACAACGATTTTTGACCGAAACTTGCATTTCGAAAAGTTTCATAAAATCTAATTTTCAGATGATTTTTTGCATGGACTTCCATCATAAACTTCCCTCGTAAAATATATAAATGATATTAGACGTTTCATATCATTTTGAACAGTCCCCGATTTAATTTGATTTTTGACTGAAACTAGTATAAACTAATGTATAATATATTATGATTTTTTACCGAAACTTACATATAGAATAGTTTCATAGAATCTAGTTATCAGATGATTTTTTTTGCATGGACTTCCATCATAACCGTTCCTCTTAACATATATAAATAATCTGAAAAGTCTCGTATCATTTCAAATAGTCCCCAATTAAATATGATTTTTTTTGACCAAAACCAGTGTATAAATATACTACGATTGTTTACCGAAACTTGCATTTCGAAAAGTTTAATTGAATCTAATTTTTAGATGATTTGTTGCATGGACTTCTATCATAACATTCCCTCTTAACATATATAAATGATCTGAAAAGTTTCGTATCATTTCAAATACACCCAAATTAAATTTGATTTTTTTGACTGAAACTAGTGTATAATATACAACGATTTTTTACCGAAACTTGCATTTCGAAAAGTTTCATAAAATCTAATTTTCAGATGATTTTTTGCATGGACTTCCATCATAACCTTCACTCGTAAAATATATAAATGATATTAGATGTTTCGTATCATTTCGAACAGTCCCCGATTTAATTTGATTTTTGACCGAAACTAGTATAAACTAGTGTATAATATATTATGATTTTTGACCGAAACTTGCATTTCAAATACTTACATAGAATCTAGTTTTAAGATGATTATTTTTGCATGGACTTCCATCATAACCTTTCCTCTTAACATATATAAATGATCTGAAAAGTCTCGTATCATTTCAAATAGTCCCCGATTAAATTTTATTTTTATGACCGAAACTAGTGTATAATATACTACGATTTTTTACCGAAACATGCATTTCGAAAAGTTTCATAGAATCTAATTTTCAGATGATTTTTTGCATGGACTTCTATCATAACCTTCCCTCTTAATAAATATAAATGATCTGAAAACATTCGTATCATTTCAAATAGTCCCCAATTAAATTTGATTTTTTAAACCGAAACTAGTTTATAATATACTACGATTTTTGACTGAAACTTGCATTTTGAAAAGTTTCATAAAATCTAATTTTCAGATGAGTTTTTGCATGGACTTCCATCATAACCTTCCCTCGTAAAATATATAAATGATATTAGACATTTCGTATCATTTAGAACAGTCTTCGATTTAATTTGATTTTTGACCGAAACTAGTATAAACTAGTGTATAATATATTATGATTTTTGACCGAAACTTGCATTTCCAATTGTTTCAAAGAATCTAGTTTTGAGATGATATTTTTGCAAGGACTTCCATCATAACCTTTCCTCTTAACATATATAAATGATTTGAAAAGTCTCGTATCATTTCAAATAGTCCCCAATTAAATTTTATTTTTTTGACCGAAACTAGTGTATAATATACTAGGATTTTTTTACCGAAACTTGCATTTCGAAAAGTTTCATAGAATCTAATTTTCATATTATTTTTAGCATGAACTTCCATCATAACCTTCCCTCTTAACATATATAAATTATTTGAAAAGTTTCGTATCATTTCATACAGTTAAATTTGATTTTTTTTACCGAAACTAGTGTATAATATACTATGATTTTTGACCGAAACTTGCATTTCGAAAAGTTTCATAGAATCTAATTTTCAGATGATATTTTGCATGGACTTCTATCATAACCTTCCCTCTTAATATATATAAATTATGTGAAAAGTTTCGTATCATTTCAAATAGTCCCCAATTAAATTTGATTTTTTTGATCGAAACTTGTGTATAATATACTACGATTTTTGACCGAAACTTGCATTTTGAAAGTTTCATAAAATCTAATTTTCAGATGATTTTTTGCATGGACTTCCATCATAACCTTCCCTCGTAAAATATATAAAGGATATTAGACGGTTAGTATCATTTCGAATAGTTCCCGATTTAATTTGATATTTGACCGAAACTAGTATAAACTAGTGTATAATATATTATGATTTTTGACAGAAACTTGCATATCGAATAGTTTCATAGAATCTAGTTTTGAGATGATTTTTTGGGATGGACTTCCATCATAACCTTTCCTCTTAACATATATAAATGATATGAAAAGTCTCGTATTATTTCAAATAGTCCCCAATTGAATTTTATTTTTTTGACCGAAACTATTGTATAATATACTACAATTTGTTTATCAAAACTTGCATTTCGAAAAGTTTCATAGAATCTAATTTTCAGATTATTTTTTGCATTAACTTCTATCATAACCTTCCCTCTTAACATATATAAATGATTTGAAAATTTCGTATCATTTCAAATAGTTAAAATTGATTTTTTTGACATAAACTAGTGTATAATATACTACGATTTTTGACCAAAACTTGCATTTCAAAAAGTTTCATAGAATCTAATTTTTAGATGATTTGTTGCATGGACTTCTATCATAACATTCCCTCTTAACATATATAAATGATCTGAAAAGTTTCGTATCATTTCAAATACACCCGAATTAAATTTGATTTTTTTGACTGAAACTAGTGTATAATATACAACGATTTTTTACCGAAACTTTCATTTCGAAAAGTTTCATAAAATCTAATTTTCAGATGATTTTTTTGCATGGACTTCCATCATAACCTTCACTCGTAAAATATATAAATGATATTAGATGTTTCGTATCATTTCGAACAGTCCCCGATTTAATATTATTTTTGACCGAAACTAGTATAAACTAGTGTATAATATATTATGATTTTTGACCGAAACTTGCATTTCAAATACTTACATAGAATCTAGTTTTAAGATGATTATTTTTGCATGGACTTCCATCATAACCTTTCCTCTTAACATATATAAATGATCTGAAAAGTCTCGTATCATTTCAAATAGTCCCCGATTAAATTTTATTTTTTTGACCGAAACTAGTGTATAATATACTACGATTTTTTACCGAAACTTGCATTTCGAAAAGTTTCATAGAATCTAATTTTCAGATGATTTTTTGCATGGACTTCTATCATAACCTTCCCTCTTAATAAATATAAATGATCTGAAAACTTTCGTATCATTTCAAATAGTCCCCAATTAAATTTGATTTTTTAAACCGAAACTAGTTTATAATATACTACGATTTTTGACTGAAACTTGCATTTTGAAAAGTTTCATAAAATCTAATTTTCAGATGAGTTTTTGCATGGACTTCCATCATAACCTTCCCTCGTAAAATATATAAATGATATTAGACACTTCGTATCATTTAGAACAGTCTTCGATTTAATTTGATTTTTGACCGAAACTAGTATAAACTAGTGTATAATATATTATGATTTTTGACCGAAACTTGCATTTCCAATTGTTTCAAAGAATCTAGTTTTGAGATGATTTTTTTGCAAGGACTTCCATCATAACCTTTCCTCTTAACATATATAAATGATTTGAAAAGTCTCGTATCATTTCAAATAGTCCCCAATTAAATTTTATTTTTTTGACCGAAACTAGTGTATAATATACTAGGATTTTTTTACCGAAACTTGCATTTCGAAAAGTTTCATAGAATCTAATTTTCATATTATTTTTAGCATGAACTTCCATCATAACCTTCCCTCTTAACATATATAAATGATTTGAAAAGTTTCGTATCATTTCATACAGTTAAATTTGATTTTTTTTACCGAAACTAGTGTATAATATACTATGATTTTTGACCGAAACTTGCATTTCGAAAAGTTTCATAGAATCTAATTTTCAGATGATATTTTGCATGGACTTCTATCATAACCTTCCCTCTTAATATATATAAATTATGTGAAAAGTTTCGTATCATTTCAAATAGTCCCCAATTAAATTTGATTTTTTTGATCGAAACTTGTGTATAATATACTACGATTTTTGACCGAAACTTACATTTCGAAAGTTTCATAAAATCTAATTTTCAGATGATTTTTTGCATGGACTTCCATCATAACCTTCCCTCGTAAAATATATAAAGGATATTAGACGGTTCGTATCATTTCGAATAGTTCCCGATTTAATTTGATATTTGACCGAAACTAGTATAAACTAGTGTATAATATATTATGATTTTTGACAGAAACTTGCATATCGAATAGTTTCATAGAATCTAGTTTTGAGATGATTTTTTGGGATGGACTTCCATCATAACCTTTCCTCTTAACATATATAAATGATATGAAAAGTCTCGTATTATTTCAAATAGTCCCCAATTGAATTTTATTTTTTTGACCGAAACTATTGTATAATATACTACAATTTGTTTATCAAAACTTGCATTTCGAAAAGTTTCATAGAATCTAATTTTCAGATTATTTTTTGCATTAACTTCTATCATAACCTTCCCTCTTAACATATATAAATGATTTGAAAATTTCGTATCATTTCAAATAGTTAAAATTGATTTTTTTGACATAAACTAGTGTATAATATACTACGATTTTTGACCAAAACTTGCATTTCAAAAAGTTTCATAGAATCTAATTTTTAGATGATTTGTTGCATGGACTTCTATCATAACATTCCCTCTTAACATATATAAATGATCTGAAAAGTTTCGTATCATTTCAAATACACCCGAATTAAATTTGATTTTTTTGACTGAAACTAGTGTATAATATACAACGATTTTTTACCGAAACTTTCATTTCGAAAAGTTTCATAAAATCTAATTTTCAGATGATTTTTTTGCATGGACTTCCATCATAACCTTCACTCGTAAAATATATAAATGATATTAGATGTTTCGTATCATTTCGAACAGTCCCCGATTTAATTTGATTTTTGACCGAAACTAGTATAAACTAGTGTATAATATATTATGATTTTTGACCGAAACTTGCATTTCAAATACTTACATAGAATCTAGTTTTAAGATGATTATTTTTGCATGGACTTCCATCATAACCTTTCCTCTTAACATATATAAATGATCTGAAAAGTCTCGTATCATTTCAAATAGTCCCCGATTAAATTTTATTTTTTTGACCGAAACTAGTGTATAATATACTACGATTTTTTACCGAAACTTGCATTTCGAAAAGTTTCATAGAATCTAATTTTCAGATGATTTTTTGCATGGACTTCTATCATAACCTTCCCTCTTAATAAATATAAATGATCTGAAAACTTTCGTATCATTTCAAATAGTCCCCAATTAAATTTGATTTTTTAAACCGAAACTAGTTTATAATATACTACGATTTTTGACTGAAACTTGCATTTTGAAAAGTTTCATAAAATCTAATTTTCAGATGAGTTTTTGCATGGACTTCCATCATAACCTTCCCTCGTAAAATATATAAATGATATTAGACATTTCGTATCATTTAGAACAGTCTTCGATTTAATTTGATTTTTGACCGAAACTAGTATAAACTAGTGTATAATATATTATGATTTTTGACCGAAACTTGCATTTCCAATTGTTTCAAAGAATCTAGTTTTGAGATGATTTTTTTGCAAGGACTTCCATCATAACCTTTCCTCTTAACATATATAAATGATTTGAAAAGTCTCGTATCATTTCAAATAGTCCCCAATTAAATTTTATTTTTTTGACCGAAACTAGTGTATAATATACTAGGATTTTTTTACCGAAACTTGCATTTCGAAAAGTTTCATAGAATCTAATTTTCATATTATTTTTAGCATGAACTTCCATCATAACCTTCCCTCTTAACATATATAAATGATTTGAAAAGTTTCGTATCATTTCATACAGTTAAATTTGATTTTTTTTACCGAAACTAGTGTATAATATACTATGATTTTTGACCGAAACTTGCATTTCGAAAAGTTTCATAGAATCTAATTTTCAGATGATATTTTGCATGGACTTCTATCATAACCTTCCCTCTTAATATATATAAATTATGTGAAAAGTTTCGTATCATTTCAAATAGTCCCCAATTAAATTTGATTTTTTTGATCGAAACTTGTGTATAATATACTACGATTTTTGACCGAAACTTGCATTTCGAAAGTTTCATAAAATCTAATTTTCAGATGATTTTTTGCATGGACTTCCATCATAACCTTCCCTCGTAAAATATATAAAGGATATTAGACGGTTCGTATCATTTCGAATAGTTCCCGATTTAATTTGATATTTGACCGAAACTAGTATAAACTAGTGTATAATATATTATGATTTTTGACAGAAACTTGCATATCGAATAGTTTCATAGAATCTAGTTTTGAGATGATTTTTTGGGATGGACTTCCATCATAACCTTTCCTCTTAACATATATAAATGATATGAAAAGTCTCGTATTATTTCAAATAGTCCCCAATTGAATTTTATTTTTTTGACCGAAACTATTGTATAATATACTACAATTTGTTTATCAAAACTTGCATTTCGAAAAGTTTCATAGAATCTAATTTTCAGATTATTTTTTGCATTAACTTCTATCATAACCTTCCCTCTTAACATATATAAATGATTTGAAAATTTCGTATCATTTCAAATAGTTAAAATTGATTTTTTTGACATAAACTAGTGTATAATATACTACGATTTTTGACCAAAACTTGCATTTCAAAAAGTTTCATAGAATCTAATTTTTAGATGATTTGTTGCATGGACTTCTATCATAACATTCCCTCTTAACATATATAAATGATCTGAAAAGTTTCGTATCATTTCAAATACACCCGAATTAAATTTGATTTTTTTGACTGAAACTAGTGTATAATATACAACGATTTTTTACCGAAACTTGCATTTCGAAAAGTTTCATAAAATCTAATTTTCAGATGATTTTTTTGCATGGACTTCCATCATAACCTTCACTCGTAAAATATATAAATGATATTAGATGTTTCGTATCATTTCGAACAGTCCGCGATTTAATTTGATTTTTGACCGAAACTAGTATAAACTAGTGTATAATATATTATGATTTTTGACCGAAACTTGCATTTCAAATACTTACATAGAATCTAGTTTTAAGATGATTATTTTTGCATGGACTTCCATCATAACCTTTCCTCTTAACATATATAAATGATCTGAAAAGTCTCGTATCATTTCAAATAGTCCCCGATTAAATTTTATTTTTTTGACCGAAACTAGTGTATAATATACTACGATTTTTTACCGAAACTTGCATTTCGAAAAGTTTCATAGAATCTAATTTTCAGATGATTTTTTGCATGGACTTCTATCATAACCTTCCCTCTTAATAAATATAAATGATCTGAAAACTTTCGTATCATTTCAAATAGTCCCCAATTAAATTTGATTTTTTAAACCGAAACTAGTTTATAATATACTACGATTTTTGACTGAAACTTGCATTTTGAAAAGTTTCATAAAATCTAATTTTCAGATGAGTTTTTGCATGGACTTCCATCATAACCTTCCCTCGTAAAATATATAAATGATATTAGACATTTCGTATCATTTAGAACAGTCTTCGATTTAATTTGATTTTTGACCGAAACTAGTATAAACTAGTGTATAATATATTATGATTTTTGACCGAAACTTGCATTTCCAATTGTTTCAAAGAATCTAGTTTTGAGATGATTTTTTTGCAAGGACTTCCATCATAACCTTTCCTCTTAACATATATAAATGATTTGAAAAGTCTCGTATCATTTCAAATAGTCCCCAATTAAATTTTATTTTTTTGACCGAAACTAGTGTATAATATACTAGGATTTTTTTACCGAAACTTGCATTTCGAAAAGTTTCATAGAATCTAATTTTCATATTATTTTTAGCATGAACTTCCATCATAACCTTCCCTCTTAACATATATAAATGATTTGAAAAGTTTCGTATCATTTCATACAGTTAAATTTGATTTTTTTTACCGAAACTAGTGTATAATATACTATGATTTTTGACCGAAACTTGCATTTCGAAAAGTTTCATAGAATCTAATTTTCAGATGATATTTTGCATGGACTTCTATCATAACCTTCCCTCTTAATATATATAAATTATGTGAAAAGTTTCGTATCATTTCAAATAGTCCCCAATTAAATTTGATTTTTTTGATCGAAACTTGTGTATAATATACTACGATTTTTGACCGAAACTTGCATTTCGAAAGTTTCATAAAATCTAATTTTCAGATGATTTTTTGCATGGACTTCCATCATAACCTTCCCTCGTAAAATATATAAAGGATATTAGACGGTTCGTATCATTTCGAATAGTTCCCGATTTAATTTGATATTTGACCGAAACTAGTATAAACTAGTGTATAATATATTATGATTTTTGACAGAAACTTGCATATCGAATAGTTTCATAGAATCTAGTTTTGAGATGATTTTTTGGGATGGACTTCCATCATAACCTTTCCTCTTAACATATATAAATGATATGAAAAGTCTCGTATTATTTCAAATAGTCCCCAATTGAATTTTATTTTTTTGACCGAAACTATTGTATAATATACTACAATTTGTTTATCAAAACTTGCATTTCGAAAAGTTTCATAGAATCTAATTTTCAGATTATTTTTTGCATTAACTTCTATCATAACCTTCCCTCTTAACATATATAAATGATTTGAAAATTTCGTATCATTTCAAATAGTTAAAATTGATTTTTTTGACATAAACTAGTGTATAATATACTACGATTTTTGACCAAAACTTGCATTTCAAAAAGTTTCATAGAATCTAATTTTTAGATGATTTGTTGCATGGACTTCTATCATAACATTCCCTCTTGACATATATAAATGATCTGAAAAGTTTCGTATCATTTCAAATACACCCGAATTAAATTTGATTTTTTTGACTGAAACTAGTGTATAATATACAACGATTTTTTACCGAAACTTGCATTTCGAAAAGTTTCATAAAATCTAATTTTCAGATGATTTTTTTGCATGGACTTCCATCATAACCTTCACTCGTAAAATATATAAATGATATTAGATGTTTCGTATCATTTCGAACAGTCCCCGATTTAATTTGATTTTTGACCGAAACTAGTATAAACTAGTGTATAATATATTATGATTTTTGACCGAAACTTGCATTTCAAATACTTACATAGAATCTAGTTTTAAGATGATTATTTTTGCATGGACTTCCATCATAACCTTTCCTCTTAACATATATAAATGA
Source organism: Lathyrus aphaca (assembly GCA_963966055.1). Classification (NCBI taxonomy): domain Eukaryota; kingdom Viridiplantae; phylum Streptophyta; class Magnoliopsida; order Fabales; family Fabaceae; genus Lathyrus; species Lathyrus aphaca. The sequence goes on from OZ014522.1 coordinate 239,587,755, forward strand.
TCTGAAAAGTCTCGTATCATTTCAAATAGTCCCCGATTAAATTTTATTTTTTTGACCGAAACTAGTGTATAATATACTACGATTTTTTACCGAAACTTGCATTTCGAAAAGTTTCATAGAATCTAATTTTCAGATGATTTTTTGCATGGACTTCTATCATAACCTTCCCTCTTAATAAATATAAATGATCTGAAAACTTTCGTATCATTTCAAATAGTCCCCAATTAAATTTGATTTTTTAAACCGAAACTAGTTTATAATATACTACGATTTTTGACTGAAACTTGCATTTTGAAAAGTTTCATAAAATCTAATTTTCAGATGAGTTTTTGCATGGACTTCCATCATAACCTTCCCTCGTAAAATATATAAATGATATTAGACATTTCGTATCATTTAGAACAGTCTTCGATTTAATTTGATTTTTGACCGAAACTAGTATAAACTAGTGTATAATATATTATGATTTTTGACCGAAACTTGCATTTCCAATTGTTTCAAAGAATCTAGTTTTGAGATGATTTTTTTGCAAGGACTTCCATCATAACCTTTCCTCTTAACATATATAAATGATTTGAAAAGTCTCGTATCATTTCAAATAGTCCCCAATTAAATTTTATTTTTTTGACCGAAACTAGTGTATAATATACTAGGATTTTTTTACCGAAACTTGCATTTCGAAAAGTTTCATAGAATCTAATTTTCATATTATTTTTAGCATGAACTTCCATCATAACCTTCCCTCTTAACATATATAAATGATTTGAAAAGTTTCGTATCATTTCATACAGTTAAATTTGATTTTTTTTACCGAAACTAGTGTATAATATACTATGATTTTTGACCGAAACTTGCATTTCGAAAAGTTTCATAGAATCTAATTTTCAGATGATATTTTGCATGGACTTCTATCATAACCTTCCCTCTTAATATATATAAATTATGTGAAAAGTTTCGTATCATTTCAAATAGTCCCCAATTAAATTTGATTTTTTTGATCGAAACTTGTGTATAATATACTACGATTTTTGACCGAAACTTGCATTTCGAAAGTTTCATAAAATCTAATTTTCAGATGATTTTTTGCATGGACTTCCATCATAACCTTCCCTCGTAAAATATATAAAGGATATTAGACGGTTCGTATCATTTCGAATAGTTCCCGATTTAATTTGATATTTGACCGAAACTAGTATAAACTAGTGTATAATATATTATGATTTTTGACAGAAACTTGCATATCGAATAGTTTCATAGAATCTAGTTTTGAGATGATTTTTTGGGATGGACTTCCATCATAACCTTTCCTCTTAACATATATAAATGATATGAAAAGTCTCGTATTATTTCAAATAGTCCCCAATTGAATTTTATTTTTTTGACCGAAACTATTGTATAATATACTACAATTTGTTTATCAAAACTTGCATTTCGAAAAGTTTCATAGAATCTAATTTTCAGATTATTTTTTGCATTAACTTCTATCATAACCTTCCCTCTTAACATATATAAATGATTTGAAAATTTCGTATCATTTCAAATAGTTAAAATTGATTTTTTTGACATAAACTAGTGTATAATATACTACGATTTTTGACCGAAACTTGCATTTCAAAAAGTTTCATAGAATCTAATTTTTAGATGATTTGTTGCATGGACTTCTATCATAACATTCCCTCTTAACATATATAAATGATCTGAAAAGTTTCGTATCATTTCAAATACACCCGAATTAAATTTGATTTTTTTGACTGAAACTAGTGTATAATATACAACGATTTTTTACCGAAACTTTCATTTCGAAAAGTTTCATAAAATCTAATTTTCAGATGATTTTTTTGCATGGACTTCCATCATAACCTTCACTCGTAAAATATATAAATGATATTAGATGTTTCGTATCATTTCGAACAGTCCCCGATTTAATTTGATTTTTGACCGAAACTAGTATAAACTAGTGTATAATATATTATGATTTTTGACCAAAACTTGCATTTCAAATACTTACATAGAATCTAGTTTTAAGATGATTATTTTTGCATGGACTTCCATCATAACCTTTCCTCTTAACATATATAAATGATCTGAAAAGTCTCGTATCATTTCAAATAGTCCCCGATTAAATTTTATTTTTTTGACCGAAACTAGTGTATAATATACTACGATTTTTTTACCGAAACTTGCATTTCGAAAAGTTTCATAGAATCTAATTTTCAGATGATTTTTTGCATGGACTTCTATCATAACCTTCCCTCTTAATAAATATAAATGATCTGAAAACTTTCGTATCATTTCAAATAGTCCCCAATTAAATTTGATTTTTTAAACCAAAACTAGTTTATAATATACTACGATTTTTGACTGAAACTTGCATTTTGAAAAGTTTCATAAAATCTAATTTTCAGATGAGTTTTTGCATGGACTTCCATCATAACCTTCCCTCGTAAAATATATAAATGATATTAGACATTTCGTATCATTTAGAACAGTCTTCGATTTAATTTGATTTTTGACCGAAACTAGTATAAACTAGTGTATAATATATTATGATTTTTGACCGAAACTTGCATTTCCAATTGTTTCAAAGAATCTAGTTTTGAGATGATTTTTTTGCAAGGACTTCCATCATAACCTTTCCTCTTAACATATATAAATGATTTGAAAAGTCTCGTATCATTTCAAATAGTCCCCAATTAAATTTTATTTTTTTGACCGAAACTAGTGTATAATATACTAGGATTTTTTTACCGAAACTTGCATTTCGAAAAGTTTCATAGAATCTAATTTTCATATTATTTTTAGCATGAACTTCCATCATAACCTTCCCTCTTAACATATATAAATGATTTGAAAAGTTTCGTATCATTTCATACAGTTAAATTTGATTTTTTTTACCGAAACTAGTGTATAATATACTATGATTTTTGACCGAAACTTGCATTTCGAAAAGTTTCATAGAATCTAATTTTCAGATGATATTTTGCATGGACTTCTATCATAACCTTCCCTCTTAATATATATAAATTATGTGAAAAGTTTCGTATCATTTCAAATAGTCCCCAATTAAATTTGATTTTTTTGATCGAAACTTGTGTATAATATACTACGATTTTTGACCGAAACTTGCATTTCGAAAGTTTCATAAAATCTAATTTTCAGATGATTTTTTGCATGGACTTCCATCATAACCTTCCCTCGTAAAATATATAAAGGATATTAGACGGTTCGTATCATTTCGAATAGTTCCCGATTTAATTTGATATTTGACCGAAACTAGTATAAACTAGTGTATAATATATTATGATTTTTGACAGAAACTTGCATATCGAATAGTTTCATAGAATCTAGTTTTGAGATGATTTTTTGGGATGGACTTCCATCATAACGTTTCCTCTTAACATATATAAATGATATGAAAAGTCTCGTATTATTTCAAATAGTCCCCAATTGAATTTTATTTTTTTGACCGAAACTATTGTATAATATACTACAATTTGTTTATCAAAACTTGCATTTCGAAAAGTTTCATAGAATCTAATTTTCAGATTATTTTTTGCATTAACTTCTATCATAACCTTCCCTCTTAACATATATAAATGATTTGAAAATTTCGTATCATTTCAAATAGTTAAAATTGATTTTTTTGACATAAACTAGTGTATAATATACTACGATTTTTGACCGAAACTTGCATTTCAAAAAGTTTCATAGAATCTAATTTTCAGATGATTTTTTGCTTGGACTTCTATCATAACCTTCCCTCTTAATATATATAAATGATGTGAAAAGTTTCGTATCATTTCAAATAGTCCCCAATTAAATTTGATTTTTTTGATCGAAACTAGTGTATAATATACTACGATTTTTAACCGAAACTTGCAATTCGAAAAGTTTCATAAAATGTAATTTTCAGATGATTTTTTGCATGGACTTCCATCATAACCTTCCCTCGTAAAATATATAAATGATATAAGACGTTTTGTATCATTTCAAACAGTCCCCGATTTAATTTGATTTTTGACCGATACAAGTATAAACTAGTGTATAATATATTATGATTTTTGACCGAAACTTGCATATCGAATAGTTTCATAGAATCTAGATTTCAGATGATTTTTTTGCATGGACTTCCATCATAACCGTTCCTCTTAACATATATAAATGATCAGAAAAGTCTCGTATCATTTCAAATAGTACCGAATTAAATTTGATTTTTTTGACCGAAACCAGTGTATAATATACTACGATTTTTTACCGAAACTTGCATTTCGAAAAGTTTCATAGAATCTAATTTTCAGATATTTTTTGCATGGACTTCTATCATAACCTTCCCTTTTAACATATATAAATGATCTGAAAAGTCTCGTATCATTGCAAATAGTCCCCAATTAAATTTGATTTTTTTGATTGAAACTAGTGTATAATATACTACGATTTTTTACCGAAACTTGCATTTCGAAAAGTTTCATAAAATCTAATTTTCAGATGATTTTTTGTATGGACTTCCATCATAACCTTCACTCGAAAAATATATAAATGATATTAGACGTTTCATATCATTTTGAACAGTCCCCGATTTAATTAGATTTTTGACCAAAACTAGTATAAACTAGTGTATAATATATTATGATATTTGACCGAAACTTGCATTTCTAATTGTTTCAAAAAATCTAGTTTTGATAAGATTTTTTTGCATGGACTTCCATCATAACATTTCCTCTTAACATATATAAATGATCTGAAAAGTCTCGTATCATTTTTAACAGTCCCCAATTAAATTTTATTTTTTTGACCGAAACTAGTGTATATTATATTACGATTTTTTACCGAAACTTGCATTTCGAAAAGTTTCATAGAATCTAATTTTCATATTATTTTTAGCATGAACTTCTATCATAACCATCCCTCTTAACATATATAAATGATCTGAAAAGTTTCGTATAATTTCAAATAGTTAAATATTATTTTTTTTACCGAAACTAGTGTATAATATACTACGATTATTGACCGAAACTTGCATTTCGAAAAGTTTCATAGAATCTAATTTTCAGATGATTTTTTGCATGGACTTCTATCATAACCTTCCCTCTTAAGATATATAAATGATCTAAAAAGTTTCATATCATTTCAAATAGTTCCCAATTAAATTTGATTTTTTTGACCGAAACTAGCGTATAATATACTACGATTTTTGACCGAAACTTGCATTTCGAATAGTTTCATAAAATCTAATTTTCAGATATTTTTTGCATGGACTTCCATCATAACCTTCACTCGTAAAATATATAAATGATATTTGGCATTTCGTATAATTTCGAACAGTCCCCGGTTTAATTTGATTTTTGACCGAAACTAGTATAAACTAGTGTAAAATATATTATGATATTTGACCGAAACTTGCATTTCAAAAAGTTTCATAGAATCTAGTTTTGAGATGATTATTTTGCATGGACTTCCATTATAACCTTTCCTCTTAACATATATAAATGATCTGAAAAGTCTCGTATCATTTCAAATAGTTCCCAATTAAATTTTATTTTTTTGACCGAAACTAGTGTATAATATACTACGATTTTTGACCGAAACTTGCATTTCGAAAAGTTTCATAGAATCTAATTTTCAGATGATTTTTTGCATGCACTTCTATCATAACCTTCCCTCTTAATATATATAAATGATATGAAAAGTTTCGTATCATTTCAAATAGTCCCCAATTAAATTTGATTTTTTTGACCGAAACTATTGTTTAATATACTACGATTTTTGACCGAAACTTGAATTTCGAAAAGTTTCATAAAATCTAATTTTCACATGATTTTTTGCATGGACTTCCATTATAACCTTCCCTCGTAAAATATATAAATGATATTAGACATTTCGTATCATTTCGAACAGTCCCCAATTTAATTTGATTTTTGACCGAAACTAGTATAAACTAGTGTAAAATATATTATGATATTTGACCGAAACTTGCATTTCAAAAAGTTTCATAGAATCTAGTTTTGAGATGATTATTTTGCATGGACTTCCATTATAACCTTTCCTCTTAACATATATAAATGATCTGAAAAGTCTCGTATCATTTCAAATAGTGTCCAATTAAATTTTATTTTTTTGACCGAAACTAGTGTATTACTACGATTTTTTACCGAAAATTGCATTTCGAAAAGTTTCATAGAATCTAATTTTCAGATTATCTTTTGCATGAACTTCTACCATAACCTTCCCTCTTAACATATATATATGATCTGAAAAGTTTCGTATCATTTCAAACAGTTAAATTTGATTTTTTATACCGAAACTAGTGTATAATATACTACGATTTTTGACTGAAACTTGCATTTTGAAAAGTTTCATAGATTATAATTTTCAAATGATTTTTTGCATGGACTTCTATCATAACCTTCCCTCTTAATATATATAAATGATCTGAAAAGTTTGTTATCATTTCAAATAGTCCCCAATAAAATTTGATTTATTTGACCGAAACTAGTGTATAATATACTACGATTTTTTACCCAAACTTGCATTTCGAAAAGTTTTATAAAATCTAATTTTCAGATGATTTTTTTGCATGGACTATCATCATAACATTCCCTCGTAAAATATATAAATGATATTAGATGTTTCGTATCATTTCGAAAAGTCCCCGATTTAATTTGATTTTTGACCGAAACTAGTATAAACTAGTGTATATTATGATTTTTTAACGAAACTTGCATTTCGAAAAGTTTCATAGAATCTAATTTTCAAATGATTTTTTGCATGGACTTTTAAAATAACCTTACCGCTTAACATATATAAATGATCTGAAAAGTCTTGTATCATTTCAAATAGTACCGAATTAAATTTGATTTTTTTGACCGAAACCAGTGTATAATATACTACGATTTTTTACCGAAACTTGCATTTCGAAAAGTTTCATAGAATCTAATTTTCAGATGATTTTTTGCACGGACATCTATCATAACCTTCCCTCTTAACATATATAAATGATCTGAAAATTTCGTATCATTTCAAATAGTTAAAATTGATTTTTTTGACATAAACTAGTGTATAATATACTACGATTTTTGACCGAAACTTGCATTTCAAAAAGTTTCATAGAATCTAATTTTCAGATGATTTTTTGCTTGGACTTCTATCATAACCTTCCCTCTTAATATATATAAATGATGTGAAAAGTTTCGTATCATTTCAAATAGTCCCCAATTAAATTTGATTTTTTTGATCGAAACTTGTGTATAATATACTACGATTTTTGACCGAAACTTGCATTTCGAAAGTTTCATAAAATCTAATTTTCAGATGATTTTTTGCATGTACTTCCATCATAACCTTCACTCGTAAAATATATAAATGATATTAGATGTTTCGTATCATTTCGAACAGTCCCCGATTTTATTTGATTTTTGACCGAAACCAGTATAAACTAGTGTATAATATATTATAATTTTTGACCGAAACTTGCATTTCAGATAGTTTCATAGAATCTAGTTTTGAGATGATTTTTTTGGTTGGAATTTCATCATAACATTTCCTCTTAACATATATAAATGATCTGAAAAGTCTCGTATCATTTCAAATAGTCCCTAATTAAATTTTATTTTTTTGACCGAAACATGTGTATAATAAACTACGATTTTTTTTACCAAAACTTGCATTTCGAAAAGTTTCATAGAATCTAATTTTCGGATTATTTTTTGCATGAACTTCTATCATAACCTTCCCTCTTAACATATATAAATGATCATAAAATTTTGTATCATTTCAAACAGTTAAATTTGATTTTTTTTGACCGAAATTGTGTATAATATACTACGATTTTTGACCGAAACTTGCATTTCGAAAAGTTTCATAGAATCTAATTTTCCGATGATATTTTGCATGGACTTCTATCATAACCTTCCCCCTTAATATATATATAAATGATGTGAAAAGTTTCGTATCATTTAAAAAAGTCCCCAATTAAATTTGATTTATTTGACCGAAACCTGTGTATAATATACTACGATTTTTGATCGAAACTTGCATTTCGAAATGTTTCATAAATCTAATTTTCAGATGATTTTTTGCTTGGACTTCCATCATAACCTTCACTCGTAAAATATATAAATGATATTAGACATTTCGTATCATTTCGAATAGTCCCCGATTTAATTTGATTTTTTCCCGAAACTAGTATAAACTAGGGTAAAATATATTATGATTTTTGACGGAAACTTGCATTTCAAATAGTTTCATAGAATCTAGTTTTGAGATGATTTTTTTGCATGTACTTCCATCATATCCTTTTCTCTTAACATATATAAATGATCTGAAAAGTCTCGTATCATTTCAAATAGTTCCCAATTAAATTTTATTTTTTTGACCGAAACTAGTGTATAATATACTACGATTTTTGACCGAAACTTGCATTTCGAAAAGTTTCATAGAATCTAATTTTCAGATGATTTTTTGCATGCACTTCTATCATAACCTTCCCTCTTAATATATATAAATGATATGAAAAGTTTCGTATCATTTCAAATAGTCCCCAATTAAATTTGATTTTTTTGACCGAAACTATTGTTTAATATACTACGATTTTTGACCGAAACTTGCATTTCGAAAAGTTTCATAAAATCCAATTTTCAGATGATTTTTTGCATGGACTTCCATCATAACCTTCACTCGTAAAATATATAAATAATATTAGACGTTTCGTATCATTTCGAACAGTCCCCGATTTAATTTGATTTTTTACCGAAACTAGTATAAACTAGTGTATAATATATTATGATTTTTGACCGAAACATGCATTTCAAATAGTTTCATAGAATCTAGTTTTGATATGATTTTTTTGGATGGATTTTCATCATAACCTTTCCTTTTAACTAATATAAATGATCTGAAAAGTCTCGTATCATTTCAAGTAGTCCCCAATTAAATTTTATTTTTTTGACCGAAACAAGTGTATAATATACTACGATTTTTTTACCAAAACTTGCATTTCGAAAAGTTTCATAGATTCTAATTTTCAAATGATTTTTTGCATGGACTTTTATCATAACCTTCCCTCTTAATATACATAAATGATCTGAAAAGTTTGTTATCATTTCAAATAGTCCCCAATAAAATTTGATTTATTTGACCGAAACTAGTGTATATACTACGACTTTTGACCCAAACTTGCATTTCGAAAAGTTTTATAAAATCTAATTTTCAGATGATTTTTTTGCATGGACTTCCATCATAACCTTCCCACGTAAAATATATAAATGATATTAAACGTTTCGTATCATTTCGAACAGTCCCCGGTTTAATTTGATTTTTGACAAAAACCAGTATAAACTAGTGTATATTATGATTTTTTGGCGAAACATGCATTTCGAAAAGTTTCCTAGAATCTAATTTTCAAATGATTTTTTGGATGGACTTTTATCATAACCTTACCGCTTAACATATATAAATGATCTAAAAAGTCTCGTATCATTTCAAATAGTACCGAATTAAATTTGATTTTTTTGACCGAAACCAGTGTATAATATACTACGATTTTTTACCGAAACTTGCATTTTGAAAAGTTTCATAGAATCTAATTTTCAGATGATTTTTTGCACGGACATCTATCATAACCTTCCCTCTTAACATATATAAATGATCTGAAAAGTCTCGTATCATTTCAAATAGTCCCCAATTAAATTTGATATTTTTGACAGAAAATAGTGTATAATATACTACGATTTTTGACCGAAACTTGCATTTCGAAATGTTTCATAAAATCCAATTTTCAGATGATTTTTTGCATGGACTTCCATCATAACCTTCACTCGTAAAATATATAAATAATATTAGACGTTTCGTATCATATCGAACAGTCCCCGATTTAATTTGATTTTTGACCGAAACTAGTATAAACTAGTGTATAATATATTATGATTTTTGACCGAAACTTGCATTTCAAATAGTTTCATAGAATCTAGTTTTTATTTGATTTTTTTGGATGGACTTTCATCATAACCTTTCCTCTTAACATATATAAATGATCTGAAAAGTCTCGTATCATTTCAAATAGTCCCCAATTAAATTTGATATTTTTGACAGAAAATAGTGTATAATATACTACGATTTTTTACCGAAACTTGCATTTCGAAAGGTTTCATAAAATCCAATTTTCAGATGATTTTTTGCATGGACTTCCATCATAACCTTCACTCGTAAAATATATAAATAATATTAGACGTTTCGTATCATATCGAACAGTCCCCGATTTAATTTGAATTTTGACCGAAACTAGTATAAACTAGTGTATAATATATTATGATTTTTGACCGAAACATGCATTTCAAATAGTTTCATAGAATCTAGTTTTGATTTGATTTTTTTGGATGGACTTTCATCATAACCTTTCCTCTTAACATATATAAATGATCTGAAAAGACTCGTATCATTTCAAATAGTCCCCAATTAAATTTTATTTTTTTGACCGAAACAAGTGTATAATATACTACGATTTTTTTACCAAAATTTGCATTTCGAAAAGTTTCATAGAATCTAATTTTCGGATTATTTTTTGCATGAACTTCTATCATAACCTTCCCTCTAAACATATATAATTGATCTGAAAAGCTTCGTATCATTTCAAACAGTTAAATTTGATTTTTTTGACCGAAACTAGTGTATAATATACTACGATTTTTGACCGAAACTTACATTTCGAAAAGTTTCATAGATTCTAATTTTCAGATGATTTTTTGCATGAACTTCTATAATAAACATCCTTCTAAACATATATAAATGATCTGAAAATTTTCGTATCATTTCAAACAATTAAATTTAAATTCTTTGACCGAAACTAGTGTATAATATACTACGATTTTTTTGACCAAAACTTGCATTTCGAAAAGTTTCATAGAATCTAATTTTCAGATGATTTTTTGCATAGACTTCTATCATAACCTTCCCTCTTAATATATATAAATGATTTGAAAAGTTTTGTATCATTTCAAATATTCCCCAATTAAATTTGATTTTTTTGACCAAAAATAGTGTAATATACTACGATTTTTGACCGAAACTTGCATTTCGAAAAGTTTCATAAAATCCAATTTTCAGATGATTTTTTGCATGGACTTCCATCATAACCTTCACTCGTAAAATATATAAATAATATTAGACGTTTCGTATCATTTCGAACAGTCCCCGATTTAATTTGATTTTTGACCGAAACTAGTATAAACTAGTGTATAATATATTATGATTTTTGACGAAACTTGCATTTCAAATAGTTTCATAGAATCTAGTTTTGATATGATTTTTTTGGATGGATTTTCATCATAACCTTTCCTCTTAACATATATAAATGATCTGAAAAGTCTCGTATCATTTCAAGTAGTCCCCAATTAAATTTTATTTTTTTGACCGAAACAAGTGTATAATATACTACGATTTTTTTACCAAAACTTGCATTTCGAAAAGTTTCATAGAATCTAATTTTCGGATTATTTTTTGCATGAACTTCTATCATAACCTTCCCTCTAAACATATATAAATGATCTGAAAAGCTTCGTATCATTTCAAACAGTTAAATTTGATTTTTTTGACCGAAACTAGTGTATAATATACTACGATTTTTGACCGAAACTTACATTTCGAAAAGTTTCATAGATTCTAATTTTCAGATGATTTTTTGCATGAACTTCTATAATAACCTTCCTTCTAAACATATATAAATGATCTGAAAAGTTTCGTATCATTTCAAACAATTAAATTTGATTTTTTTTTACCGAAACTAGTGTATAATATACTACGATTTTTGACCGAAACTTGCATTTCGAAAAGTTTCATAGAATCTAATTTTCAGATGATTTTTTGCATGGACTTCTATCATAACCTTCCCTCTTAATATATATAAATGATGTGAAAAGTTTCGTATCATTTCAAATAGTCCCCAATTAAATTTGATTTTTTTGACCAAAACTAGTGTAATATACTACGATTTTTGACCGAAACTTGCATTTCGAAAAGTTTCATAAAATCCAATTTTTAGATGATTTTTTGCATGGACTTCCATCATAACCTTCACTCGTAAAATATATAAATAATATTAGACGTTTCGTATCATTTCGAACAGTCCCCGATTTAATTTGATTTTTGACCGAAACTAGTATAAACTAGTGTATAATATATTATGATTTTTGACGAAACTTGCATTTCAAATAGTTTCATAGAATCTAGTTTTGATATGATTTTTTTGGATGGATTTTCATCATAACCTTTCCTCTTAACATATATAAATGATCTGAAAAGTCTCGTATCATTTCAAGTAGTCCCCAATTAAATTTTATTTTTTTGACCGAAACAAGTGTATAATATACTACGATTTTTTTACCAAAACTTGCATTTCGAAAAGTTTCATAGAATCTAATTTTCGGATTATTTTTTGCATGAACTTCTATCATAACCTTCCCTCTAAACATATATAAATGATCTGAAAAGCTTCGTATCATTTCAAACAGTTAAATTTGATTTTTTTGACTGAAACTAGTGTATAATATACTACGATTTTTGACCGAAACTTACATTTCGAAAAGTTTCATAGATTCTAATTTTTAGATGATTTTTTGCATGAACTTCTATAATAACCTTCCTTCTAAACATATATAAATGATCTGAAAAGTTTCGTATCATTTCAAACAATTAAATTTGATTTTTTTTTACCGAAACTAGTGTATAATATACTACGATTTTTGACCGAAACTTGCATTTCGAAAAGTTTCATAGAATCTAATTTTCAGATGATTTTTTGCATGGACTTCTATCATAACCTTCCCTCTTAATATATATACATGATGTGAAAAGTTTCGTATCATTTCAAATAGTCCCCAATTAAATTTGATTTTTTTGACCAAAACTAGTGTAATATACTACAATTTTTGACCGAAACTTGCATTTCGAAAAGTTTCATAAAATCCAATTTTTAGATGATTTTTTGCATGGACTTCCTTCATAACCTTCACTCGTAAAATATATAAATAATATTAGACGTTTCGTATCATTTTGAACAGTCCCCGATTTAATTTGATTTTTTACCGAAACTAGTATAAACTAGTGTATAATATATTATGATTTTTGACCGAAACTTGCATTTCAAATAGTTTCATAGAATCTAGTTTTGATATGATTTTTTTGGATGGATTTTCATCATAACCTTTCCTCTTAACATATATAAATGATCTGAAAAGTCTCGTATCATTTCAAGTAGTCCCCAATTAAATTTTATTTTTTTGACCGAAACAAGTGTATAATATACTACGATTTTTTTACCAAAACTTGCATTTCGAAAAGTTTCATAGAATCTAATTTTCGGATTATTTTTTGCATGAACTTCTATCATAACCTTCCCTCTAAACATATATAAATGATCTGAAAAGTTTCGTATCATTTCAAACAGTTAAATTTGATTTTTTTGACCGAAACTAGTGTATAATATACTACGATTTTTAGCCGAAACTTACATTTCGAAAAGTTTCATAGATTCTAATATTCAGATGATTTTTTGCATGAACTTCCATAATAACCTTCCCTCTAAACATATATAAATGATCTGAAAAGTTTCGTATCATTTCAAACAATTAAATTTGATTTTTTTTACCGAAACTAGTGTATAATATACTACGATTTTTGACCGAAACTTGCATTTCTAAAAGTTTCATAGAATCAAATTTTCAGATGATTTTTTGCATGGACTTCTATCATAACCTTCCATCTTAATATATATAAATGATGTGAAAAGTATCGTATCATTTCAAATAGTCCCCAATTAAATTTGATTTTTTTGACCAAAACTAGTGTAATATACTACAATTTTTGACCGAAACTTGCATTTCGAAAAGTTTCATAAAATCCAATTTTTAGATGATTTTTTGCATGGACTTCCATCATAACCTTCACTCGTAAAATATATAAATAATATTAGACGTTTCGTATCATTTCGAACAGTCCCCGATTTAATTTAATTTTTGACCGAAACTAGTATAAATTAGTGTATAATATATTATGATTTTTGACCGAAACTTGCATTTCAAATAGTTTCATAGAATCTAGTTTTGATATGATTTTTTTGGATGGATTTTCATCATAATCTTTCCTCTTAACTTATATAAATGATCTGAAAAGTCTCGTATCATTTCAAGTAGTACCCAATTAAATTTTATTTTTTTGACCGAAACAAGTGTATAATATACTACGATTTTTTTACCAAAACTTGCATTTCGAAAAGTTTCATAGAATCTAATATTAGGATTATTTTTTGCATGAACTTCTATCATAACCTTCCCTCTAAACATATATAAATGATCTGAAAAGCTTCGTATCATTTCAATCAGTTAAATTTGATTTTTTTGACCGAAACTAGTGTATAATATACTACGATTTTTGACCGAAACTTACATTTCGAAAAGTTTCATAGATTCTAATTTTAAGATTATTTTTTGCATGAACTTCTATAATAACCTTCCTTCTAAACATATATAAATGATCTGAAAAGTTTCGTATCATTTCAAACAATTAAATTTGATTTTTTTGACCGAAACTAGTGTATAATATACTACGATTTTTGACCGAAACTTGCATTTCGAAAACATTCATAAAATCTAATTTTCAGATGATTTTTTGCATGGACTTATATCATAACCTTCCCTCTTAATATATATAAATGATGTGACAAGTTTCGTATCATTTCAAATAGTCCCCAATTAAATTTGATTTTTTTGACCAAAACTAGTGTAATATACTACGATTTTTGACCGAAACTTGCATTTCGAAAAGTTTCATAAAATCCAATTTTTAGATGATTTTTTGCATGGACTTCCATCATAACATTCACTCGTAAAATATATAAATAATATTAGACGTTTCGTATCATTTCGAACATTCCCCGATTTAATTTGATTTTTGACCGAAACTAGTATAAACTAGTGTATAATATATTATGATTTTTGACCGAAACTTGCATTTCAAATAGTTTCATAGAATATAGTTTTGATATGATTTTTTTGGATGGACTTTCATCATAACCTTTCCTCTTAACATATATAAATGATCTGAAAAGTCTCGTATCATTTCAAATAGTCCCCAATTAAATTTTATTTTTTTGACCGAAACAAGTGTATAATATACTACGATTTTTTTTACCAAAACTTGCATTTCAAAAAGTTTCATAGAATCTAATTTTCGGATTATGTTTTGCATGAACTTATATAATAACCTTCCCTCTAAACATATATAAATGATCTGAAAAGTTTCGTATCATTTCAAACAATTAAATTTGATTTTTTTGACCGAAACTAGTGTATAATATACTACGATTTTTGACCGAAACTTGCATTTCGAAAACATTCATAAAATCTAATTTTCAGATGATTTTTTGCATGGACTTCTATCATAACCTTCCCTCTTAATATATATATAAATGATGTGACAAGTTTCATATCATTTCAAATAATCCCCAATTAAATTTGATTTTTTTGACCAAAACTAGTGTAATATACTACGATTTTTGACCGAAACTTGCATTTCGAAAAGTTTCATAAAATCCAATTTTTAGATGATTTTTTGCATGGACTTCCATCATAACATTCACTCGTAAAATATATAAATAATATTAGACGTTTCGTATCATTTCGAACATTCCCCGATTTAATTTGATTTTTGACCGAAACTAGTATAAACTAGTGTATAATATATTATGATTTTTGACCGAAACTTGCATTTCAAATAGTTTCATAGAATCTAGTTTTGATATGATTTTTTTGGATGGACTTTCATCATAACCTTTCCTCTTAACATATATAAATGATCTGAAAAGTCTCGTATCATTTCAAACAGTCCCCAATTAAATTTTATTTTTTTGACCGAAACAAGTGTATAATATACTACGATTTTTTTTACCAAAACTTGCATTTCGAAAAGTTTCATAGAATCTAATTTTCGGATTATTTTTTGCATGAACTTCTATCATAACCTTCCCTCTAAACATATATAAATGATCTGAAAAGCTTCGTATCATTTCAAACAGTTAAATTTGATTTTTTTGACCGAAACTAGTGTATAATATACTACGATTTTTTACCGAAACTTACATTTCGAAAAGTTTCATAGATTCTAATTTTCAGATGATTTTTTGCATGAACTTCTATAATAACCTTCCCTCTAAACATATATAAATGATTTGAAAAGTTTCGTATCATTTCAAACAATTAAATTTGATTTTTTTGACCGAAACTAGTGTATAATATATTACGATTTTTGACCGAAACTTGGATTTAGAAAAGTTTCATAGAATCTAATTTTGAGATGATTTTTTGCATGGACTTCTATCATAACCTTCCCTCTTAATATATATAAATGATGTGAAAAGTTTCGTATCATTTCACATAGTCCCCAATTAAATTTGATTTTTTTGACCAAAACTAGTGTAATATACTACGATTTTTGACCGAAACTTGCATTTCGAAAAGTTTCATAAAATCCAATTTTCAGATGATTTTTTGCATGGACTTCCATCATAACCTTCACTCGTAAAATATATAAATAATATTAGACATTTCGTATCGTTTCGAACAGTCCCCGATTTAATTTGATTTTTGACCGAAACAAGTATAAACTAGTGTATAATATATTATGATTTTTGACCGAAACTTGCATTTCAAATAGTTTCATAGAATCTAGTTTTGAGATGATTTTTTTGGATGGACTTTCATCATAACCTTTCCTCTTAACATATATAAATGATCTGAAAAGTCTCGTATCATTTCAAATAGTCCCCAATTAAATTTTATTTTTTTGACTAAAACAAGTGTATAATACTACGATTTTTGACCGAAACTTGCATTTCGAAAAGTTTCATAGAATCTAATTTTCAGATGATTTTTTGCATGGAATTCTATCATAACCTTCCCTCTTAATATATATAAATGAAGTGAAAAGTTTCATATCATTTCAAATAGTCCCCAATTAAATTTGATTTTTTTGACCGAAACTAGTTTATAATATACTACGATTTTTTACTCAAACTTGCATTTCGAAAAGTTTCATAAAATCTAATTTTCAGATGATTTTTTGCATGGACTTCAATCATAACCTTCCCTCATATTATATCTAAATGATGTGAAAAGTTTCGTATCATTTCAAATAGTCCCCAATTAAATTTGATTTTTTTGACCGAAACTAGTGTATAATATACTACGATTTTTGACCGAAACTTGCATTTCAAAAAGTTTCATAAAATCTAGTGTTCAGATGATTTTTTTGCATGGACTTCCATCGTACCGTTCCTCTTAACATATATAAAAGATCTGAAAATTCTCGTATCATTGTTGCTCCCGGGATTTTCATCCTAGTACAAACGCGAAAGTGGCGCGGAAAAGGTAGAGTCGCCAGCCAGGCATTTTTATCCCGAATGAATGGGAAAGGTAATGCTGCACAAACCTGAGGAAGAAGGAAATGACAAGGTCCTGTGAACCAAAGATCTGGGTTTGGGAGTCGGTTACGACCTGGGATGGTATTAGCACCACAGACCGTCTGCCGTACCCGACGCGATCCACGCTTGTTTGTTTTGTTTCAAAGGGTAAAAAAAATATAATTGCTGCTGAACAAAAGAGTTGCTATCTGGAATGGAAATTGAATGAGAAAGAGAACTGGAAAAGAAATGAAAAGAAAGAGGGAAATTTAGGGAAAATAAAGAATGTGCTCGAACGGGCCCTACCCCGCTGCCTAAGTACCTCATCGGGAAAATGAGGATCAGAGTCGACGTAGTTCGCCTAACTAAGGCGGGAACTGTTTGTTTGTGTTTTTTATAGCTGGAACTGCGTATGTCTATGCTCAGGTGTTGCAGGCTCGTCTGGTAATGGGGTTGTTGTTGTGGTTGATATGTCGGTTGCTGAGGAATTGGAGTGGGAATGGTGACTGCTGCCACTGACCTATGAACATATTGTGGTCTGCCCCTGCTGGCCTGAATAACATTAGTCTCACCGGTTCTTCTTGGACCCACAAAAGGTTTTCTGGGGTTGCTGGACGAGCTCGCACCGTTGTCAGAAATCTTGCCCATTTTTAACAGGCTTTCGATCCTTTCTCCAGCTATGACTACGTCAGCGAAGCTGGTGGAAGAAAAGGCAGCTAGCCTGTCAATGTATGTCCCTTGGAGGGTGTTCATAAACATGTCGGCCATTTCCCTCTCCGACATGGGTGGCTGGACAGCAGCAGCAAGCTGTCTCCACCTCTGGGCGTACTCCCGGAAGCTTTCCCTGGATGATTGAGACATTCCCATCAGGAGGGTCCTGTTAGGAGCCATATCCAAGTTATACTGGTATTGTCTGATAAAGGCCTCAGCCAGGTCCTTCCAGCATCTGATGGTTGCTCTAGTCAGGTGAGAGTACCATTCCCTTGAAGCTCTTGTTAAGCTATCTTCAAAATAAAACATCCATAGCTTTTCATCCATGGTATATGCCTTCAGCCTCCCCATAAAGGATTGTAAATGGGTTCGGGGACAGGAAGTTCCGTTGTACTTCTCAAAGCACGGAGGTTTAAACTTGTGGGGAATCCTTACCCCGTCCACTAGACCCATGTCCATAACATCAAAGCCCAAAGAATTTTGAGACTCCAGGGATCTCAATTTTTCAGCAATTTCATCTAGCCTTCTGTCATAGGCTTCATCCCCAGCTCCCATCACAGTAAATTGATCTTCCTGGGGGTCTTCCTGTAATACTCTGCCTGCAGTGGCATTCCCTTGCACATTAGCAGGGATGTTGATCTCTGGATGAAGGTGGGGTCCATACACTGGAGGATTAACATGAGGCTGAAGCCTCTCATTGTTGCTCGTTCCCCCAGTCCCTAGATGGGGTTCCTCCTGGGTCTGCCTTTCTACTAAAGCCCTTAATCTCTCTTGGCTCTGTGCCAATCCATTCATCACCTCCATAAACTGGGTCATCTGATTTCTCATCTCCAGTCTCTCATTGGCCATTTGAGTCCTGACCTCTGTAAGGTCCTGCTGTACTTGGTCCATTTGTATACCCGGAAGGTTGTTGCGAGTAGGATATCTGTGTGGACGGTTGAGTGGGAACACCCGTCGTCGAGCAATAGTTCCTGAGATCACAACAGAGTTAGTAACAACAAAACAAAAACCTACAAAACAAAGCAAAAGTTAGTATGCAATGCAGTATGCTTATTTGTTTCCAAGGTATCCGGCTTGGCATTTGGTTTTGACCTTTCCAGACCCCTGAGGAAGGTGCTTTGATGTTGCTTTGAGAGAAAAAGAACTCAGATGAAACAAACTAATGAATATATTACAAAAAGGTGAATGATACATAGTTTGTTTTTTACAATACATGCCCTCTGAGGGGTCAAAAATACAACATAAAAGAAAAGTACATGAAATGAAAGCAACAACAAGCAAAAGGTCAGACACCAAGACCAAACTCATCCTCCTAGACTTCCTTCAAAAGTGCTTCAGTTACAGGATTAGCTGGATGCTCTGTGAGGTTCCTGATGAGAAGATTCCTGGTGGTGATAGCAGTGGTTAGCTTCTTGTGTCTGCTTTGGTCCTTTGACCTTTTTACACCAGCTCTGAGTTTCAATTCTGAGATTTCCCTCTGGGCTGCTACTAGGGCTTCCTGTTGCTCCTTTGCATTAGCCTCCAACTGCTCAATCTTGTCCTGGGTTCTCTTATCCTCCTGAGTGCGAGCTTCAGTGATCCTGACCCACCTAGCTTGGCTCTCCTTCAGATAAATATCAGTCCTTGCTTTCTGGAACTGGGCCTCTTTACAGGCATTCTTCAAAATCTGTTCTCCAGCCCTTGACTTCTTGATGTAGTCCTCTGACTTTTCAATCTTGGCTAGATGCTCCACCTTTAGCTTTTCTAACCTCTCAATGTCCAGACGACCATCACTCCTCTCCCAGAGGGTTCTCTTCAAGGCTTCAGACAAATTCTCATTCCTCTCTTTGAGCTTCTCAAACTCCTCCAGACTGACAGTGGCTGGAGGTGGTGCTGTGGAGGGTCCAGGTACATCTTCAATGGTGAAGGGCATCCCAGAAATTTGAGCCCTGGCATGTGACCACTCATAATACTGAGCTGAGGCCACATTGTTGCATCTCCCAAGAATGGTTACCCCTTTAGTCTGGACATTGTCCCAAGCCCAGGATGCTTGCCTGACAATAGCCAGATTAGGCTTGATCTCGCAATAAAGGGTCTCAGCTAGATCTTGTACTCTAGGAGGGTGGACCAATGCATAGCCCAGTTGTATTTTGAATAGCAGAGGGTTGTAGTTGATGCAACCCTTCACTCCTATCAGAGGTACATTGGGAAATTGCCCACAACTAGTAATGTTGTCCCTGCCCTTGGTGCTCTGGGTGCACCACCTGATGTCATCTGAGGTCAAAGCAACAAGTCTCCTAGCCCAATTCCTCTGTTGGTGAGGATTCAAAAATGCATCAGTCTTGGGCAAGTGCTTGAGCAACCAGGTATGGAACAGGGGAGCACAACACCTCACCAATCTTCCTCTTTGCTTTTCATTCCTTTGGTGAACAGAGTAGTAGAAATCTCCCAGTAAGGTGGGTACTGGGTTCCTCAGAATGAAAAGATGGATTGCATTCTTGCTAATAAACTTAGGCTCATCTGCAAATAATATAACCCCATATATGCTTAGGGCTAATAATGCACAGACTGCCTTCCATTCACCTAAGGAAGCCTTCAGAATAGCCTGAGAGGTCAAGAAATCCAAGTGTAGACCAGAGATTCCAGCCTTTGCTGTCATGTTCTGCCCAATCAGAACTGGTTCCAGATACAATGCCTTTGCCATCTCTTCATTATTAGGGAAAGCCATCTCAGGGTTGAAGGGGACTCCACCCCTGATAGGTACACCAATCAGTGATGAATACTCTTCCAACAAGGGTCCCAACTGAAAATTCTGGAAGGTGAAGCACCTCAAAGGAGGATCATAGAACTGCAGGCAAGTATGAATCAAGCTCCTCTGGGAAGGGTCCAAATCCATAACCACATCAAGGATGCCTCCAAAATGTTCTCTGAATAGTGGTATATGGTCTGGAGTAATCAGGGCCTGGACCTTCCTGATGCCAGCTAGCTCAGGCTCAAAGAAATGATAGGAGATGTTGCTCTTCTTGGGTGCCATGTTTGGAGTTGAAGAGCTGAGACAGATGCTGATGATGGA
This sequence comes from Lathyrus aphaca, assembly GCA_963966055.1. Lineage (NCBI taxonomy): Eukaryota > Viridiplantae > Streptophyta > Magnoliopsida > Fabales > Fabaceae > Lathyrus > Lathyrus aphaca. The sequence continues at coordinate 239,608,961 of OZ014522.1, forward strand.
GACTAACACTGGAGATGGGCCACTGACAAGCTGATACTGGTGATGCAGGTGACTGAAGCAAGATAGCTGATGAAGGTTGCTGAAGCAAATAGCTGGTGAACAAAAAGGCCTATGCAGATGAAGGGGTCAAAACCAAGCCAAATGTGATATGGATACCCTGAAAAACAAATAAGCAAATGTTAAATGATGCAATGATGATGTATGCAAATGATATGCAAGGGTTTGTGATCAAGCTGGATCTGATTAACTGCCTTGATATAGGTCCATGTATGTTCAAGAAGTCCAGATGGAGGGTCATAAGTCCAGTAACCAAGGTGGGGAACTCAAATAAAGAGTCACATGTCCAGGGTTAAAAATCACAAGAACTGTTCCAAAATGGTGTACTCTTAATCAAAACAAAGTAACAGGGTATGTTGAGGTCAAGGGTACCTGCAAACCTATAAACAGCCCAACCCCCTCACAGGTGGTGTTCTAAAACAAGGATCCTCAGACTTGGATCAGTTATGAGAAGTGTAAACACTTCTAACCCGGAGGTACAGTGTTTACAATAACCATAAAAGATCTTCCTCTAATTCACCTCAGTTTCTGAAGGTCAATACTAAAGGTCATCCAGACTTAGCAAGCTTCCCAGATAGCCCTAGCACTACAGGAAATCTGTAGCACAAAGATCTCAAGAAGAAACCCATATCTGAACCGTGTTTCATATTCCCGCACCAGACCGAAATGGAATGGGAAAGAACATGAACCACTCTAGCCTAGGTGTCACTCAGGTCCCAGGTATAGGACCTTATCTCTCAATGAAACCCCTCCCATCAAGACAAAAAACCAGATCCAGCCAGAACAGTATGACAGTATGATGTATATAAAACTGTAAAGAAAAATAAAACAACTGTACATAAAGCAATAAACAAAACAAAATATACAAACACAGATAGCACATAACACCCCAGTAAACACAAATCAAACAAGCGCTAGGAGGAACCCACAAAAAGAACCAGAAGCCCTGGTTACAGTATAAGGGTCCCCAGCAGAGTCGCCAAGCTGTCGCTCCCGATAAATGAGAATGGCTCAGATAAAGGTACAGACGCGAACGGTCGGCGAGAGGATGACATGAGAACACACAGGAGTGAACTCAAGAGAAAGAAAGAGTCGCCAGTTAGGCATTTTTATCCCGGAGGAAAGGTAATGCTGCATAGACCTAGAAAAATATGGATAAGACGGTTGCGAACCAAAGAGACTGAGAAAGGGGGTTGGTTACAACCTGGGAAGGTATTAGCACCCAGATTGTCCGTCGTACTTGACGGGATCCACACTTAAAAGGTTTGTGTTTTAATGGGGTAGTGTCAGTGCAATTTGTGTATAAAGAGCCGGAAAAGGATGTACAGGTGTCAGTGTAAGAGAAGTGAAGTGTATAAGTGAAGTGTCAGTGTAAGAAATAAATGGAATGCTCAAGAATATGAGGCTAAAAGAATGATGCTTGAAAGAGGGGGAATATACAAAGACTTTTGTTCGATAACTGTTAAGTTATGCCTACGTATCCTCTCGTGCAATGAGGAAGTCAGAACACCGTAGTTCGACCCAAAGAGACTGAAAGATGAATTGACTTGTGAACTGCTTACTTGTCTATGCTCAAGTGTATGACCTGTCTGGCTTAGGTGCAAACTGTCTTGCATTAGACAGAAGAAGCAAGTTCTCGTTTATGAGTGGATGAGATGAGAAAAGAATCCCGGAGGAGACGATTATTGTTTGTTTTTGAGTTTTCAATCTTTTATTGCTTTTGAAAGTTTGTCATAAATTAATGAGCTTAAGCCTAAACCAATGGGTTAGTAAACTCATCACATCATCCCTCTGATTAGGGGTAATGAGAATACCTTAAGTGTGAAGTCAGCTTCTCACACTTAATCACCTTTGATGTAGGATTAAGATCATTAACCTACTTGTGATTATTTAGATGTTTTTGGTGTTTTTGTTTAGTGTTAAGTAATGAGATTAAGCCATAATCAGGGATTAAACAGACTCATTACACCATCCTAATAGAAGGATAATAGATGAGAGTGTTTAAGCTGAGGAATGCTCTTCAACTTAATCCATGATTAGGGATTAAACCCATGACAAAACAAAGCCTTTATTAAGTGGGTTTTAGTTAATGATAAGATGATGAAGTGATTTTTTAGGGTTTGTAAGACAACTTGAGGGGGACTTGTCCATTAACACTAGGGTTAGTCCTTCTCAACCAGTTAAGGAAGAATTAGAACCCTAATGCAAGGCCCAAGTTACAAGCTTGATGTCTTAGTGATTATTAAGTGAATTAATTAAAGGATTTAAACACATTAAGGGTTTAACACTTAGGATTAAAGTTGTACACTCCATCCTAATAGAAGGATGCAGGCATAAGCTTAATCACAAAGCCTTAAAACCTTTAGGGTTTAATCCTGGATTATGAGATGAGAAGAGAAGACTCAATGAGACACAAAGGTAAAAGCTAAATGAGGAACTAATCAAAACCCTAATCATTGTCATGCTTGGTTGTTCCTAAGGTTTGTGAGGTTTACAAGAGAAATCTTCAGAGAAACCACCAGGAAGCAGATGAAAGGAGCAAAGGAAAGCAAAGTAACTTGCTTCATTCAAGAAGACAAGTCACTTGAGGAAAGAAAGTAAGAAGAAGAAGGATGAGCAAGCTCAATCTCAAACACAATACAAAATGCAGCAATGATGCACAAGAGATATGAAAAGAAATTGTGAGAAGTGAAGGCAAATTCACCTCTCAAAGTTACTTACCACCTGAAAAGTTAATGAAAGGAATGCTATGCAATGAAAGATGGGGTGAAATGACATGATGCAAATCAAAACCAGAAGCATATACATGATGTTAATGATTCTATGAGATGATGCAAACATGAATCAAGGCATGAGTATGATCATACAAACACATGGATGCAAGAGAAGCATGCTTAGAACCATGATCATACATGAAAAGTTATGAAATGCAAATGACATACAACATGGCAAATGCAAGAAGCAATGATCAAGCATGATTCTAATATGTCTTAAGATGTAATATGAATCAAATGAATGCACAAAATGTCATGGCAAGTCATGGTATGCAAACAAATGCAAGATGAATGCAAAAGGAAGCCCAAATTAGGGTTTATGATCAATGCACAAAACAAAAATCAAAACCAGAAGCAAACATCAAGATAAAAAAATTGAAAATACATTCAAAGGAACCCTAAACCTATACAAACTCACTGCCCAAAGGAGGGGTTCTAACTCTTAACCTAATGAGGGTTATGAATTTCTTAAGATTGCTAGGGTTTTGAGGTACCTTGTCAAGAAAAATGTCAAACAAATTGAAAATGCAAAATCAAATCATGCCAATTTAATCCTATAAACTACATGATATGCAAGACACAATGCAAAAAGAATCAAAGTCCAACTCTTAAAGACTAGGCAGAAATGAATTTTCAAAGATTGGATCAAAATAATGCCTTGAAATGAAATTAATTCCATGAAAAATTGTCAAGAGACATCAAGATCAAAAAAGAAATTTGGTTTGAGGGTTGGACAATGTTTCTAAATGATTTTGAAGGTTTCATGAATTTTTTGGTGATTTTTAAATACCTAAAAGTATTTTTAATTAATTAATTCTCATTAATTAATTAAAAATAAACTTTTAAATGATTTAAAAATATTTTTTAATGCAAAAAAATAAAAATAAAAATGTTTTTGGTTTCTGAAAATTAATAAAAGATTGTATAAAAATTTTCAGAATTTTTGAAAATGTTTTACTATTTTAAATAAAATGAAGAAAACAAATGCAATTAAATGAAAAATAAAATGAAATTAAACTGAAAATGGGAAAGTATGCAAGATCAAGGGCTGAGGTTCAAACTGGCAGGGGCGGGAATGGACCTGGCGCACATCTGGACGGCCCAAATTCAAATTCACGCAATTAAGACTAAACCCTAATTAATTAACCCTAATGACTTTCAGACAACCGGAACACTGTTCCGGAGAAGAGTTCCGGTCGTCTTCTCCGGCCAACCATTCAAGCTATCTCTCCTAATACGCATCCCCATGCCCTAAAACTCTCCAGAAATGATCCTCTCCCTAACCCCAACAAGAATCAGCCATCAAAATTCGTTTATCCATCATCAAATCCATGAATCGAAGCAAAACGGAAAAGAACACAGAAATTTCAGAAGCTCATGAAATGCTTATTTCTCAACTATTTTCAAAACTAAACACATCATGGCAATCAGTGAAGCATGTAGAATCATTCTATAACATAAAATGAGAGTTCTGGAAAAATAAATGCCATGGCTACCTGAGCTGGAGCTTTCGAATCAGGGACTTTCTGGCCAGTTCTTTGCTTCAAATCCACTCCAATGATCCTCCTAAGAAGCTTGCAATGCTTGGTTGGAGTTTAAATAGCCTCTGGGGAGAGTTTGCAGAATCTCAGTTCATGAAATGTGAAAATCGTGTTTTTGATTGTGGAGGTTTTAGGGCAAAATGAGGGCAGGGAAATGATCAGCAAGGTTTGTGGAGTTGAGTGGTGGAAAAAGTTTGAAGGTTTGATGGCTGAATCAAAGGATTCGAAAGCTTTTGAAAATGTGAGAATTTTTGAGTATGTTGTCTTCTTGGAGATTTCAGGCTTGTGTGTGTTGTGTGTTATGCTTCATTTGGTCCACTTATCACAACTAGAGAGGTCAGAGGAGTTGGTGTGGCACTGTGGGATTGGTATGGGTTTTTTTGCAAAAAGTCAAGTCTAGGTGTACTTGAGGTATGGGCAAGTGTGAGGTTGTGATAGGGGCATGGTTGAGTTCAGCAGAGATCATGGAGTTCATATGGATCAGATTCTATGAGCTGTAACAAGTAGAAGCATGGCTTCATGGATTTTTGCAAGTTGGTACATGTTTGCCCCCTTTGGAAATTCATGAAGTTCAAGGCACCAAAATGCAATATTCTTGGGCCAATTCTGACTTTTAGAAGTCAAATGATCATATTGTGAAGAGTTTGTGCACATTTGAGGTCTTTAGAACACTTGATCAAGTCATTTTGCAAAATGCCTCTTTGGTAGAAAACTTCAAATTTTGTGATTTTAGCCAACTTTGACAAGCCATAACTTTTGATCCAAAATGAATTAGGTCATGTTCTTGTACTTTTTGAAAAGGGAATGATCCATTCTACAACTTTCATGACCAAAGTTTTTCCATTTGAAGCATTTTTGAATCAAAAAGCAAGGGTTGAAAAAGTTTCCCAAAATGGCAATTTCATTAAAAGTCAACTTTCCCAAAAAGTCAACTTTGCAAAAGACTTGAAATTCTTCAATTTTGTGAACTTCCAACTTCTTCTATGATCAAATAAAGATCATATACAATCAAAATGATGAAGAACACCCTTTGGTTGGGTCATTGGGGGCCTCAGATGCCCTGATTTTACACTGACTTGCCCAGAAAGTCAACTCTTGATCAGATGACTTCCCCATGGAATTTCTTCATGAAAATTGATATGCATACTCCCTATACCATATAGAGACCAATAGAAACAAGAATGACCAAAAAATTTGGAGTTATGGCCTTTGAAACCAAAACCCTAATTCTAGGTCATCTGTGCAGTTAAACCTGGCTCTGCTTCCATACCATTTTCAGTTCTTGTGATTTTTGACATCCTTGACTTTGAGAGGATATAATATAATGCTTGAACATACATGGACCCCTTTGAAGTGATTGATGACCTTTGGAGTGGCTCAAGAAGCTTTTAGATTGCTCAGATCACAAACCCTAGATGCAGATGACTTAGAATCAATGCAGTGAATAAAAAATGTAATATGAGATGCTATGATTGAGTTTATGCATATGAAATGATCACAAGCCATGGTGTGAATGGGTGAGGGAAAATTTGGGGTGTTTACACACCTGTCAAGAATACAAGGATGTATGCAAATGCCATGTTCAGTTATTTCTGAGGAATCTATCTGCCTTGATTCAAGTTTTGACACAGAAAAATCTAACAGCATGATTCATATATGTGATCCTCGGAAATAGCTGAACATGTGTTATAGAATGATATGATGTCATGTATGCAACAGGCATGTGATCAATAGTCTGATGTTGGTGTTGAGCAGTGAACCAACTGTCTGTATAGAACCACAATAGCGGCACCATCTCTGTATAGAACCCCATAACTGATAACCCAATAACTGTAAAACTGGATCACATAATTGAACAATCATTGATGGTGTTGAAGCTGAACAACGAGCCAAGTGTCTGTGGAGAGTCATAATAACAATCACAATATCAGGGTCACAATGGTAATCACAATAACAGTTTCTCTAAATAGAAATCCCGGATCTCTAAATCAAAGGACCATGTAGAACCAGATCACAACACTGGCAAAGTGGGTATGTTAAAGTTTAGGGTTCCTGCAAACCTATAAACCCCTCCCAATCTCACGGGTGTGCTACTCGGGTCAAACATCACAGACTCTCAAAGCCGAATAGCAATAATACGTTCACCATTTCCGAGAAATGGCTCATGACCAAATCAGGGAATCGGTTTGGCATTATGTACTACTCAGGGAGGCCTCAGCTGAGTCCAGAAAAACAAGCATCCCTCATAAGTCCCCAACTTCAACCACTGAATCGAGAAACAGTAGTACATTCATCCCGAAGGGTACAATACTATTGTCATACGAACAGTTTGCCTTAACCGGATTCCTATGAGAGAACCAGGCCATCCTATGTGAGTTTCCAGTGGGACCTTGGATGCGAGTGGGTTTGCCAACAAATGTGGTCTTCCACTGTCATCACTGGAGAGGGTTGTTTCCACTAAGGTTCTCAATGATCGGTCCCCAGCAGCACATAACCATCAAGGTTGTATCCCGAAGTGGGGAAGAACCCCACACAAGATAGTTCCAAGACGGTCGTAACCTGGGTGTGGAACACATCGCCACTCATCATGTAACCATGCGAGTACAACATGTCCACGCTAATCCTATAGTGCACTCAAGCCAGGTATTTGGCTTATCTCACAGTAACTCACATCCCACAGAAAAAATGAAGACCAACACAGCCAGACAGTCCAGTATAATATGATGCATGGAAAATAAATACTGAAAGCAGTAAATAAATGCGGTAAAGTAAAGTTGTAAAGTAAAAAAACTGTAAATAAAAACAGTAAAGCTAAACTAAAGCACACAGCAACAAACAGATAAACACCCAAAGAAACAAAACCAAACATGCGCTAGGATTGACTCTACAAGGGAAACCAGAGATTCTGGGTTCGATCCCCAGCAGAGACGCCAGCTGCGCTCCCGGGATTTTCATCCTAGTACAAACGCGAAAGTGGCGCGGAAAAGGTAGAGTCGCCAACCAGGCATTTTTATCCCGAACGAATGGGAAAGGTAATGCTGCACAAACCTGAGGAAGAAGGAAAGGACAAGGTCATGCGAACCAAAGATCTGGGTTCGGGAGTCGGTTACGACCTGGAAAGGTATTAGCACCCCAGACCGTCCGACGTACCCGACGGGATCCACGCTTGTTTGTTTTGTTTCAAAGGGTAAAAAAATATAATTGTTGTTGAACAAAAGAGTTGCTATCTGGAATGGAAATGATATGAGAAAGAGAACTGGAAAAGAAATGAAAAGAAAGAGGGAAATGTAGGGAAAATAAAGAATGTTCTCGAACGGGCCCTACCCCGCTGCCTACGTACCTCATCGGGAAAATGAGGATCAGAGTCGACGTAGTTCGCCTAACTAAGGCGGGAACTGTTTGTTTGTGTTTTTTATAGCTGGAACTGCGTATGTCTATGCTCAGGTGTTGCAGGCTCGTCTGGTACGAGTGCGTTACCGTTTTTCATGCGAGACAAGTCGTCGCAAGTTCGCGTTTAGAGTGAATGAGATGAGAAAGAGAAGTTCCCACATGATAGTCGCTTATTGTTTGTTTTTGTCTTTTATGAGAAATGTTTTGAATTTGTTTGTGAACATTCTCATACTAAGACCTATCCATTGTGGTAATACTTACACCTCGCCCCGAAACAGAACGCGTATAAGTACTCCACAACAAAGTCTCATGGCGTATAAGAACATTCAACCTTTATTAGGTGTTTTATTATTTACTTTATGAGGTGAGAAAAAATGAATCAAGTGGAAAAATGCAAAATCTAAGGGACTAAGACTCAATCCTAATTTTGTTTATTATGTACAAAAGGGAGATCCTAATGGTTTGTGAGATTTTTCTATTCCTAAGGAAAAAAGGAACTAGAAACTACTAGAATTCAACTTACTTCCTAAGGAAGTTAAGTTTATTCTAAGAACAATGGGGAAGCCTATACAAGCACAAATATGAAATGTAAGGCAAGTGAAAATTGAATGCATAAGAGATAGGAATGAAGTGAGGCTTACCTCAATCTTCCCCCCTACAAAACAAAGGTTAGCATGACAATGCATATTGAAAGTAAAATCAAAGCATAAAAGCGATTAAGTACCATAAACGTCCTAGAATGGAACTAGGGTTCGAAATAAGACCTAAGTCTAAAGGTGAAGGTACCTAAAGGTTACATGACTTCTAAATTCAGTAGCTGCATGCTATAGGTCCCTAGATATGCTAGGATACCTCACAATTTCAAACTATGTCAAACTATGTACTAAAAGTTCACCTAAATGCAAGTTAGGGTTTCTGGATGAAGTATGAATGCGTATGGCTTACAAGCATGAATTAATACATGAAATGAACATCAAAGTCAGTAGTGAATTCTTATGAATGAATATGAATAAACATATCATCATGGATGCAATGGTTTAGTCCTATGGATTAAGGATAAGAAGATGTGGGAAGAAGTGTAGTAAACATCGCATATGATCACAAAGAATGCAAATTAAGTATGAATGACATGTGAATATGCATGAAATGATTATGGGTCAGTAGCGTACAAGGTATCAGATGCAAATAGAATTTATGGCTTGGCATTTATGATTTCCGCATAATTCATGTTAATATTTAGAGGAGAAGAGAAACTAGTTTAAGGCAAAATTAGTTCACATAAGTATGCACTTTGAAACACCAAAACAAACCAAATGAAACATGGTTCAAAAAGTGACCTATAACTGGAATTAAGGTCTTAAAAGTGATCTATAATTAACTCCTAGAAGTTACCAAAAGGTGCCTCAAGCAAATGGCATGAATGCCTTTCTAATATCTAGGTTATGGAGCAAATAAACACATATTTGGACCTATAATCTAAGTGGCATGAAAAAATAGCAAAAAGGATTTAAATATTATAAAATTAAATACCTGGAATGTTGAAGTTAGTATCTAATATGGTCTAGAAGGATTTCACAAAATTATGCACCAAAGTTCCAAAACAATTTCTTAATGGTCAAGGTAACAAGGCATGATCGCCGAAAAACAATTCCATAAAGTGGATCAAAAATGGCACCAAAAATTATGAAAAAAATGGCCTAAGGAGCATCAAAATGTCACAAGTTCCAGTGATTAATCACACACAAAAAATAGGTCTCACACCTATGGGAAAAAATGGTCTTTGGTCCCTTATCTCAATACCATTCCTTTTGGGACAACTTGTAATCAAAAATCCAAATTAATTACTAAAACTATCCAAAACTGGAAACAAAAATTATGACAAATTAATTAAGAGGATGAGGGCAATTCATGAATGTTTCCAGAATTTTATCACACCTAAAACTATTTTTAATAATTGCGACGAAACGGGAAAAAAACGGTGATTTAAGGGAAAGCAAAAGGAAGTGATCCTAATGGTTCATAACCTAATCCCTAAGCTCCGAAATCGACACATATAATCAAAAAATCATAAGTAAATCCAGTGCCTCAGATGGAAGGGCTCAATATGCACCTTAAGTTATGTGATCCTAAGCCGCATACAACTAGAATGGTACATTAAAGTGGATAATCGAGATTACTTACTTGGTCGAAATGCCGATTCTTCACATAAAAGAAATAAAAAAAAACTTCAAGCAAGGTCTTGTGATCTTCATAAGAAAAATAAATGCTTATCTTCCATAATTATTTTGTGAAGATCCACCATAATCGAAATCGATGAATATCGATCAAAAACAAGTTTATGAACACTTAATCCAAACATATCACTAAACTATAAATAAAATTATTGCAAAAAAAATATAATTAAAAATTACAAGAAAAGAAAATGGATTAAGATATAAATCCACACAAAAAAATGACTTTTGCAAGAAAATTCAATAACAATTTTTTCCAAGAAAAAACCAATTAACAAATCTTAAAAATAAATAAATAATAAAGAACACCATGGGGTGCCACTAGAATCCAGAACTTGTGAATAATAAAATAGAGAACTGGCTCAAGGCCCAAACATTGCAATCCGCGGGGAGGGGGTTGTAAGCGTGAAACGGATGGTGTTAATAGAAGCCCATAGATTATGAGGCCCAATTTGAATGGCTTAGTGCGGAGAGGGTGTAAACCGAATTTGAAGGTGCTGATAGGAAATCCATGGTTGAAGAGGAGATAAGCCAAATCCACAAAGAGAAACCCTAAATGCTTATCAGATGAATAAAAGACACAAATTAATCCCCTTCCTTTCAGATGCGCCGCATCTCCTCTCGTTAGCCACACATCCTAACGGAACCACCATTCCACCACGTCGTGATCATCCCGCCTCCGTCGTTGCTTCTTCATCTTTTGTCGTTCTTCCTCTTCAACTCCTCTTTATAACTCATTGCTGTGATACTCCCTTCGTCGTGCCGTCCAGATAAAACGATGCCTCCATCATCGTAGCTTCATCATCTTCATTCGCGATCAAGACTCACGCTCCATCAAACCTCCGCGCGTGCATATCTTTAAAGAAATCTGACTCAGGTGTCGTTGTTGATTCGCGGTGGTGCTGATGTGAGGATGATAATGATGCGAAGATGGTGATAGTGCGAAGATGGAGACGGAGCAAATATGATGGTTGTGTCGTGATGGTGAAGAAGTCGAAGGCACGATGAAGAGTGGTGAGAAATTTCGCTCTAATTGAATGGAGAGTCCCGGCTATTGTGACTTCGAATCCGTGAGATTAAACTATTCAGGTGCAAGAATTTCTTATTGATCTTATTCTTCTCTGATGTTTCAATTTTGAAACCTTTCTATTATTCTGATTTTGAGACGTTGTTGCGGCTTGTTGTTGTTCTTGATATTGATTAATCTTGTGTTGAGTTTTGCAGGGAAAGATTGAAGAGGTTGTGGTGATGATGAACGTGAGCGATGGAGACTCTTGAAGTCAGTTGAAGGTTCCGAGGGTTTCAAGAAGTTATGGAAGATGAAGAGTTGAGGAAATGGTGATGGAGTTCTCGGTGAAAGGTGAAGTCGATGATTCAGGAAAATGAAAGTATTAGCGACATACCGGTAAACTCAAATTTCCTCTTCTGCTCAAACCTTGATTCTATCTCACACATATTCTTCTTCATCTCTCCGCAAATCCGATTTTGTCACATGAGCAAGGATTATCATTGATACGAGTCCAGTTCCCTTCTCTTTCTTCGTTTTGTTTCTGTGATCTGAGTCTTGCGGTTATGACGATTATTGTTGAATGTTGTTCTTTATTGATGTGAATTCGACGATTAAACTTGGTTCTTGGATTTGATTTTTTGCAGGGTTGAAGATTTGTAGATGGTGTTTGAAGATTGAAGATTGATTAAGATGAAGGATTGAGAGTCTGCTGAAAGCTGAGATGGGTGAAGATACTGATGAAGATTGATGCAGTGAAAGAGAGATTGAAGATTTGAAGGATTGGAGGTGAAATCTTGATGAGATTGATAAGGAAGAGGATTTGTGATTGAAAAATGTTGAAGATTGAAGAGAGTTTTTTTTCTTTTTTTTCAGTGAAAGTTTCTGAGTTTTTTTCTATTATCATTTGGTGAATCCCCCCCTTGAACTGGAAAATTCTGCTGCTATATACATTCCAAATTTCTTTTCTGTTATTTCATTCTGTTATTTTTTATAACTTAAATTATTAGCTTGATTGTGCTAGTCTTTTTTCAACTGAATTTCTCTGGTGTCCTTTGTTATTTTCTTGGAAACTCTGTTATATATCAGAATGGGAATTATATAGATTGGATCTATAAACTTGTATAACTTTGAAGAAAAAATATATAAAAGTAATAAGAACTGATTTGTTTAGACATTGGATTGGATGTATAACTCTTGGATTTAAATTGGATTGATGAAAAATGTTCTATAATTGAGAATTGAATTAAGATATAAAAAAATAATAATAATAATAATTGGAATGACCATTGGACAAAAATATGACTATGGACCGGTTAATGAATTTGGTTTAGGGATATAAGTTGTAATTTCAATGGAGTGTAAAAAAATAAAAAAAATAATGGCTTTGATGATTGGTACACACGGGCTTAGAAAATGGACTTTGGAATTGACTTTTATTTTGACTTTGGATTCAAATTGGATAATCAGCTTGAGTGATTTGTTTTGAATAAATGGATGCGGGTTTTATTCGAATAAATGGATGAAAGGCGGTTTATAATGGTTATTTCAAAGGAAACTCATAAATGAATGATGAATTAATTCAACAACAAACATGGATAAAATGGACAACAAGACTTATGACTTAGAAAAAAAATACGGGCTTAACACCAGTTGCACTATGACATTGAGTGTTAGGAATAACCTCGAACAACTTTTTTTCACATAAACCACAACCACACATTTTTCCTTAGCTCAAGTCGAACCTTTGAGTAAAAACCACTTCTCTAGAACTATGATGCCATGATGAATCCAAACATCGCTAATCCCTGAACCATGCCCTTTTCCATCATTTGGAAGTGTCGCGCTTGAATGAATACCCATAAAATGAACCCAGATCACCCCAATGGGCCTCAATCGGTGACATGCCCTCAAGCTCAATCATGAATGTGAATACTTGCGATGTTCGATGAAGAGGAATACGACTTTAGATGTTTGAGAGGAACCAGGACCCTAATAGACATGGATAAGGTATGAAACCCTAATTTATATGACATTGATCACATGCTTTAGGAGCCACTAAAATGCATGATCATGAATGCTATGACCTAATGGGAAAATGCAGATGAATGTGAAGCGAAAAACCAGATAGATGGTAATAAATATGAGGGAAAATTTTGAGGTATTACAGCTGCCCCTATTCAATCAACTGCAAACCTGAATGGATAATTGCAACAATGTTTAGACGTTCAAGGTATGGAGTGATTGAATACTCTAATAAAAAACCTGAAAATTTGCACACAGAGGATAATAGAAATGTCATCTGCCCATTTATTTATATTTTTGTTTTGACCTCTGAATAGGTAGCGGGAAAAGAACAAGGTGGAATGGGATCGATATCGAAAACCTGCAATGTGAATGTTGAGCGAAAAAAGCCACAACGAGGGTGCCTGTTGGCGAAGCAGGACTTAACGAGACCGTTAGTGAAACAAAACTCGACAATGTGACTGTTGGGCAGGGCCAAGCCACAAAGAAAACACGCGACTGCTGGGCAGGGCCAAGCCACGGAAGGTGCCTGTTGGCGAAACAGGGCTTAACGAGACCATTAGCGGAATGGAACTCGACAATATGACTGATGGGCAGGACCAAGCCACAAAGAAAACACGCGACTGCTGGGCAGGACCAAGCCACGGAAGGTGTCTGTTGGCGAAACAGGGCTTAACGAGACCATTAGCAGAATGGAACTCAACAATGTGACTGTTGGGCAGGACCAAGCCACAAAGAAAACACGCGACTATTGGGCAGGACCAAGCCACGGAAGGTGCCTGTTGGCGAAACAGGGCTTAACGAGACCATTAGCGGAATGGAACTCAACAATGTGACTATTGGGCAGGACCAAGCCACAAAGAACACGCGACTGCTGGGCAGGACCAAGCCACGGAAGGTGCCTGTTGGCGAAACAGGGCTTAACGAGACCATTAGCGGAATGGAACTCGACAATGTGACTGCTGGGCAGGACCAAGCCACAAAGAAAACACGCGACTGTTGGGCAGGACCAAGCCACGGAAGGTGTCTGTTGGTGAAACAGGGCTTAACGAAACCATTAGCGGAATGGAATCAACAATGTGACTGCTGGGCAGGACCAAGTCACAAAGAAAACACGCGACTGCTGGGCAGGACCAAGCCACGGAAGGTGCCTGTTGGAGAAATAGGGCTTAACGAGAACATTAGCGGAATGGAACTGAACAATGTGACTGCTGGACAGGACCAAGCCACAAAGAAAACACGCGACTGCTGGGCAGGACCACGCCACGGAAGAAGGAGCCTATTGTACAAAACAGGGCTTGGAAAGACAGGAGAGAAGCAACATCAACCGATTTACGACTCAAATAAGATCAACCGATCTAACCAGGAAATGGTATCAACCGATTCATAACCCGAAAAACGAGAACGTAATATCATCCGATTTACGACTAGAAGAGAAGTAATATCAACCGATTTACAACTCAGATAAGATCAACCGATCTAACTAGGAAATGGTATCAACCGATCCATAACCCGGAAAAAATGAGAACATAATATCATCCGACTTACGACTCGAAGAGAAGTAATATCGACCAATTTACAACTCAGATAAGATCAACCGATCTAACTAAGAAATGCTATTAACCGATCCATAACCAAGAAAATGAAGCCATCGTACTGAGACGAGACCAAAAAGAACAGGATCATTGTACTTAAATAATAACCCGACATGAAACTGTTGTACTGAAATAGGGACGCGAAAAAAATGAGACTGTTGTACTAAAACAAGACCCAAAGACAAGACTATTGTACTTAAATGGAGACTCGAAAGGAATGGGATCGTTGTACTTAAACGAGAGACCGAGACGCGACCATTGTACTTAAACAGAGACGCGAAAAAATGAGATTGTTGTACTGAAACAAGACTCAACTAGGGATAACAAACAAGACTAGGTAGAAATAACCACACGGGGAAATGAAGTTGCATTTTGTGGGGAATACTTCAGTCTGATTGGAGATGTAACATTTCGGGCGTTTGCGCAAGGTGCCACAACTATCTTATGCTTCATATGCATATGTTTGAATTTTTCTATGGCGTAATGCTCCATAATGATGGAAATGCTACGCTTTGGAAGATGCAAATGTAATGATGATTACTAAATGCAAATGCAAAGAGATCCCCTTATAAGGAGACTGCAAGTATCCCAAATGGCTTGACTGGGAAGCACTGGTGATCACTGCATTGATCTGGTTAATCTCCGTGAGAGGAAACAACTCTGCGGGGAACGTTGTTAATGATACACCGACTCTGAATAGTCGTCACTGCCAAAAATAAATTGTACTTTGAGATTAGAGAGCCAAGACCCTGCTGGAGATGGACCCTTCTTGAACTTTGGTGGGGAAGTGAAGACCTTCTGACTTGGCTGGGAACTAGAGGTATGGCATGGTTGAGGAAGAAACCTGCTGGAGAGGAAAAACACTCTTTGTACTGCTGGGGGATTGCCCCTGTATATGAAGGGAAGTCTCTGCTTGGGGGAAACCCCAGCCTTCTGTTGCCCTACTGGGGGAGATTTCAACTTCCAACTCTACTTAGGATGATGGAGGATGTCAATGATAATGCTTCCTGCTGAAGATAAGAGTTTAAGTTGCCCCTCGCTGGGGGTGAGAGACGATGATACCCTTCTGCTCAAGAAGTATCCTTCCATTAGCTACACTGCTGGAGCAGATATTGTCTAATGGGACTTGCTAAGGAATTCTTATCAATGAAGTCTGCTGATGAAACAACTCTTGAAGTACTTGTGTTGACAATGGCTTTGCTTCCAGCCTCTGGGTTGATAAATTGCCTACTAATCATGAGTGAACAATGATCCCTTGCAATTTTCAACTCGCCATAGATTAAGTTCCATTGGAAGAAAATGTCTCAAGAGGATTTTACAGAAAACATGACATACGAAATGCCTCAGTGTCTTCAAACTCTTGGAGAGATTCGTCGGATCTCGAAATAACTACCCCAGACTGCATGGTCTATGAAAGAAATTGCCTCGCGAGTATTCATGAAAAAGCTCATATCACTATGAGATAGTGTGTCCTAGTATTTCGAATCTTGGGATAGGTGCTTCTAATTAACCGTCTTCAGGAGAAAGTAACTTCTAGCACTCTTGGGGTGGCCTGCCCCAGTACGAGCCTTGAAGTGATCACCTATGACTGACTGTGTTTTGAAGAAAACACCCATACCAATTGTTCTTTGAAAGATTGGATCTCGAAGTAACTGCCCCAGTTTGGTTGAAATTTGAATAATGCCTCCGCCTGATGGCTCTTTGAGAGATTTGAATCTCGAAGTGATTACCCCAGCTTGGCTAAATTTTGAAGAGATTGCTCGACATGATTTCCCCAGATTAGTTGGCTCTTACCACGACTGTTGGGAAAGTCCCTACTCAATGGAGTTTTCTTGAAAAGTGCACCTCGACAGATTGTCCTTCGAAAGTTTCAGACTTCTCAACTTGGCAAGATTAAGCTTTTGGACTGAAGTTTCGTATGTGAATTTTTATGATGCCCAACCAATATATGCAAGCAGAAAGTGTTTATTCTAAGAATGAAAATTCTAATGCAACACACATGTTAATCTTGAAGTTTTACTGTAAAAAGATGTCGCCAACCTTTATGAGTGAATCACTAGTTAAAATACGACATTGATTTTTGATAGAAGAAAGCTTGCATATGCAACACCAACAAAGATCTTTCAACACCACTCATAGGAGTCAGGAACGCGGTCTCGTGGTAGTACGCTCTCAAAAATAACCATGTTTCAGTTAGGACTTTTGAGGGTTGTATCGTGGCCTGGTTCACGGTTATAGAAACAAATGATATAGGCTCGAAATTTATTTGTGCCCACCCATCTTCGTGATGTTCTCCATTCTTATTTTCAGCTAGCTTTCACAAGCGCTCACTTCTCAAAAAGGGTTTTGTGATGGTTGAGGAACCAATTACACTAACGGTTTAAGCACCAATCAAGTTGTTGTTTGGAGTCAGTCACCCCTTTGTCTTTCGTGTATGTGACACACGATTTTGTTCTTGTTTAAGGATCTTTCTTGTGTAATCATTTTCATCTTTCACTTTTGCATTATTTTTCTTATCCCTAACTTTTGCCTGGACTGATTCTTGTGAATCTTGGATTGTAAAGTCCAGCGGGATGCCCTAATTTTTGCCTAAGTCGCTTGTTTTCAAGTTTCAACTTAGCGAGCTTTTTCATTTCTTTAATTTTTGAATAAATCGTGTGACACTGGTTGTCTTGATTTCTTTGAAAGGTTTGTGACTGTCTCACTTTTCAGTTGATGAGGGATAACCATTGTGGTATCCGGTCTTTGAACCTCTTGATTGGGATAACCATTATGGTTTTTGCTCATTGGACCTCTTGATTTGGTACAACGAAAGGTAATGGATCCTCAGATGTGCACTCCTTTTTTAAAATTTGAACGCTTGGTCAAACTAACTAACGCTACCCTGCCCCTGGGTTAAGTACAAAGGTTTTTTCATGCAAAAATAAACTTCTTCTTCAAGGCTCAAATGGGTTGGCGAGGGTCTATCTCCCTTATATCTCCATTGTTTAGGATTTGAAACAATATATGTACATCGTCAACAGGGTCTTTCTCAAAAGCACACAATTAGAGATATTTGCGTTTTCATTTCGTCATCCTCCCTCACAGAGTTTAAGCACGACAGTTGGTATTGCAATGCACATACACAAAATCATGAGTGAATACGAATGGATTACTTCAAGAAAAACATGTGCATTTATTATGGTTAACATTCAAAAACAAATAAATTTCATGCATGCATACAAATGTTTACACAAACAATAGAAACTACAAATGAAAATGCAGTCAAGAAGCTGAACATTGTCGTCATTGAGGAGACTTGACTCTGTCTGGACTTATTGCTTTTGAAAATGCCTTTGCAAATTGGGAGGTCCATTTGATGAGGAGACTTTAATATGTGAGCAGACTTTCTGGCATGATGACATTTGAGTCGATCAAATTTTGCACATTGTGCCTGAATGCATCACAGTTGTCAAATGGTATGCCTAAATGCCCCTGAGTGGCACTTACATCTAGCATTCCCATCGTGGTTTCCATTATTGAGGAGGCCTGACTCTGTTTGGATTTATTGCTCTCGGAGACTTTCAACAGTCAGCAGTCTGGATGTTCATTCCATTACAGTTTTGTGTCATATTCCCACTTTTACCTGGTGTGAACACAATAGTCTTGGAGTCAATAAAATTCGCAGCCTTGTACTTACCTTTGTCTCTGAAAGACTTGCAATCTTCAATTAAATGGCCAGGTTCCCCAGAATGATAATCATACTTGGCATTGAAACCCCAAAGGAAGCTTTATCGGAGATGATCCTAATGCGACTAACTCAATCAGTTTGAATATAAGCAAATAAAGAAACCCATTGCACGTAGGAAATCGAAATATGATCAACTTCTTTTCAAGCTGTTATGACCTTTACCTATATGCTCTTCCCGTAGGACTCTCTTGGGAAGCTGAAATTGGATGCCGGCAAATGACGTCTGTAGGGAAGAGGTTGATAAATGAAGTTGATAAATAAGGTTTCTCGCAGAGATCTTGCACGATCTCCTGCCTACGTATCTCCATTGACCAATGGAGAATCAGAGCAGTGTAGTTCCCCTCACTAGGGATGAAAATAGCTTCGTTCAAAATATCCATAACCAAGCTCATCTGAGTCTTCATCTGGTTGACTTCCTCTTTCAGTAGTTTCTGACTTTGAAATAAAGCTTGTACCTCTGCCCTGGATGGTCTCAGCTGGGTCTTCATTTGGTTACCTTCGCCCAGAGTTATACCTTGATAGTTGTGATTCAAGTTGGCCATTGTGAAGGAAACCAAGTCATGATACTAATCTGTCTCTGAACACCTGTCAAGTTGGCCATTGTGAAGGAAACCAAGTCATGATACTAATCTGTCTCTGAACACCTTGTCACTCCCGATAAATGAGAATGGCTCAGATAAAGGTACAGACGCGAACGGTCGGCGAGAGGATGACATGAGAACACACAGGAGTGAACTCAAGAGAAAGAAAGAGTCGCCATCTAGGCATTTTTATCCAGGAGGAAAGGTAATGCTGCATAGACCTAGAAAAATATGGATAAGACGGTTGCGAACCAGAGAGACTGAGAAAGGGGGTTGGTTACAACCTGGGAAGGTATTAGCACCCAGATTGTCCGTCGTACTCGACGGGATCCACGCTTAAAAGATTTGTGTTTTAATGGGGTAGTGTCAGTGCAATTTGTGTATAAAGAGCCGGAAAAGGATGTACAGGTGTCAGTGTAAGAGAAGTGAAGTGTATAAGTGAAGTGTCAGTGTAAGAAATAAATGGAATGCTCAAGAATATGAGGCTAAAAGAATGATGCTGGAAAGAGGGGGAATATACAGAGACTTTTGTTCGATAACTGTTAAGTTATGCCTACGTATCCTCTCGTGCAATGAGGAAGTCAGAACACCGTAGTTCGACCCAAAGAGACTGAAAGATGAATTGACTTGTGAACTGCTTACTTGTCTATGCTCAAGTGTATGACCTGTCTGGCTCAGGTGCAAACTGTCTTGCATTAGACAGAAGAAGCAAGTTCTCGTTTATGAGTGGATGAGATGAGAAAAGAATCCCGGAGGAGACGATTATTGTTTGTTTTTGAGTTTTCAATCTTTTATTGCTTTTGAAAGTTTGTCATAAATTAATGAGCTTAAGCCTAAACCAATGGGTTAGTAAACTCATCACATCATCCCTCTGATTAGGGGTAATGAGAATACCTTAAGTGTGAAGTCAGCTTCTCACACTTAATCACCTTTGATGTAGGATTAAGATCATTAACCTACTTGTGATTATTTAGATGTTTTTGGTGTTTTTGTTTAGTGTTAAGTAATGAGATTAAGCCATAATCAGGGATTAAACAGACTCATTACACCATCCTAATAGAAGGATAATAGATGAGAGTGTTTAAGCTGAGGAATGCTTTTCAACTTAATCCATGATTAGGGATTAAACCCATGACAAAACAAAGCCTTTATTAAGTGGGTTTTAGTTAATGATAAGATGATGAAGTGATTTTTTAGGGTTTGTAAGACAACTTGAGGGGGACTTGTCCATTAACACTAGGGTTAGTCCTTCTCAACCAGTTAAGGAAGAATTAGAACCCTAATGCAAGGCCCAAGTTACAAGCTTGATGTCTTAGTGATTATTAAGTGAATTAATTAAAGGATTTAAACACATTAAGGGTTTAACACTTAGGATTAAAGTTGTACACTCCATCCTAATAGAAGGATGCAGGCATAAGCTTAATCACAAAGCCTTAAAACCTTTAGGGTTTAATCCTGGATTATGAGATGAGAAGAGAAGACTCAATGAGACACAAAGGTAAAAGCTAAACGAGGAACTAATCAAAACCCTAATCATTGTCATGCTTGGTTGTTCCTAAGGTTTGTGAGGTTTACAAGAGAAATCTTCAGAGAAACCACCAGGAAGCAAATGAAAGGAGCAAAGGAAAGCAAAGTAACTTGCTTCATTCAAGAAGACAAGTCACTTGAGGAAAGAAAGTAAGAAGAAGAAGGATGAGCAAGCTCAATCTCAAACACAAGACAAAATGCAGCAATGATGCACAAGAGAGATGAAAAGAAATTGTGAGAAGTGAAGG
This sequence comes from Lathyrus aphaca, assembly GCA_963966055.1. NCBI lineage: Eukaryota > Viridiplantae > Streptophyta > Magnoliopsida > Fabales > Fabaceae > Lathyrus > Lathyrus aphaca. The sequence goes on from OZ014522.1 coordinate 239,629,666, forward strand.
CAAATTCACCTCTCAAAGTTACTTACCACCTGAAAAGTTAATGAAAGGAATGCTATGCAATGCAAGATGAGGTGAAATGACATGATGCAAATCAAAACCAGAAGCATATACATGATGTTAATGATGCTATGAGATGATGCAAACATGAATCAAGGCATGAGGATGATCATACAAACACATGGATGCAAGAGAAGCATGCTTAGAACCATGATCATACATGAAAAGTTATGAAATGCAAATGACATACAACATGGAAAATGCAAGAAGCAATGATCAAGCATGATTCTAATATGTCTTAAGATGTAATATGAATCAAATGAATGCACAAAATGTCATGGCAAGTCATGGTATGCAAACAAATGCAAGATGAATGCAAAAGGAAGCCCAAATTAGGGTTTATGATCAATGCACAAAACAAAAATCAAAACCAGAAGCAAACATCAAGATAAAAAAATTGAAAATACATTCAAAGGAACCCTAAACCTATACAAACTCACTGCCCAAAGGAGGGGTTCTAACTCTTAACCTAATGAGGGTTATGAATTTCTTAAGATTGCTAGGGTTTTGAGGTACCTTGTCAAGAAAAATGTCAAACAAATTGAAAATGCAAAATCAAATCATGCCAATTTAATCCTATAAACTACATGATATGCAAGACACAATGCAAAAAGAATCAAAGTCCAACTCTTAAAGACTAGGCAGAAATGAATTTTCAAAGATTGGATCAAAATAATGCCTTGAAATGAAATTAATTCCATGAAAAATTGTCAAGAGACATCAAGATCAAAAAAGAAATTTGGTTTGAGGGTTGGACAATGTTTCTAAATGATTTTGAAGGTTTCATGAATTTTTTGGTGATTTTTAAATACCTAAAAGTATTTTTAATTAATTAATTCTCATTAATTAATTAAAAATAAACTTTTAAATGATTTAAAAATATTTTTTAATGCAAAAAAATAAAAATAAAAATGTTTTTGGTTTCTGAAAATTAATAAAAGATTGTATAAAAATTTTCAGAATTTTTGAAAATGTTTTACTATTTTAAATAAAATGAAGAAAACAAATGCAATTAAATGAAAAATAAAATGAAATTAAACTGAAAATGGGAAAGTATGCAAGATCAAGGGCTGAGGTTCAAATTGGCAGGGGCGGGAATGGACCTGGCGCGCATCTGGACGACCCAAATTCAAATTCACGCAATTAAGACTAAACCCTAATTAATTAACCCTAATGACTTTCAGACGACCGGAACACTGTTCCGGTCGTCTTCTCCGGCCAACCATTCAAGCTATCTCTCCTAATACGCATCCCCAGGCCCTAAAACTCTCCAGAAATGATCCTCTCCCCAACCCCAACAAGAATCAGCCATCAAAATTCGTTTATCCATCATCAAATCCATGAATCGAAGCAAAACGGAAAAGAACACAGAAATTTCAGAACCTCGTGAAATGCTTATTTCTCAACTATTTTCAAAACTAAACACATCATGGCAATCAAGGAAGCATGTAGAATCATTCTATAACATAAAATGAGAGTTCTGGAAAAATAAATGCCATGGCTACCTGAGCTGGAGCTTTCGAATCAGGGACTTTCTGGCCAGTTCTTTGCTTCAAATCCACTCCAATGATCCTCCTAAGAAGCTTGCAATGCTTGGTTGGAGTTTAAATAGCCTCTGGGGAGAGTTTGCAGAATCTCAGTTCATGAAATGTGAAAATTGTGTTTTTGATTGTGGAGGTTTTAGGGCAAAATGAGGGCAGGGAAATGATCAGCAAGGTTTGTGGAGTTGAGTGGTGGAAAAAGTTTGAAGGTTTGATGGCTGAATCAAAGGATTTGAAAGCTTTTGCAAATGTGAGAATTTTTGAGTATGCTGTCTTCTTGGAGCTTTCAGGCTTGTGTGTGTTGTGTGTTATGCTTCATTTGGTCCACTTATCACAACTAGAGAGGTCAAAGGAGTTGGTGTGGCACTGTGGGATTGGTATGGGGTGTTTTGCAAAAAGTCAAGTCTAGGTGTACTTGAGGTATGGGCAAGTGTGAGGTTGTGATAGGAGCATGGTTGAGTTCAGCAGAGATCATGGAGTTCATATGGATCAGATTCTATGAGCTGTAACAAGTAGAAACATGGCTTCATGGATTTTTGCAAGTTGGTACATGTTTGCCCCCTTTGGAAATTCATGAAGTTCAAGGCACCAAAATGCAATATTCTTGGGCCAATTCTGACTTTTAGAAGTCAAATGATCATATTGTGAAGAGTTTGTGCACATTTGAGGTCTTTAGAACACTTGATCAAGTCATTTTGCAAAATGCCTCTTTGGTAGAAAACTTCAAATTTTGTGATTTTAGCCAACTTTGACAAGCCATAACTTTTGATCCAAAATGAATTAGGTCATGTTCTTGTACTTTTTGAAAAGGGAATGATCCATTCTACAACTTTCATGACCAAATTTTTTCCATTTGAAGCATTTTTGAATCAAAAAGCAAGGGTTGAAAAAGTTTCCCAAAATGGCAATTTCATTAAAAGTCAACTTTCCCAAAAAGTCAACTTTGCAAAAGACTTGAAATTCTTCAATTTTGTGAACTTCCAACTTCTTCTATGATCAAATAAAGATCATATACAATCAAAATGATGAAGAACACCCTTTGGTTGGGTCATTGGGGGCCTCAGATACCCTGATTTTACACTGACTTGCCCAGAAAGTCAACTCTTGATCAGATGACTTCCCCATGGAATTTCTTCATGAAAATTGATATGCATACTCCCTATACCATATAGAGACCAATAGAAACAAGAATGACCAAAAAATTTGGAGTTATGGCCTTTGAAACCAAAACCCTAATTCTAGGTCATTTGTGAAGTTAAACCTGGCTCTGCTTCCAGACCATTTTCAGTTCTTGTGATTTTTGACATCCTTGACTTTGAGAGGATATAATATAATGCTTGAACATACATGGACCCCTTTGAAGTGATTTATGACCTTTGGAGTGGCTCAAGAAGCTTTTAGATTGCTCAGATCACAAACCCTAGATGCAGATGACTTAGAATCAATGTAGTGAATCAAAAATGTAATATGAGATGCTATGATTGAGTTTATGCATATGAAATGATCACAAGCCATGGTGTGAATGGGTGAGGGCAAATTTGGGGTGTTTACAGCTGCCCCTATTCAAACATGAGTTAGCTGTGCAGGATGTAAGCAACGGCTTAACAGGCTAACAAGATAACTTGTGGTTGAATACCAAAGACAATCCAAAATTTGCACTCATAGAATGAAGAAGAAAAGGGATATAGATTGTAAAGGAAAATAAAGTATAATATAAAGTGTGGGCGACGGAGGACGACCGTCGAGCAGAGGACGACTACTGGGGATAAAGCAATGACGGGGACGGCCGACATGCTGGGGAGAATGTGTGAAATAAAGCAATGATGGGGACGACCGACATGCTGGGGATATAAGAGATTACGATGGGGACGGTCATCAAGTTCATAAAGTAATGTAAGCGACGATGGGGACGGCCATCGGGCTAAACTGATGAAGGACGATCATCAGGAAAAGGAAAAGGGACCACGACGGGGACGGCCATCGGGTTAAAGAATAAATGAAATAATGATGAGGGACGGTCATCAAAGGTGAAGGACGATAACCTAGCAGGGGACGGCTGCTCTGTTGGGGGATAAGATGAGGGACGGTCATCTAAGGTGAAGGACAATCACCTGGCAGGGTACGGCTGCCGAAAATATCGCGACATAGGACGAATGCCGGATAAAAAGGTCGACGATGGGGACGGCCATCGGATGAGCATGATGAAGGACGATCATCAAGAGGTGAAGGACGATCACCTAGCAGGGGAAGGCTGCTCTCAAGGTTTATCATGACATAGGACGAATGTCAGATAACAAGATCAACGATGGGGACGACCATCGGATAAAATGATGAAGGACGATCATCAAAAGGTGAAGGACGATCACCTAGCAGGGGACGGCTGCTAAAAATCACGACATAGGACGAATGTCGGATAAAAGGTCGACGATGGGGACGGCCATCGGATGAGCATGATGAAGGACGATCATCAAGAGGTGAAGGACGATCACCTAGCAGGGTACGGCTGCTCTCAGGGTTTATCATGACATAGGACGAATGTCAGATAGAAAAGAAATTTTGCTTTGCGGGCGATCTACTGGGGAATAGTAAACACGGACGAGTGTTTATGTCCAAGAACAAAAGGTATAAGTGTTTGGACGTTGTGTATAGATTAAAGATGCGGACGAGCATCCCTAAGACTTCGATACGGATGAGTATCGGGTAGAAACAAATACCGACACGTGTTCAGAGATGATGATACGGACGAGTATCAACTGGTTAACAAAGAACACGGACGAGTGTTGATTCTGAGGAGACTCTTCTGGGGAAAAGCAGACACATACGAGTGTCTAATTTCAAGAAGACAAGAGTGTTTGACACAGTGTATGGGTTAAAGATGCGGACGAGCATCCTTAAGACAATGATACGGACGAGTATCAAGTAGAAACAAACGCTAGACGCATGTTCTGAGATGATGGTATGGACGAGTACCAACTGGTTAACACAAAACACGGACGAGTGCCGAATCTGAGGAGATTTGAGTGATATATACAAGGTACAAACGAGTACCTGTATAAAAGTAATAAGTATGAGTGGTGTATATTTGAGTGTTCAACCTGCTGGGGAGAGTGACACGGACGAGTGTCAAAAGGAGAAAAATATGTTGGGGAAGGTGACACGGACGGATGTCAAGAAAATTATATATATATGTATCTGTGAGTGCAAAGGGGATACTTTGGCTTTCTGCTGGGGATGTGACACGGACGGGTGCCACAAAGGGTATGTATTGGTGTTTGTGGGTGTAAGGCAACTGCATTAGCTCTTTGCTGGGGAATCTGGGGAGCATTCTGTATATTGTTGATGGATTGTCATTATTCACAAGTGTTTGATTCAGACCATGACTTATGATTATGCAACATGTTTGATTTTTGCCGTAATGCTCCGTATTAGACGGAATGCTACGCTTTTTTGGGGTGAATATGATGTGAATGCTATGTTTATGCAAAAGATAACGACCCGGGATTCGGGTCCCGTTGCTGCGAAGATCTCTGGCCGATCTGTTTGAAGTGGGTATCTCAGTTGGGGATGAGACCATTGAGATGTATCTGCTTGGAGGAACAGGTCACTGATAGACCCATTCTTGGTAATGAGGGACCCAACTGGGGTTTGTAGAAGCCTTCGTCACTCTGTTGTGATTCTTTCGTGTGTTGTTTTTCCGGGTAGAGATTGATACTTTGTGGGGGAGATGGTTCCCTGCCTTGACTGTGGAGGAATAGTAAATGGTAACTCAGCTGGGGAGAAACAACAAGTGGCAGCTCAGCTGGGGAGCAAACATTTCTGGTGCTAAAGCTGAGTGAGTATTGATTTGCCAGCTTGCTGGGAGTGAAGTTTTCATGCCCCATGTCGTGCTTTGAATACCTGCAATCCTGCAAAGACAGGAACGTGCAAGTAATCCCGAGGTATCCCTTACTGGATTCCTTCATAGGAGTTCAGACACTCCCGAGAGTGAATATATTCCCTGCAAGCACACATTCTTTAGAAAAGAAACATCTGTGTTTATGCAAATAGACATCGGACATTTTGCAAATGAAAATAAAATGTACGAGACGAGACGTGACTGAAAATCTGATTTTATTAATTCGTATGCCCTGAATTAGCAAGATACAGTTAAAGAAACATATCCCCTGAAATGAGGAGATTGCTTATAAATTGAGAAACAAAATATTGACAATGTTGACGACGCTTCAAGGAGCTTCCCTTTTGTTATGACTCGTATGACATTTGACGCTCTTCTCGTCTTGCTTTCTGAAGAAGGCTGATTCTGAAAGAGGCTTGATCCTTTCGAAACTTACCAAGTTGTAGGTGATACAGACGAATTCAGGATGCAGTTGTTCGCTTATTCCCTTATTTTGCATGGATCGCCCTTTCAGGTTTTCAATCCATCGGGATACCCATTTTTGCCTGAGTTGTCCGATGTGGCTTTTCAACTCAGCGGGTGTACATTTTTTGTTTATTTTCCCTTATTTTTGCCCGAGTCTTTTTATTCTGTTTTTGACTCGCCGGGATGCCCTATTTTAACCTGGACTTACATTCTGTTTTTATGTCCAGCGGGTCATTTTATGCGAAGTATTTTTTAACTGCATCTGAATTCACAGGGGACGGGAAGTCTTCACCATCCATAGTACTGAGCATGAGTGCTCCACCAGAGAAAACTTTCTTTACTACGAATGGTCCTTCATAGTTCGGAGTCCACTTGCCCCTGTGGTCTGTATGAGGAGGGAGGAGTCTTTTCAGCACAAGATCTCCTACTTGGTACTCTCGGAGCCTGACTTTCTGATCGAAGGCTTTCTTCATTCTTTTCTGATATAGCTGCCCATGACAGATTGCAGCCAATCTTTTCTCTTCAATCAGACTCAATTGTTCGTATCGGGATCGGACCCATTCTGCTTCGTTCAGCTTAACATCCATCAATACCCGTAGAGAGGGTAATTCAACTTCAACAGGTAGGACTGCCTCCATACCATACACAAGTTGATACGGTGTTGCCCCAGTGGATGTTCTGATTGACGTGCGGTACCCATGCAAGGCGAACGGTAGCATCTCATGCCAGTCTTTGTAGGTGACTACCATCTTCTGCACAATCTTCTTGATATTCTTGTTAGCTGCCTCAACAGCGCCGTTCATCTTTGGCCTGTAAGGGGAAGAATTGTGGTGTTGGATCTTGAAGTCCCGGCATAGCTCTGCCATCATTTTGTTGTTTAGATTGGAACCATTATCAGTAATGATTCGCTCGGGAACTCCATACCGACAGATGATGTCTCTCTTTAGAAATCGGGCTACCACTTGTCTGGTAACATTTGCATATGAGGCTGCTTCAACCCACTTGGTAAAATAGTCAATGGCTACCAGGATGAATCTGTGGCCATTTGAAGCAGTCGGTTCAATCTTGCCAATCATATCAATGCCCCACATAGCAAAAGGCCAAGGTGAAGACATCACATTCAGAGGATTGGGAGGCACATGCACTTTATCCGCGTAAATCTGACATTTATGGCATTTCCTGGCATAGGCACAACAGTCGGCATCCATTGTGATCCAGTAATAACTTGATCTTAGCAACTTTTTAGCCATAGCATGCCCTCCTGCATGGGTACCAAAGGATCCTTCGTGCACCTCGTGCATCAACAAATCTGCTTCTGTCCTATCAACGCATCTGAGGAGTACCATATCAAAGTTTCTCTTGTACAGGGAACCATCAGTATTCAAGAAGAAACTACCAGCAAGCCTTCTTAAAGTCTTCTTATCATTGGAAGATGCCCCAGGTGGGTATGTTTCATCCTCCAAGAAGCACTTAATGTCATGGAACCAAGGCTTATCATCTTTGACAACGTCTGCTGTAAATACATACGCTGGTCTGTCAAGTCTGGACACTGAAATCCGAGGCATAAAGTTGGCAGCTTGAACTCTGATCATGGATGAAATGGTAGTCAGAGCATCTGCAAACCGATTCTCGTCTCGAGGGATATACTCAAGCTTGACTGTCGTGAAGAAAGTCAATAACCTCCTAGTATAATCCCGATAAGGTATTAGATGATCCTGGTGGGTGTACCATTTGCCGTTGGTTTGATTAACTACCAGAGCTGAATCTCCGAATACAGTCAAAGTCTTGATCCTGAGGTCAATGGCTTCCTCAAGACCCATAATGCAAGCTTCGTATTCAGCTTCGTTGTTAGTGCAGTTAAAGGTGAGTTTTGCCGAGAAAGGCATGTGAACTCCCTTAGGTGTAATGAGTACTGCACCAACACCACGACCATTCATATTAACAGCCCCATCAAACATCATAGTCCATTCTTCTTCCGGGTCAGGCCCTTCAGTGTGAATAGGCTCTTCATGATCTTTTGCTTTTATGAACATGATGTCTTCATCAGGGAAGTCAAATCTCATAGGCTGGTAATCATCAATAGGTTGCTCAGCAAGATAATCAGACAACACACTGCCCTTGATGGCTTTCTGAGATGTGTACTGGATGTCATACTCTGTGAGGATCATTTGCCATCTTGCAACCCGTCCGGTAAGAGCTGGCTTCTCGAAAATGTACTTAACTGGGTCCATTTTGGATATCAGCAAAGTGGTGTGGGTCAACATATACTGTCTCAGTCGGCGAGCAGCCCACGCTAAAGCACATCAAGTTTTCTCGAGCAGTGAATAACGTTGTTCACAGTCGGTAAACTTTTTGCTTAGGTAGTAAATTGCATACTCTTTTCGACCAGACTCGTCATGCTGGCCCAGTACACACCCCATTGACCCTTCTAATACTGTCAAGTACATTATCAGAGGTCTTCCTTCAACTGGAGGCATAAGGATTGGAGGTTCTTGCAAGTACTCCTTGATCTTGTCAAAAGCTCTCTGGAAGTCTTCATTCCACCTGACCGTTTGTTCCTTTCTTAACAGCTTGAACAAGGGTTCACAGGTTGCCGTAAGGTGAGATATGAACCTGGAAATGTAGTTCAATCTACCTAGAAACCCTCGAACTTCTTTTTCTGACTTCGGTGTAGGCATTTCTTGAATGGCTTTGACTTTATCAGGGTCAACCTCAATCCCTTTCTCGCTTACAATAAATCCCAGCAGCTTACCAGATCGCACCCCGAATGTGCACTTGTTGGGGTTCAATTTCAGTTGGTATTTCCTCAGACGCTTGAATAGCTTCAACAGATTCACCAGGTGGTCTTCTTCTGTGAGGGACTTGGCAATCATGTCATCCACATAACACTCGATTTCTTTATGGATCATATCGTGGAATAATGTTACCATAGCCCGTTGATATGTTGCACCAGCATTCTTCAATCCGAATGGCATCACCTTATAACAGAACGTGCCCCAGGGTGTGATGAAAGTTGTCTTCTCCATGTCTTCAGGTGACATCTTGATCTGATTGTATCCTGAAAATCCATCCATGAAGGAGAACACCGAGAACTGAGCCGTATTATCAACCAATACGTCAATGTGAGGTAATGGGAAATCATCTTTCGGGCTGGCTTTGTTCAGATCCCGGTAGTCAACACACATCCTTACTTTGCCGTCTTTCTTAGGCACAGGTACTATATTAGCAACCCACGGCGGATAGCTAGTTACAGCAAGGAACCCGGCGTCCCACTACTTTTGTACCTCTTCCTTTATCTTCATTGCCATATCTGGGCGAGTACGGCGCAACTTCTGTTTTACTGGCGGGCAGTCTTCTTTCAAAGGCAGCTTGTGCATGACGATATCGGTGTCCAACCCTGGCATATCCTGGTAAGACCAAGCAAACACATCCGCATACTCTCGAAGCAGATCAATCAGTTGTTCTTTCACTGGGTTTTGTAGGCAGGCCCCAATCTTAACTTCCTTCACGTCTTCATCCGTACCAAGATTAACTGTTTCAATCTCCTCCTGGTGAGGAGTGATAACCTTCTCCTCTTGCCTTAACAACCTGGCTAGCTCTTCAGGAAGCTCAAAATCTTCTTCAACCCCTTCATCGGCTTGATTGATTGGATTGTCAAAGTCATACGAAGCCATAGCTGTGCTGTTGTCGGTGCAGTCTGAAAGGCACTCTCTGCAAGGGTTTAGATTGTTCATTTTAGTGATTGATTTTAATCTTGTTTAGAGAAAAATGAAATGAAATTTATCATTTTGAAAACATTGCCATTCATTTTTGTACAAAAAGAAAAATGGAAAAACAGTGAGCAGAAAAGAAAAAGACCCATTTGCAAAAGATGTCTGATTATCATTGATTGATCTGTTTGCACAAAATTACAGATGGCCCGATTACAAAATGAGTCTCGTCATCTTGGGCAAGATGCAAGACTTGATGCATGCTTAAAATATACAGGAAATAATAATTACTCTGCAGGAGTAACCCTTATAATTTCCTGGGAAGACCAGTTTGAGATACGGCTCCCCGGGATCCTTGGACGTATCCAGCTCTCCAGGTTGCGCTCATCTTCCGACTCATCTTCCAAGTTGTTTACAGCATCAGGGGTGAGCATTCCCCCACTAACAAAACTGGGCTTCTTAGCAGCCTCTGATTGATCTTGTTGAGTTGGTTTGTAACCCAACCCAAATCTGTCCTCTTTCTTTTCCACAGGCAACAGCTTGCCCCAGCCTTGAGCATTCCCCTCTTCAACAACCTTCCTGGCTTGTTGGTAAGATGTCATGGAGGTCCCAAGTACAGCGGATGCTTCATTAATGTTCAGGGCCTCAAATCCCTGGCTCATGGTTTCATGGATCTCCCCATCCATCTTAATGTATTTGTATGTAGCCAGATGGCTAACAAAAATATCTTCCTCTCCACAAATAGTAACGACTTGGCCCTCCCACTCGAATTTTAACTTCTGGTGAAGGGTTGATGTCACGGCGCCAGCGGCGTGTATCCATGGTCTACCCAATAGACAGCTGTAGGCAGGCTGTATATCCATCACAAAGAAGGTCGTTTTGAAAGTCTGTGGGCCAATCATTATAGGCAACTCTATCTCTCCCAGAACTGATCTCTTAGAGCCGTCAAAGGCTCTTACTACCAAGTTGCTGGGGCGTAATGCCAATCCTTCATACTCCAGCTTCACAAGGGCTTTCTTAGGTAGGACATTGAGGGATGACCCTGTGTCCACCAATACATGAGAGAGAACTGCACCCTTACATTCCAAGGTAATGTGCAAAGCTTTGTTGTGATTGCGGCCTTCCGTTGTCAAATCAGTGTTGGTAAATCCTAGTCCATGACTAGCGTTAACATTTCCAACTACAGCTTCCAACTGATTGACGGTAATCTCCTCTGGCACATAAGCTGCGTGCAAGACTTTTAATAGTGCGTTCCGATGAGCCTCGGAGCACATTAGTAATGATAAAATGGAGATCTTGGAAGGTGTCTGGTGAAGCTGGTCCACTATCTTGTAATCACTTTTCTTAATGATTCTCATGAATTCATCAACCTCTTGATCAAAAGGGGTCTTTAAAACGTCTTTAGCAACTTGTTCTTCTTGCACCATGCTCTTCCCTTTTGCCTTGGCAGCAGCTTCTGCTTCAGCAATGGGTCTTGGAATTTGTGGGGCAAAAAGACGTCCGCTTCGAGTGAAGCCTCCGCCTCCCCCCACATTGTCTATTTGTGGTGAAGAAGTTGATGATTCGAGAGTGATTTTCTGCCCCTCGCAGTATAGGTCAGAGCCATAATGCCAAGGGATGGCATTAGTGCTCTCATATGGAACGGGCCCAGGTATTGTGATGGTAACCGGGCTGACTGCAGCAGAGGAGGGTGTTGCAATAGTATGTGGATCATAGTAGATAGTAACTGGTGATATGGCAGGAGATGCCACTGCTTGTTGTTGAAAATTGTTGTTCGGAGGAATACTTGACGGATCATAATAGATAGTGACTGCTGAGATATTTGCTGGTGTTGTAGGAGAAGATTCTGAATAGAGGGGTGCTGACGTTGTAGAAGTAATGTTTGTTGATATCTGGCTTGTTGAAGTGATATTTGAAGCATTTGTTGATGAAACTGAAGAATTGTTTGGAATAATTGTTGTTGCAGTTGTAGGAGACTCTGGAACTGTTGTTGGAGAGATAGCTGGATTTGAAGGTATTGATGTTGTGATTTGAAGTAGACCATTCTGGATAAGACCGTCTATGCCGCTTCTCAAGTTGTCACATCCATTTACCGAAATGTTGCAATAACCGCACCCGAGCTCACACCCAGGGAATATCTGGCATTCAAGGAGTTGAGCTTTAATCTCTACCAGGGGTGTCCGGATCTGCCCAACACTGGTTATTAAGAAAGACGACATATCTTCCTCAATAGCATTAATTCTGGGCCCTCCATGGTTGGGCATAGGGTTCTTGTTAACATTTGGCGGGGGTGCAAAGTTTAAAGCTTTAGAATCTACCAAGTCCTGTACTTTCATTTGTAGAGCCCTACATTTCTCTGTACTGTGGCCAGGTGCATTGGAGTGAAAAGCACATCTGGCATTGGCGTCATAATTTCTTGGCAGACTGGAAGGATCTGGTGGTGCCAACGTCCTTAACTCCACCAGGTTGAGCTTCAGGAGCTGTGGCAGTAAAGCGGCATAAGGCATAGGGATTGGATCAATCACCCTATTGGCCTGAGACGGTCTCTGTTGAAATGGTCTTTGCTGACTGTTGTTGTTGTTGTTGTTGTAGTTTCTCTGAGGAGGATACTGAGTTTGTTGCTGGTAATGGGGTTGTTGCTGTGGTTGATATGTCGGTTGCTGAGGAATTGGAGTGGGAATGGTGACTGCTGCCACTGACCTATGAACATATTGTGGTCTGCCCCTGCTGGCCTGAATAACATTAGTCTCACCGGTTCTTCTTGGACCCACAAAAGGTTTTCTGGGGTTGCTGGACGAGCTCGCACCGTTGTCAGAAATCTTGCCCATTTTTAACAGGCTTTCGATCCTTTCTCCAGCTATGACTACGTCAGCGAAGCTGGTGGAAGAAAAGGCAGCTAGCCTGTCAATGTATGTCCCTTGGAGGGTGTTCATAAACATGTCGGCCATTTCCCTCTCCGACATGGGTGGCTGGACAGCAGCAGCAAGCTGTCTCCACCTCTGGGCGTACTCCCGGAAGCTTTCCCTGGATGATTGAGACATTCCCATCAGGAGGGTCCTGTTAGGAGCCATATCCAAGTTATACTGGTATTGTCTGATAAAGGCCTCAGCCAGGTCCTTCCAGCATCTGATGGTTGCTCTAGTCAGGTGAGAGTACCATTCCCTTGAAGCTCTTGTTAAGCTATCTTCAAAATAAAACATCCATAGCTTTTCATCCATGGTATATGCCTTCAGCCTCCCCATAAAGGATTGTAAATGGGTTCGGGGACAGGAAGTTCTGTTGTACTTCTCAAAGCACGGAGGTTTAAACTTGTGGGGAATCCTTACCCCGTCCACTAGACCCATGTCCATAACATCAAAGCCCAAAGAATTTTGAGACTCCAGGGATCTCAATTTTTCAGCAATTTCATCTAGCCTTCTGTCATAGGCTTCATCCCCAGCTCCCATCACAGTAAATTGATCTTCCTGGGGGTCTTCCTGTAATACTCTGCCTGCAGTGGCATTCCCTTGCACATTAGCAGGGATGTTGATCTCTGGATGAAGGTGGGGTCCATACACTGGAGGATTAACATGAGGCTGAAGCCTCTCATTGTTGCTCGTTCCCCCAGTCCCTAGATGGGGTTCCTCCTGGGTCTGCCTTTCTACTAAAGCCCTTAATCTCTCTTGGCTCTGTGCCAATCCATTCATCACCTCCATAAACTGGGTCATCTGATTTCTCATCTCCAGTCTCTCATTGGCCATTTGAGTCCTGACCTCTGTAAGGTCCTGCTGTACTTGGTCCATTTGTATACCCGGAAGGTTGTTGCGGGTAGGATATCTGTGTGGACGGTTGAGTGGGAACACCCGTCGTCGAGCAATAGTTCCTGAGATCACAACAGAGTTAGTAACAACAAAACAAAAACCTACAAAACAAAGCAAAAGTTAGTATGCAATGCAGTATGCTTATTTGTTTCCAAGGTATCCGGCTTGGCATTTGGTTTTGACCTTTCCAAACCCCTGAGGAAGGTGCTTTGATGTTGCTTTGAGAGAAAAAGAACTCAGATGAAACAAACTAATGAATATATTACAAAAAGGTGAATGATACATAGTTTGTTTTTTACAATACATGCCCTCTGAGGGGTCAAAAATACAACATAAAAGAAAAGTACATGAAATGAAAGCAACAACAAGCAAAAGGTCAGACACCAAGACCAAACTCATCCTCCTGGACTTCCTTCAAAAGTGCTTCAGTTACAGGATTAGCTGGATGCTCTGTGAGGTTCCTGATGAGAAGATTCCTGGTGGTGGTAGCAGTGGTTAGCTTCTTGTGTCTGCTTTGGTCCTTTGACCTTTTTACACCAGCTCTGAGTTTCAATTCTGAGATTTCCCTCTGGGCTGCTACTAGGGCTTCCTGTTGCTCCTTTGCATTAGCCTCCAACTGCTCAATCTTGTCTTGGGTTCTCTTATCCTCCTGAGTGCGAGCTTCAGTGATCCTGACCCACCTAGCTTGGCTCTCCTTCAGATAAAGATCAGTCCTTGCTTTCTGGAACTGGGCCTCTTTACAGGCATTCTTCAAAATTTGTTCTCCAGCCCTTGACTTCTTGATGTAGTCCTCTGACTTTTCAATCTTGGCTAGATGCTCCACCTTTAGCTTTTCTAACCTCTCAATGTCCAGACGACCATCACTCCTCTCCCAGAGGGTTCTCTTCAAGGCTTCAGACAAATTCTCATTCCTCTCTTTGAGCTTCTCAAACTCCTCCAGGCTGACAGTGGCTGGAGGTGGTGCTGTGGAGGGTCCAGGTACATCTTCAATGGTGAAGGGCATCCCAGAAATTTGAGCCCTGGCATGTGACCACTCATAATACTGAGCTGAGGCCACATTGTTGCATCTCCCAAGAATGGTTACCCCTTTAGTCTGGACATTGTCCCAAGCCCAGGATGCTTGCCTGACAATAGCCAGATTAGGCTTGATCTCGCAATAAAGGGTCTCAGCTAGATCTTGTACTCTAGGAGGGTGGACCAATGCATAACCCAGTTGTATTTTGAATAGCAGAGGGTTGTAGTTGATGCAACCCTTCACTCCTATCAGAGGTACATTGGGAAATTGCCCACAACTAGTAATGTTGTCCCTGCCCTTGGTGCTCTGGGTGCACCACCTGATGTCATCTGAGGTCAAAGCAACAAGTCTCCTAGCCCAATTCCTCTGTTGGTGAGGATTCAAAAATGCATCAGTCTTGGGCAAGTGCTTGAGCAACCAGGTATGGAACAGGGGAGCACAACACCTCACCAATCTTCCTCTTTGCTTTTCATTCCTTTGGTGAACAGAGTAGTAGAAATCTCCCAGTAAGGTGGGTACTGGGTTCCTCAGAATGAAAAGATGGATTGCATTCTTGCTAATAAACTTAGGCTCATCTGCAAATAATATAACCCCATATATGCTTAGGGCTAATAATGCACAGACTGCCTTCCATTCACCTAAGGAAGCCTTCAGAATAGCCTGAGAGGTCAAGAAATCCAAGTGTAGACCAGAGATTCCAGCCTTTGCTGTCATGTTCTGCCCAATCAGAACTGGTTCCAGATACAATGCCTTTGCCATCTCTTCATTATTAGGGAAAGCCATCTCAGGGTTGAAGGGGACTCCACCCCTGATAGGTACACCAATCAGTGATGAATACTCTTCCAACAAGGGTCCCAACTGAAAATTCTGGAAGGTGAAGCACCTCAAAGGAGGATCATAGAACTGCAGGCAAGTATGAATCAAGCTCCTCTGGGAAGGGTCCAAATCCATAACCACATCAAGGATGCCTCCAAAATGTTCTCTGAATAGTGGTATATGGTCTGGAGTAATCAGGGCCTGGACCTTCCTGATGCCAGCTAGCTCAGGCTCAAAGAAATGATAGGAGATGTTGCTCTTCTTGGGTGCCATGTTTGGAGTTGAAGAGCTGAGACAGATGCTGATGATGGAGACTAACACTGGAGATGGGCCACTGACAAGCTGATACTGGTGATGCAGGTGACTGAAGCAAGATAGCTGATGAAGGTTGCTGAAGCAAATAGCTGGTGAACAAAAAGGCCTATGCAGATGAAGGGGTCAAAACCAAGCCAAATGTGATATGGATACCCTGAAAAACAAATAAGCAAATGTTAAATGATGCAATGATGATGTATGCAAATGATATGCAAGGGTTTGTGATCAAGCTGGATCTGATTAACTGCCTTGATATAGGTCCATGTATGTTCAAGAAGTCCAGATGGAGGGTCATAAGTCCAGTAACCAAGGTGGGGAACTCAAATAAAGAGTCACATGTCCAGGGTTAAAATTCACAAGAACTGTTCCAAAATGGTGTACTCTTAATCAAAACAAAGTAACAGGGTATGTTGAGGTCAAGGGTACCTGCAAACCTGTAAACAGCCCAACCCCCTCACAGGTGGTGTTCTAAAACAAGGATCCTCAGACTTGGATCAGTTATGAGAAGTGTAAACACTTCTAACCCGGAGGTACAGTGTTTACAATAACCATAAAAGATCCTCCTCTAATTCACCTCAGTTTCTGAAGGTCAATACTAAAGGTCATCCAGACTTAGCAAGCTTCCCAGATAGCCCTAGCACTACAGGAAATCTGTAGCACAAAGTTCTCAAGAAGAAACCCATATCTGAACCGTGTTTCATATTCCCGCACCAGACCGAAATGGAATGGGAAAGAACATGAACCACTCTAGCCTAAGTGTCACTCAGGTCCCAGGTATAGGACCTTATCTCTCAATGAAACCCCTCCCATCAAGACAAAAAACCAGATCCAGCCAGAACAGTATGACAGTATGATGTATATAAAACTGTAAAGAAAAATAAAACAACTGTACATAAAGCAATAAACAAAACAAAATATACAAACACAGATAGCACATAACACCCCAGTAAACACAAATCAAACAAGCGCTAGGAGGAACCCACAAAAAGAACCAGAAGCCCTGGTTACAGTATAAGGGTCCCCAGCAGAGTCGCCAAGCTGTCGCTCCCGATAAATGAGAATGGCTCAGATAAAGGTACAGACGCGAACGGTCGGCGAGAGGATGACATGAGAACACACAGGAGTGAACTCAAGAGAAAGAAAGAGTCGCCAGCTAGGCATTTTTATCCCGGAGGAAAGGTAATGCTGCATAGACCTAGAAACATATGGATAAGACGGTTGCGAACCAGAGAGACTGAGAAAGGGGGTTGGTTACAACCTGGGAAGGTATTAGCACCCAGATTGTCCGTCGTACTTGACGGGATCCACACTTAAAAGGTTTGTGTTTTAATGGGGTAGTGTCAGTGCAATTTGTGTATAAAGAGCCGGAAAAGGATGTACAGGTGTCAGTGTAAGAGAAGTGAAGTGTATAAGTGAAGTGTCAGTGTAAGAAATAAATGGAATGCTCAAGAATATGAGGCTAAAAGAATGATGCTGGAAAGAGGGGGAATATACAGAGACTTTTGTTCGATAACTGTTAAGTTATGCCTACGTATCCTCTCGTGCAATGAGGAAGTCAGAACACCGTAGTTCGACCCAAAGAGACTGAAAGATGAATTGACTTGTGAACTGCTTACTTGTCTATGCTCAAGTGTATGACCTGTCTGGCTTAGGTGCAAACTGTCTTGCATTAGACAGAAGAAGCAAGTTCTCGTTTATGAGTGGATGAGATGAGAAAAGAATCCCGGAGGAGACGATTATTGTTTGTTTTTGAGTTTTCAATCTTTTATTGCTTTTGAAAGTTTGTCATAAATTAATGAGCTTAAGCCTAAACCAATGGGTTAGTAAACTCATCACATCATCCCTCTGATTAGGGGTAATGAGAATACCTTAAGTGTGAAGTCAGCTTCTCACACTTAATCACCTTTGATGTAGGATTAAGATCATTAACCTACTTGTGATTATTTAGATGTTTTTGGTGTTTTTGTTTAGTGTTAAGTAATGAGATTAAGCCATAATCAGGGATTAAACAGACTCATTACACCATCCTAATAGAAGGATAATAGATGAGAGTGTTTAAGCTGAGGAATGCTCTTCAACTTAATCCATGATTAGGGATTAAACCCATGACAAAACAAAGCCTTTATTAAGTGGGTTTTAGTTAATGATAAGATGATGAAGTGATTTTTTAGGGTTTGTAAGACAACTTGAGGGGGACTTGTCCATTAACACTAGGGTTAGTCCTTCTCAACCAGTTAAGGAAGAATTAGAACCCTAATGCAAGGCCCAAGTTACAAGCTTGATGTCTTAGTGATTATTAAGTGAATTAATTAAAGGATTTAAACACATTAAGGGTTTAACACTTAGGATTAAAGTTGTACACTCCATCCTAATAGAAGGATGCAGGCATAAGCTTAATCACAAAGCCTTAAAACCTTTAGGGTTTAATCCTGGATTATGAGATGAGAAGAGAAGACTCAATGAGACACAAAGGTAAAAGCTAAATGAGGAACTAATCAAAACCCTAATCATTGTCATGCTTGGTTGTTCCTAAGGTTTGTGAGGTTTACAAGAGAAATCTTCAGAGAAACCACCAGGAAGCAGATGAAAGGAGCAAAGGAAAGCAAAGTAACTTGCTTCATTCAAGAAGACAAGTCACTTGAGGAAAGAAAGTAAGAAGAAGAAGGATGAGCAAGCTCAATCTCAAACACAAGACAAAATGCAGCAATGATGCACAAGAGATATGAAAAGAAATTGTGAGAAGTGAAGGCAAATTCACCTCTCAAAGTTACTTACCACCTGAAAAGTTAATGAAAGGAATGCTATGCAATGAAAGATGGGGTGAAATGACATGATGCAAATCAAAACCAGAAGCATATACATGATGTTAATGATGCTATGAGATGATGCAAACATGAATCAAGGCATGAGTATGATCATACAAACACATGGATGCAAGAGAAGCATGCTTAGAACCATGATCATACATGAAAAGTTATGAAATGCAAATGACATACAACATGGCAAATGCAAGAAGAAATGATCAAGCATGATTCTAATATGTCTTGAGATGTAATATGAATCAAATGAATGCACAAAATGTCATGGCAAGTCATGGTATGCAAACAAATGCAAGATGAATGCAAAAGGAAGCCCAAATTAGGGTTTATGATCAATGCACAAAACAAAAATCAAAACCAGAAGCAAACATCAAGATAAAAAAATTGAAAATACATTCAAAGGAACCCTAAACCTATACAAACTCACTGCCCAAAGGAGGGGTTCTAACTCTTAACCTAATGAGGGTTATGAATTTCTTAAGATTGCTAGGGTTTTGAGGTACCTTGTCAAGAAAAATGTCAAACAAATTGAAAATGAAAAATCAAATCATGCCAATTTAATCCTATAAACTACATGATATGCAAGACACAATGCAAAAAGAATCAAAGTCCAACTCTTAAAGACTAGGCATAAATGAATTTTCAAAGATTGGATCAAAATAATGCCTTGAAATGAAATTAATTCCATGAAAAATTGTCAAGAGACATCAAGATCAAAAAAGAAATTTGGTTTGAGGGTTGGACAATGTTTCTAAATGATTTTGAAGGTTTCATGAATTTTTTGGTGATTTTTAAATACCTAAAAGTATTTTTAATTAATTAATTCTCATTAATTAATTAAAAATAAACTTTTAAATGATTTAAAAATATTTTTTAATGCAAAAAAATAAAAATAAAAATGTTTTTGGTTTCTGAAAATTAATAAAAGATTGTATAAAAATTTTCAGAATTTTTGAAAATGTTTTACTATTTTAAATAAAATGAAGAAAACAAATGCAATTAAATGAAAAATAAAATGAAATTAAACTGAAAATGGGAAAGTATGCAAGATCAAGGGCTGAGGTTCAAACTGGCAGGGGCGGGAATGGACCTGGCGCACATCTGGACGGCCCAAATTCAAATTCACGCAATTAAGACTAAACCCTAATTAATTAACCCTAATGACTTTCAGACGACCGGAACACTGTTCCGGAGAAGAGTTCCGGTCGTCTTCTCCGGCCAACCATTCAAGCTATCTCTCCTAATACGCATCCCCAGGCCCTAAAACTCTCCAGAAATGATCCTCTCCCTAACCCCAACAAGAATCAGCCATCAAAATTCGTTTATCCATCATCAAATCCATGAATCGAAGCAAAACGGAAAAGAACACAGAAATTTCAGAAGCTCATGAAATGCTTATTTCTCAACTATTTTCAAAACTAAACACATCATGGCAATCAGTGAAGTATGTAGAATCATTCTATAACATAAAATGAGAGTTCTGGAAAAATAAATGCCATGGCTACCTGAGCTGGAGCTTTCGAATCAGGGACTTTCTGGCCAGTTCTTTGCTTCAAATCCACTCCAATGATCCTCCTAAGAAGCTTGCAATGCTTGGTTGGAGTTTAAATAGCCTCTGGGGAGAGTTTGCAGAATCTCAGTTCATGAAATGTGAAAATCGTGTTTTTGATTGTGGAGGTTTTAGGGCAAAATGAGGGCAGGGAAATGATCAGCAAGGTTTGTGGAGTTGAGTGGTGGAAAAAGTTTGAAGGTTTGATGGCTGAATCAAAGGATTCGAAAGCTTTTGCAAATGTGAGAATTTTTGAGTATGTTGTCTTCTTGGAGATTTCAGGCTTGTGTGTGTTGTGTGTTATGCTTCATTTGGTCCACTTATCACAACTAGAGAGGTCAGAGGAGTTGGTGTGGCACTGTGGGATTGGTATGGGTTTTTTTGCAAAAAGTCAAGTCTAGGTGTACTTGAGGTATGGGCAAGTGTGAGGTTGTGATAGGGGCATGGTTGAGTTCAGCAGAGATCATGGAGTTCATATGGATCAGATTCTATGAGCTGTAACAAGTAGAAGCATGGCTTCATGGATTTTTGCAAGTTGGTACATGTTTGCCCCCTTTGGAAATTCATGAAGTTCAAGGCACCAAAATGCAATATTCTTGGGCCAATTCTGACTTTTAGAAGTCAAATGATCATATTGTGAAGAGTTTGTGCACATTTGAGGTCTTTAGAACACTTGATCAAGTCATTTTGCAAAATGCCTCTTTGGTAGAAAACTTCAAATTTTGTGATTTTAGCCAACTTTGACAAGCCATAACTTTTGATCCAAAATGAATTAGGTCATGTTCTTGTACTTTTTGAAAAGGGAATGATCCATTCTACAACTTTCATGACCAAAGTTTTTCCATTTGAAGCATTTTTGAATCAAAAAGCAAGGGTTGAAAAAGTTTCCCAAAATGGCAATTTCATTAAAAGTCAACTTTCCCAAAAAGTCAACTTTGCAAAAGACTTGAAATTCTTCAATTTTGTGAACTTCCAACTTCTTCTATGATCAAATAAAGATCATATACAATCAAAATGATGAAGAACACCCTTTGGTTGGGTCATTGGGGGCCTCAGATGCCCTGATTTTACACTGACTTGCCCAGAAAGTCAACTCTTGATCAGATGACTTCCCCATGGAATTTCTTCATGAAAATTGATATGCATACTCCCTATACCATATAGAGACCAATAGAAACAAGAATGACCAAAAAATTTGGAGTTATGGCCTTTGAAACCAAAACCCTAATTCTAGGTCATCTGTGCAGTTAAACCTGGCTCTGCTTCCATACCATTTTCAGTTCTTGTGATTTTTGACATCCTTGACTTTGAGAGGATATAATATAATGCTTGAACATACATGGACCCCTTTGAAGTGATTGATGACCTTTGGAGTGGCTCAAGAAGCTTTTAGATTGCTCAGATCACAAACCCTAGATGCAGATGACTTAGAATCAATGCAGTGAATAAAAAATGTAATATGAGATGCTATGATTGAGTTTATGCATATGAAATGATCACAAGCCATGGTGTGAATGGGTGAGGGCAAATTTGGGGTGTTTACACACCTGTCAAGAATACAAGGATGTATGCAAATGCCATGTTCAGTTATTTCTGAGGAATCTATCTGCCTTGATTCAAGTTTTGACACAGAAAAATCTAACAGCATGATTCATATATGTGATCCTCGGAAATAGCTGAACATGTGTTCTAGAATGATATGATGTCATGTATGCAACAGGCATGTGATCAATAGTCTGATGTTGGTGTTGAGCAGTGAACCAACTGTCTGTATAGAACCACAATAGCGGCACCATCTCTGTATAGAACCCCATAACTGATAACCCAATAACTGTAAAACTGGATCACATAATTGAACAATCATTGATGTTGTTGAAGCTGAACAACGAGCCAAGTGTCTGTGGAGAGTCATAATAACAATCACAATATCAGGGTCACAATGGTAATCACAATAACAGTTTCTCTAAATAGAAATCCCGGATCTCTAAATCAAAGGACCATGTAGAACCAGATCACAACACTGGCAAAGTGGGTATGTTAAAGTTTAGGGTTCCTGCAAACCTATAAACCCCTCCCAATCTCACGGGTGTGCTACTCGGGTCAAACATCACAGACTCTCAAAGCCGAATAGCAATAATACGTTCACCATTTCCGAGAAATGGCTCATGACCAAATCAGGGAATCGGTTTGGCATTATGTACTACTCAGGGAGGCCTCAGCTAAGTCCAGAAAAACAAGCATCCCTCATAAGTCCCCAACTTCAACCACTGAATCGAGAAACAGTAGTACATTCATCCCGAAGGGTACAATACTATTGTCATACGAACAGTTTGCCTTAACCGGATTCCTATGAGAGAACCAGGCCATCCTATGTGAGTTTCCAGTGGGACCTTGGATGCGAGTGGGTTTGCCAACAAATGTGGTCTTCCACTGTCATCACTGGAGAGGGTTGTTTCCACTAAGGTTCTCAATGATCGGTCCCCAGCAGCACATAACCATCAAGGTTGTATCCCGAAGTGGGGAAGAACCCCACACAAGATAGTTCCAAGACGGTTGTAACCTGGGTTTGGAACACATCGCCACTCATCATGTAACCATGCGAGTACAACATGTCCACGCTAATCCTATAGTGCACTCAAGCCAGGTATTTGGCTTATCTCACAGTAACTCACATCCCACAGAAAAAATGAAGACCAACACAGCCAGACAGTCCAGTATAATATGATGCATGGAAAATAAATACTGAAAGCAGTAAATAAATGCGGTAAAGTAAAGTTGTAAAGTAAAAAAACTGTAAATAAAAACAGTAAAGCTAAACTAAAGCACACAGCAACAAACAGATAAACACCCAAAGAAACAAAACCAAACATGCGCTAGGATTGACTCTACAAGGGAAACCAGAGATTCTGGGTTCGATCCCCAGCAGAGACGCCAGCTGCGCTCCCGGGATTTTCATCCTAGTACAAACGCGAAAGTGGCGCGGAAAAGGTAGAGTCGCCAACCAGGCATTTTTATCCCGAACGAATGGGAAAGGTAATGCTGCACAAACCTAAGGAAGAAGGAAAGGACAAGGTCATGCGAACCAAAGATCTGGGTTCGGGAGTCGGTTACGACCTGGAAAGGTATTAGCACCCCAGACCGTCCGACGTACCCGACGGGATCCACGCTTGTTTGTTTTGTTTCAAAGGGTAAAAAAATATAATTGTTGTTGAACAAAAGAGTTGCTATCTGGAATGGAAATGATATGAGAAAGAGAACTGGAAAAGAAATGAAAAGAAAGAGGGAAATGTAGGGAAAATAAAGAATGTTCTCGAACGGGCCCTACCCCGCTGCCTACGTACCTCATCGGGAAAATGAGGATCAGAGTCGACGTAGTTCGCCTAACTAAGGCGGGAACTGTTTGTTTGTGTTTTTTATAGCTGGAACTGCGTATGTCTATGCTCAGGTGTTGCAGGCTCGTCTGGTACGAGTGCGTTACCGTTTTTCATGCGAGACAAGTCGTCGCAAGTTCGCGTTTAGAGTGAATGAGATGAGAAAGAGAAGTTCCCACATGATAGTCGCTTATTGTTTGTTTTTGTCTTTTATGAGAAATGTTTTGAATTTGTTTGTGAACATTCTCATACTAAGACCTATCCATTGTGGTAATACTTACACCTCGCCCCGAAACAGAACGCGTATAAGTACTCCACAACAAAGTCTCATGGCGTATAAGAACATTCAACCTTTATTAGGTGTTTTATTATTTACTTCATGAGGTGAGAAAAAATGAATCAAGTGGAAAAATGCAAAATCTAAGGGACTAAGACTCAATCCTAATTTTGTTTATTATGTACAAAAGGGAGATCCTAATGGTTTGTGAGATTTTTCTATTCCTAAGGAAAAAAGGAACTAGAAACTACTAGAATTCAACTTACTTCCTAAGGAAGTTAAGTTTATTCTAAGAACAATGGGGAAGCCTATACAAGCACAAATATGAAATGTAAGGCAAGTGAAAATTGAATGCATAAGAGATAGGAATGAAGTGAGGCTTACCTCAATCTTCCCCCCTACAAAACAAAGGTTAGCATGACAATGCATATTGAAAGTAAAATCAAAGCATAAAAGCGATTAAGTACCATAAACGTCCTAGAATGGAACTAGGGTTCGAAATAAGACCTAAGTCTAAAGGTGAAGGTACCTAAAGGTTACATGACTTCTAAATTCAGTAGCTGCATGCTATAGGTCCCTAGATATGCTAGGATACCTCACAATTTCAAACTATGTCAAACTATGTACTAAAAGTTCACCTAAATGCAAGTTAGGGTTTCTGGATGAAGTATGAATGCGTATGGCTTACAAGCATGAATTAATACATGAAATGAACATCAAAGTCAGTAGTGAATTCTTATGAATGAATATGAATAAACATATCATCATGGATGCAATGGTTTAGTCCTATGGATTAAGGATAAGAAGATGTGGGAAGAAGTGTAGTAAACATCGCATATGATCACAAAGAATGCAAATTAAGTATGAATGACATGTGAATATGCATGAAATGATTATGGGTCAGTAGCGTACAAGGTATCAGATGCAAATAGAATTTATGGCTTGGCATTTATGATTTCCGCATAATTCATGTTAATATTTAGAGGAGAAGAGAAACTAGTTTAAGGCAAAATTAGTTCACATAAGTATGCACTTTGAAACACCAAAACAAACCAAATGAAACATGGTTCAAAAAGTGACCTATAACTGGAATTAAGGTCTTAAAAGTGATCTATAATTAACTCCTAGAAGTTACCAAAAGCTGCCTCAAGCAAATGGCATGAATGCCTTTCTAATATCTAGGTTATGGAGCAAATAAACACTTATTTGAACCTATAATCTAAGTGGCATGAAAAAATAGCAAAAAGGCTTTAAAAATCATGAAATTAAATCCCTGGAATGTTGAAGTTAGTATCTAATATGGTCTAAAAGGATTTCACAAAATTATGCACCAAAGTTCCAAAACAATTTCTTAATGGTCAAGGTAACAAGGCATGATCGCCGAAAAACAATTCCATAAAGTGGATCAAAAATGGCACCAAAAGGAAGTGATCCTAATGGTTCGTAACCTAATCCCTAAGCTCCGAAATCGACACATATAATCAAAAAAGCATAAATAAATCCAGTGCCTCAGGTGGGAGGGCTCAATATGCACCTTAAGTCATATGATCCTAAGCCGCATACAACTAGAATGGTACATTAAAGTGGATAATCGAGATTACTTACTTGGTCGAAGTGCCGATTCTTCACATAAAAGAAATCCAAAAAAAAAACTTCAAGCAATGTCTTGTGATCTTCATAAGCAAAATAAATGCTTATCTTCCACAATCATTTTGTGAAGATCCACCATAATCGAAATCGATGAATATCGATCAAAAACAAGTTTATGAACACTTAATCCAAACATAGCACTAAACTATAATTAATATTATTGCAAAAAAATACTAATTAAAAATTACAAGAAAAGAAAA
This sequence comes from Lathyrus aphaca, assembly GCA_963966055.1. Taxonomy (NCBI): domain Eukaryota; kingdom Viridiplantae; phylum Streptophyta; class Magnoliopsida; order Fabales; family Fabaceae; genus Lathyrus; species Lathyrus aphaca. Next base: position 239,655,146 of record OZ014522.1, read on the forward strand.
TGGATTAAGATATAAATCCACACAAAAAATGACTTTTGCAAGAAATTTCGCGGGGAGGGGGTTGTAAGCGTGAAACAGATGGTGTGAATAGAAGCCCATAGATTATGAGGCCCAATTCGAATGGCTTAGTGCAGAGAGGGTGTAAACCGAATTTGAAGGTGCTGATAGGAAATCCATGGTTGAAGAGGAGATAAGCCCAATCCACAAAGAGAAACCCTAAATGCTTATTAGATGAATAAAAGACACAAATTAATCCCCTTCGTTTCAGATGCGCCACATCTCCTCTCGTTCTCCACACATCCTAACGGAACCACCATTCCACCACGTCGTGATCATCCCGCCTCCGTCGTTGCTTCATCATCTTTTGTCGTTCTTCCTCTTCAACTCCTCTTTATAACTCATTGTCGTGATACTCCCTTCGCCGTGCCGTCCAGATAAAACGATGCCTCCATCATTGTAGCTTCATCATCTTCATTCGCGATCAAGACTCGCGCTCCATCAAACCTCCACGCGTGCATATCTTTAAAGAAATCTGACTCAGGTGTTGTTGTTGATTCGTGATGGTGCTGATGTGAGGATGATAATGATGCGAAGATGGTGATAGTGCGAAGATGGAGACGGAGCAAATATGATGGTTGTGTCGTGACGGTGAAGAAGCCGAAGGCACGATGAAGAATGGTGAGAAATTTCGCTCTGATTGAATGGAGAGTCCCGACTATTGTGACTTCAAATCCGTGAGATTAAACTATTCAGGTGCAAGAATTTATTACTGATCTTATTCTTCTCTGATGTTGCAATTTTGAAACCTTTCTATTATTCTGATTTTGAGACGTTGCGGCTTGTTGTTGTTCTTGATATTGATTAATCTTGTGTTGAGTTTTGCAGGGAAAGATTGAAGAGGTTGTGGTGATGATGAACGTGAGCGATGGAGACTCTTGAAGTCAGTTGAAGGTTCTGAGGGTTTCAAGAAGTTATGGAAGATGAAGAGTTGAGGAAATGGTGATGGAGTTCTCGGTGAAAGGTGAAGTCGATGATTCAGGAAAACGAAAGTATTAGCGACATACCGGTAAACTCGAATTTCCTCTTCTGCTCGAACCTTGATTCTATCTCACACATATTCTTCTTCATCTCTCCGCAAATCCGATTTTGTCACATGAGCAAGGATTATCATTGATACGAGTCCGGTTCCATTCTCTTTCTTCGTTCTGTTTCTATGATCTGAGTCTTGCGGTTATGACGATTATTGTTGAATGTTGTTCTTTATTGATGTGAATTCGACGATTAAACTTGGTTCTTGGATTTGATTTTTTGCAGGGTTGAAGATTTGTATATGGTGTTTGAAGATTGAAGATTGATTAAGATGAAGGATTGAGAGTCTGCAGAAAGCTGAGATGGGTGAAGATACTGATGAAGATTGATGCAGTGAAAGAGAGATTGAAGATTTGAAGGATTGGAGGTGAAATATTGATGAGATTGATAAGGAAGAGGATTTATGATTGAAAAATGTTGAAGATTGAAGAGAGTTTTTTTTCTTTTTTTTCAGTGAAAGTTTCTGAGTTTTTTTCTGTTATCATTTGGTGAATCCCCCCCTTGAACTAGAAAATTCTGCTGCTATATACATTCCAAATTTCTTTTCTGTTATTTTTTGCAACTTAAATTATCAGCTTGATTGTGCTAGTCTTTTTTCAACTGAATTTCTCTGGTGTCCTTTGTTATTTTCTTGGAAACTCTGTTATATATCAGAATGGGAATTATATAGATTGGATCTATAAACTTGTATAACTTTGAAGAAAAAATATATAAAAGTAATAAGAATTGGTTTGTTTAGACATTGGATTGGATGTATAACTCTTGGATTTAAATTGGATTGATGAAAAATGTTCTATAATTGAGAATTGAATTAAGATAAAATAATAATAATAATAATAATTGGAATGACCATTGGACAAAAATATGACTATGGACCGGTTAATGAATTTGGTTTAGGGATATAAGTTGTAATTTCAATGGAGTGTAAAAAAAAAAATAATAATAATAATGGCTTTGATGATTGGTACACACGGGCTTAGAAAATGGACTTTGGAATTGACTTTTATTTTGACTTTGGATTCAAATTGGATAATCAGCTTGAGTGATTTGTTTTGAATAAATGGATGCGGGTTTTATTCGAATAAATGGATGAAAGGCGGTTTATAATGGTTATTTCAAAGGAAACTTAAAAATGAATGATGAATTAATTCAACAACAAACATGGATAAAATGGACAGCAAGACTTATGACTTAGAAAAAAAATACGGGCTTAACACCAGGTGCACTATGACATTGAGTGTTAGGAATAACCTCGAACAACTTTTTTTCACATAAACCACAACCACACATTTTTCCTTAGCTCAAGTCGAACCTTTGAGTAAAAACCACTTCTCTAGAACTATGATGCCATGATGAATCCAAACATCGATAATCCCTGAACCATGCCCTTTTCCATCATTTGGAAGTGTCGTGCTTGAATGAATACCCATAAAATGAACCCAGATCACCCCAATGGGCCTCAATCGGTGACATGCCCTCAAGCTCAATCATGAATGTGAATCCTTGTGATGTTCGACAAAGAGGAATACGACTTTAGATATTTGAGAGGAACCAGGACCCTAATAGACATGGATAAGGTATGAAACCCTAATTTATATGACATTGATCACATGCCTTAGGAGCCACTGAAATGCATGATCATGAATGCTATGACCTAATGGGAAAACGCAGATGAATGTGAAGCGAAAAACCAGATAGATGGTAATAAATATGAGGGAAAATTTTGAGGTATTACAATCATTATAAATATTCCCCAATTAATTTTGATTTTTTTGACCGAAACCAGTGTATAATATACTACGATTTTTTTACCGAAACTTGCATTTTGAAAAGTTTCATAAAATCTAATTTTTAGATGATTTTTTGTATGGACTTCCATCATAACCTTCACTCGAAAAATATATAAATTATATTAGACATTTCATATCATTTTGAACAGTCCCCGATATAATTAGATTTTTGACCGAAACTAGTATAAACTAGTGTATAATATATTATGATTTTTGACCGAAACTTGCATTTCAAATAGTTTCATAGAATCTAGTTTTGAGATGATTTTTTGGATGGACTTCTATCATAACCTTTCCTCTTAACATATATAAATGATTTGAAAAGTCTCGTATCATTTCAAATAGTCCCCAATTAAATTTTATTTTTTTGACCGAAACTAGTGTATAATATACTACGATTTTTTTACCAAAACTTGCATTTCGAAAAGTTTCATAGAATCTAATTTTCAAATTATTTTTTGCATTAACTTCTATCATAACCTTCCCTCTAAACATATATAAATGATCTGAAAAGTTTCGTATCATTTCAAATAGTTAAATTTGATTTTTTTGACCGAAACTAGTGTATAATATACTATGATTTTTTATCGAAACTTGCATTTCGAAAAGTTTCATAGAACTAATTTTCAGATAATTTTTTGCATGGACTTCTATCATAACCTTCCCTCTTAATATATATAAATGATGTGAAAAGTTTCGTATCATTTCAAATAGTCCCTAATTTAATTTAATTTTTTTTTACCAAAACTAGTGTATAATATAATACGATTTTTGACCGAAACTTGCATTTCGAAACGTTTCATAAAATCTAATTTTAAGATGATTTTTTGCATGGACTTCCATCATAACCTTCCCTCATAAAATATATAAATGATATTAAACGTTTCGTATCATTTCGAACAGTCCCCGATTTAATTTGATTTTTGACTGAAACTAGTATAAACTAGTGTATAATATATTATGATTTTTGACCGAAACATGCGTTTCGAATAATTTCATAGAATCTAGTTTTCAGATGATTTTTTTGCATGGACTTCAATCAAAACCTTTCCTCTTAACATATATAAATGATATGACAAGTCTCTTATCATTTCAAATAGTCCCCAATTAAATTTTATTTTTTTGACCGAAACTAGTGTATAATATACTATGATTTTTTACCGAAACTTGCATTTCAAAAAGTTTCATAGAATCTAATTTTCAGATTATTTTTTGCATGAACTTCTATCATAACCTTCGCTCTTAACATATATAAATGATCTGAAAAGTTTTGTATCATTTCAAACAGTTAAATTTGATTTTTTTTACCGAAACTAGTGTATAATATACTACAATTTTTTACCGAAATTTGCATTTCGAAAAAGTTTCATAGATTCTAATTTTCAGATGATTTTGTGCATGGACTTCTATCATAACCTTCCCTCTTTATATATATAAATGATCTGAAAAGTTTCGTATCATTTCAAATAGTCCGTAATTAAATTTGATTTTTTTGACCGAAACTAGTGTATAATATACTACGATTTTTGACCGAAACTTACATTTCGAAAAGTTTCATGAAATCTATTTTTCAGATGATTTTTTTGCAAGGACTTCCATCATAACCTTCCCTCGTAAAATATTTAAATGATATTAGACGTTTCGCATCATTTCGAACAGTCCCCGATTTAATTTGATTTTTGACCGAAACTAGTATAAACTAGTGTATAATATATTGTGATTTTTGACCGAAACTCGCATATCGAATAGTTTCATAGAATCTAGTTTTCAGATGATTTTTTTGCATGGACTTCCATCGTACCGTTCCTCTTAACATATATAAATGATCTGAAAATTATCGTATCATTTCAAATAGTCCCCAATTAAATTTGATTTTTTTGACCGAAACCAGTGTATAATATACTACGATTTTTTACCGAAACTTACATTTCGAAAAGTTTCATGAAATCTATTTTTCAGATGATTTATTGCATGGACTTCCATCATAACCTTCACTCGTAAAATATATAAGATATTAGACGTTTCGTATCATTTCGAACTGTCCCCGATTTAATTTGATTTTTGACCGAAACTAGTATAAACTAGTGTATAATATATTATGATTTTTGACAGAAACTTGCATATCGAATAGTTTCATAGATTCTAATTTTCAGATGATTTTTTGCATGGACTTCCATCATAACCTTTCCTCTTAACATATACAAATGATCTGAAAAGTTTCGTATCATTTAAAATAGTCCCCAATTAAATTTGATTTTTTTGACCGAAACTAGTGTATAATATACTACGAGTTTTGACCGAAACTTGCATTTCGAAAAGTTTCATAAATCTAATTTTCAGATGATTTTTTGCATGTACTTCCATCATAACCTTCCCTCTTAACATATATAAATGATCTGAAAAGTCTCGTATCATTTCAAATAGTCCCCAATTAATTTTGATTTTTGACCGAAACTAGTATAAACTAGTGTATAATATATTATGATTTTTGACCGAAACTCGCATATCGAATAGTTTCAAAGAATCTAGTTTTCAGATGATTTTTTTGCATGGACTTTCATCATAACCTTTCCTCGTAACATATATAAATGATCTGAAAATTCTCATATTATTTCAAATAGTCCCCAATTAAATTTTATTTTTTTGACCGAAACCAGTGTATAATATACTACGAATTTTTTTACCAAAACTTGCATTTTCAAAAGTTTCATAGAATCTAATTTTCACATGATTTTTTGCATGGACTTCTATCATAACCTTCCCTCTTAACATATATAAATGATCTGAAAAGTCTCGTATCATTTGAAATAGTTCCCAATTAAATTTAATTTTTTTGACCGAAACTAGTGTATAATATACTACGATTTTTTTACCGAAACTTGCATTTCGAAAAGTTTCATAGAATCTAATTTTGAGATGATTTTTTGCATGGACTTCTATCACAACCTTCCCTCTTAACATATATAAATGATCTGAAAAGTCTCGTATCATTTCAAATAGTCCCCAATTAAATTTGATTTTTGACCGAAACTAGTATAAACTAGTGTATAATATATTATGATTTTTGACCGAAACTCGCATATCGAATAGTTTCATAGAATCTAGTTTTCAGATGATTTTTTTGCATGCACTTCCATCATAACCTTTCCTCTTAACATATATAAATGATCTGAAAATTTTCATAGATTCTAGTTTTCAGATGATTTTTTGCATGGACTTCTATCATAACCTTCCCTCTTAATATATATAAATGATCTGAAAAGTTTCGTATCATTTCAAATAGTCCTCAATTAAATTTGATTTTTTTGAATGAAACTAGTGAATAATATACTACGATTTTTGACCGAAACATGCATTTCGAAAAGTTTCATGAAATCTATATTTCATATGATGTATTGCCTGGACTTCCATCATAACCTTCCCTCGTAAAATATATAAATGATATTAGACATTTCGTATCATTTCGAACAGTCCCCGATTTAATTTGATTTTTGACCGAAACTAGTATAAACTAGTGTATAATATATTATGATTTTTGACCGAACTTGCATATCGAATAGTTTCATAGAATCTTGTATTCAGATGATTTTTTTGCATGGACTTCCATCATAACCTTTCCTCGTAACATATATAAATGATCTTAAAAGTTTCGTATCATTTAAAATAGTCCCCAATTAAATTTGATTTTTTTGACCGAAACTAGTGTATAATATACTACGATTTTTTACCGAAATTTGCATTTCGAAAAGTTTTATTGATTCTAAATTTCAGATGATTTTTTGCATGAACTTCCATCATAACCTTTCCTCTTAACATATATAAATGATCTGAAAAGTTTCGTATCATTTCAAATAGTCCCCAATTAAATTTGATTTTTTTGACCGAAAATAGTGTATAAATATACTACGATTTTTGACCGAAACTTGCATTTCGAAAAGTTTCATAAAATCTAATTTTCAGATGATTTTTTGCATGGACTTCCATCATAACTTTCACTCGTAAAATATATAAATGATATTAGACATTTCGTATCATTTTGAACAATCCTCGATTTAATTTGATTTTTGACCGAAAATAGTATAAACTAGTGTATAATATATTATGAATTTTGATCGAAACTTGCATTTAAAATAGTTTCAAGAATCTAGTTTTAAGATGATTATTTTGCATGGACTTCCATCAAAACCTTCCCTCTTAATATATATATAAATGATGTGAAAAGTTTCGTATCATTTCAAATAGTCCCCAATTAAATTTTATTATTTTGACCGAAACTAGTGTATAATATACTACGATTTTTTACCGAAATTTGCATTTCGAAAAGTTTCATAGATTCTAATTTTCAAATGATTTTTTGCATGGACATCCATCATAACCTTTCCTCTCAACATATATAAATGATCTGAAAAGTTTCGTATCATTTCAAATAGTCCCCAATTAAATTTGATTTTTTTGACAGAAACTATTGTATAATATACTACGATTTTTGACCGAAACTTGCATTTCGAAAAGTTTCATAAAATCTAATTTTCAGATGATTTTTTGCATGTACTTCCATCACAACCTTCCCTCTTAACATATATAAATGATCTGAAAAGTCTCTTATCATTTCAAATAGTCCCCAATTAAATTTGATTTTTGACCGAAACTAGTATAAACTAGTGTATAATATATTATGATTTTTGACCGAAACTCGCATATCGAATAGTTTCCTAGAATCTAGTTTTCAGATGATTTTTTTGCATGGACTTCCATCATAACCTTTCCTCGTAACATATATAAATGATGTGGAAATTCTCGAATCATTTCAAATAGTCCCCAATTAAATTTGATTTTTTTGACTGAAACCAGTGTATAATATACTATGATTTTTTACCGAAACTTGCATTTCGAAAAGTTTCATAGAATCTAATTTTCAGATGATTTTTTGCATGGACTTCTATCATAACCTTCCCACTTAACATATATAAATGTTCTGAAAAGTCTCGTATCATTTCAAATAGTCCCCGATTTAATTTGATTTTTGACTGAAACTAGTATAAACTAGTGTATAATATATTATGATTTTTGACCGAAACTTGCATATCGAATAGTTTCATATAATCTAGTTTTCAGATGATTTTTTTGCATGCACTTCCATCATAACCTTTCCTCTTAACATATATAAATGATCTGAAAAGTCTCTTATCATTTCAAATAGTCCCCAATTAAATTTGATTTTTGACCGAAACTAGTATAAACTAGTGTAAAATATATTATGATTTTTGACCGAAACTCGCATATCGAATAGTTTCATAGAATCTAGTTTTCAGATGATTTTTTTGCATGGACTACCATCATAACCTTTCCTCTTAACATATATAAATAATCTGAAAATTCTCGTATCATTTCAAATTGTCCCCAATTAAATTTGATTTTTTTAACCTAAACCAGTGTATAATATACTACGATTTTTTTACCAAAACTTGCATTTTGAAAAGTTTCATAGAATCTAATTTTCAGATGATTTTTTGCATGGACTTCTATCATAACCTTCCCTAATAACATATATAAATGATCTGATAAGTCTCGTATCATTTCAAATAGTTCCCAATTAAATTTGATATTTTTAACTGAAACTAGTGTATAATATACTAAGATTTTTTTACCGAAACTTGCATTTCGAAAAGTTTCATAGAATCTAATTTTCAGATGATTTTTTGCATGGTCTTCTATCATAACCTTCCCTATTAACATATATAAATGATCTGAAAAGTCTCGTATCATTTCAAATAGTCCCCAATTAAATTTATTTTTTTGACCGAAACTAGTATATAATATACTGCGATTTTTTACCGAAACTTGCATTTCGAAAAGTTTCATAAAATCTAATTTTCGGATGATTTTTTGCATGGAGTTCCATCATAACCTTCACTAGTAAAATATATAAATTATATTAGACGTTTCGTATCATTTTGAACAGTCCCCGATTTAATTAGATTTTAGACCGAAATTGTATAAACTAGTGTATAATATATTATGATTTTTGACTGAAACTTGCATTTCAAATAGTTTCATAGAATCTAGTTTTGAGATGATTTTTTGGATGGACTTCCATTATAACCTTTCCTCTTAACATATATAAATGATTTGAAAAGTCTCGTATCATTTCAAATAGTCCCCAATTAAATTTTATTTTTTTGGACGAAACTAGTGTATAATATACTACGATTTTTTTTACCAAAACTTGCATTTCGAAAAGTTTCATAGAATCTAATTTTCAAATTATTTTTTGCATGAACTTCTATCATAACCTTTCCTCTAAACATATATAAATGATCTGAAAAGTTTCGTATCATTTCAAATATTTAAATTTGATTTTTTTGACCAAAACTAGTGTATAATATACTATGATTTATGACCAAAACTTGCATTTCGAAAAGTTTCATAGAATCTAATTTTCAGATGATTTTTTGCATGGACTTCTATCATAACCTTCCCTCTAAATATATATAAATGATGTGAAAATTTTCGTATCAGTTCAAATAGTCCCCAATTAAATTTGACTTTTTTGACCGAAACTAGTGTATAATATACTACGATTTTTGACCGAAACTTGCATTTCGAAAAGTTTCATAAAATCTAATTTTAAGATGATTTTTTGCATAGAATTCCATCATAACCTTCCCTCGTAAAATATATATATATATATATATATATGATATTAGACGTTTCGTATCATTTCGAACAATGCCCGATTTAATTTGATTTTTGACCGAAACTAGTATAAACTAGTGTATAATATATAATGATTTTTGACCGAAACTTACATTTCGAATAATTTCATAGAATCTAGTTTTCAGATGATTTTTTTGCATGGAATTCCATCATAACCTTTCCTCTTAACATATATAAATGATCTGAAAAGTCTCGTATCATTTCAAATAGTCTCAATTAAATTTTATTTTTTTGACCGAAACTAGTGTATATACTATGATTTTTTTACCGAAATTTGCATTTCGAAAAGTTTCATAGAATCTAATTTTCAGATTATTTTTTGCATGAACTTCTATCATAACCTTCCCTCTTACCATATATAAATGATCTGAAAAGTTTTGTATCATTTCAAACAGTTAAATTTGATTTTTTTTACCGAAACTAGTGTATAATTTACTACGATTTTTGACCGAAACTTGCATTTCGAAAAGTTTCATAGATTCTAATTTTCAGATGATTTTTTGCATGGACTTCTATCATAACCTTCCCTCTTAATATAAATAAATGATCTGAAAAGTTTCGTATCATTTCAAATAGTCCTCAATTAAATTTGATTATTTTGACCGAAACTAGTGTATAATATACTACGATTTTTAACCGAAACTTGCATTTCGAAAAGTTTCATGAATTCTATTTTTCATATTATTTTTTAAATGGACTTCCATATTAACCTTCACACGTAAACTATATAAATGATATTAGGCGTTTCGTATTATTTCGAACAGTCCCCGATTTAATTTGATTTTTGACCGAAACTAGTATAAACTAGTGTATAATATATTATGATTTTTGACCGAAACTTGCATATTGAATAGTTTCATAGAATCTAGTTTTCAGATGATTTTTTTGCATGGACTTCCATCATAACCTTTCCTCGTAACATATATAAATGATCTGAAAAGTTTCGTATCATTTCAAATAGTCCCTAATTAAATTTGATTTTTTTGACCGAAACTAGTGTATAATATACTACGATTTTTTTACCGAAACTTGCATTTTGAAATGTTTCATAGAATCTAATTTTCAGATGATTTTTTGCATGGACTTCTATCATAACGTTCCATCTTAACATATATAAATGATCTGAAAAGTCTCGTATCATTTCAAATAGTCCCCTATTAAATTTGATTTTTTTGACCGAAACTAGTGTATAATATACTACGATTTTTTACCGAAACTTGCATTTCGAAAAGTTTCATAAAATCTAATTTTCAGATGATTTTTTGCATGGACTTCCATCATAACCTTCACTCTTAAAATATATAAATTATATTAGATGTTTCGTATCATTTTGAACAGTCCCCGATTTAATTAGATTTTTGACCGAAATTGTATAAACTAGTGTATAATATATTATGATTTTTGACCGAAACTTGCATTTCAAATAGTTTCATAGAATCTAGTTTTGAGATGATTTTTTGGATGGACTTCCATTATAACCTTTCCTCTTAACATATATAAATGATTTGAAAATTACTCGTATCATTTCAAATAGTCCCCAATTAAATTTTATTTTTTTGGACGAAACTAGTGTATAATATACTACGATTTTTTTTACCAAAACTTGCATTTCGAAAAGTTTCATAGAATCTAATTTTCAAATTATTTTTTGCATGAACTTCTATCATAACCTTTCCTCTAAACATATATAAATGATCTGAAAAGTTTCGTATCATTTCAAATAGTTAAATTTGATTTTTTTGACCAAATCTAGTGTATAATATACTATGATTTTTGACCGAAACTTGCATTTCGAAAAGTTTCATAGAATCTAATTTTCAGATGATTTTTTGCATGGACTTCTATCATAACCTTCCCTCTTAATATATATAAATGATGTGAAAAGTTTCGTATCATTTCAAATAGTCCCCAATTAAATTTGACTTTTTTGACCGAAACTAGTGTATAATATACTACGATTTTTGACCGAAACTTGCATTTCGAAAAGTTTCATAAAATCTAATTTTAAGATGATTTTTTGCATAGACTTCCATCATAACCTTCCCTCGTAAAATATATATATGATATTAGACGTTTCGTATCATTTTGAACAGTCCCCGATTTAATTTGATTTTTGACCGAAACTAGTATAAACTAGTGTATAATATATAATGATTTTTGACCGAAACTTACATTTCGGATAATTTCATAGAATCTAGTTTTCAGATGATTTTTTTGCATGGAATTCCATCATAACCTTTTCTCTTAAAATATATAAATGATCTGAAAAGTCTCGTATCATTTCAACTAGTCTCAATTAAATTTTATTTTTTTGACCGAAACTAGTGTATATACTATGATTTTTTTACCGAAATTTGCATTTCGAAAAGTTTCATAGAATCTAATTTTCAGATTATTTTTTGCATGAACTTCTATCATAACCTTCCCTCTTAACATATATAAATGATCTGAAAAGTTTTGTATCATTTCAAACAATTAAATTTTATTTTTATTTACCGAAACTAGTGTATAATATACTACGATTTTTGACCGAAACTTGCATTTCGAAAAGTTTCATAAATTCTAATTTTCAGATGATTTTTTGCATGGACTTCTATCATAACCTTCCCTCTTAATATAAATAAATGATCTGAAAAGTTTCGTATCATTTCAAATAGTCCTCAATTAAATTTGATTATTTTGACCGAAACTAGTGTATAATATACTACGATTTTTGACCAAAACTTGCATTTCGAAAAGTTTCATGAATTCTATTTTTCATATTATTTTTTAAATGGACTTCCATATTAACCTTCACACGTAAACTATATAAATGATATTAGACGTTTCATATCATTTCGAACTGAAATTTTGTGATCAGGTACATGATGTCGAATGAGATGTTTAAACACTTGACAACTTGACCAAAACTTAAATTGCAGGAAAATTAAACAACACAGGAAATTGTTAACCCAGTTCAGTGTATAACCACACTTACATCTGGGGGCTACCAAGCCAGGAAGGAAATCCAATATAAGTAATATTAATTCTAGACTTAAACCACTCAGTTTAATCTTTCACTTAATATCTACCCAAGGCAATTTCTACCTAAGACACAACTTAGGTATGAGTACCAACTCACTCCCCCTCAATCACACAATGATATGTTTACAAGTTTAATAAAATTGAAGTCATACTTCAAACAAAACAGCTTGATCTTACTTCACAGTTTCAATCAAGACACAAATACACTTTTGCTTAAAAGCTCATAAAGTGATACACATAAAACAACCTGCTATTAAAAACATAAACACCCTATTTAGTCTTCTTAATTTCGTACTCTATTCTGAGAGTTTCTGTTGCTTAAATAGGTGTTTGGATTTTGGGCTTTCTGTAGGTTTATCCAATCCTGATATGCATGCTGCCATCACCTTGAATTAGGGTTTGTTACTTCCTAGATTCTAGGTGATTCAGTTCTTCTGATTATGCTGAAGTCACATAACAAAACTCCCTACAGATGCGCCTTCTTCTGTTTTATCCATCCATAATTAATTCCAGATAACTTCCCTTAATTTACTCAGTTCTGTTAATCATTAATTAATTCTGGTAGCAGGTTTGAGATGTCACAACATCTGGTGTGACATCCTGAAAACTGAACTTACTTCATTTACTGATACAATGTCACAACATCGGGTGTGACATCCTGTAAACTGAACTTACTTCATTAACTGATGCAATGTTACAACATCTGGTGTGACATCCTGAATTAAGTTCATTTACTTATATTTTGTTTGATAATGTCACAACATCTGGTGTGACATCCTGAACTAGATTCAACACTTCTTGTTGGTCAAAAATTCTGCCAATTCTAAACATCTACAAACTCCCCCTTTGGATAATTTTTGGCTAACATACTTTTCTGGTTTATCAGAGTGCAGCAGAATTTCTTATATCAGAGCACAACAGTTCTTTTCTGTTGAGTCATTTGAGAGTTTACTCCCCCTCAAACCTACATGTGTTCAGACTTGTTGCAACATAAATTTTTCATCAAAAACACAGCTTTAGTTCAGAAGCAAACATAAGTTTTTCATTAATCATAAGCTGCATCATACATTGTTCAGTTCTCTTCTCCCCCTTGTTAGACATAAATTTGGGGCCAAAGTTTTACAGAAGAATTACAAAAGCAAAATTAGAATACAATGCTGGAGCAGACATTACATATTCCTCACATACATGTTTCACTCAGAATCCTCATATTCAGTGTCTTCCTCTTCTTCAGTTTCTTCATCAGAAGCAACAGCTTTCTGAGCACTCTCTTCAATCTCCAGCCTTTGGATAATCTCCTCAAGCTTCTGCTTCCTGGCATCCAGTTCTTTGCATGTGTTCTTCAGCTCAGCAATCAAAGCAGCTTTGGAGATTGAAGTCTTTGCCTTTGAAGATCCAGCAGATGTCCCAGAGGGAGCTTCAACATCAGCTGCATGATGACTTAAGAACAGCTTGTAACGGAAGGCCAGGGGACTCTCTCTTTTGCAGATTGAATCCTTCTCAGTGAGGATACTTGGATACTGGCTGAGTATTATTCCACACTGTAACACAGTGGGAGAACTGACTTTAGTTAAATGTTGCGGATAGCAAGAGTCGCCACCGACTTTTATTTTATCCAAAGGAAAGGCATAAAAGAACAGGAAAGACCTTTTTAAGATTTTTGGGTCCGGGGGGTAGGTTATGTAAAGGGAAGGTGTTAGCACCCTTTACATCCATGGTTATCCATGGGCTCTTAGTTACTTAGCTCACTTTAAAATGTTTTTGAAATGTGAAGTGTGTGAATAAAAATTTTCTTAAGTATTTTATAATGATCCATGTACGGATGTATATAAAACCTTTGTTTTGAAAATTGTTTGAAATGTATGAAGTGTTTGAAATGTTTTGAAGAGTGAGCAAGTATCTAAGAGAAACCTACCCTAAGTTTAAGTCTTTTCTGTTCTTGAATCCTTTAAATGGTAAGACTATCCCTATTATTAAGGAATAGGTAGTCATTACCTTGGATGTGTGGGACAAATGAAGGGACATCTGTTATTTAGGAAACTGTGGGGTGTATAAGCAATTCGAAGGGACTTATCATCTTTATTCGAAAGGGACAAGATCATTGCGAAGACAACATTCGAAGGGACTTGATCTTTTTATCTGTTTAGGGACTAGATGATGTGAAAATGAGGGACTTTGTTTCATACACCCTACTTGACCTTTTGATTAGGCAACTTGAGAGGTATCCTTAAGGAAGTGAGATGGCGATCAAAGATCGACTTACGTGTGTGAGTGTACAAGTTTAAATATTTATCTTTTAAATTAATGATCTAAATTCAATTTTTTAAATACAAACATGTTTCACTCCCTATTTTACTAACCATAACATTTAAAAATAAATATTACTATTAAAATATTACATAAAGGAGACAATTACATAATAATAATTATTAACAAATTAAATAAATAAGCAAAATAAATAATAATAAATAATTGGGTTAGTAATAATAATAATAATAAATCACAATATATATATATATATATATATATATATATATATATGGGGTTAGTAATAATAAAATAAATATCATATGAAAATAAATAGAATTAATAATAAAATAAACAAGAATATTAGCATAATAATTAAAAGATCAATTTTTTTTATATAAACAATTATTTTTTAAAATTATGAAGAAAATATAAACAATTATATACTAATTATTATAAAGTTTTAAATTATATACAAATTATAAAAATTAGGTTAATTATAAACATATTATGAAAATAAATTATATTTACAAAAATTAAATTAGCAAGTTTTAATTATTTTTAAACATATACTAAAAATTATTTACCTGCATGAATAATAATTATAAACAAATTACAAAATATATACATGTTATTAAAGTTTATTAAAAGTTACAATTAATAAATTAATTAACATTTATAATTAGGGTTTATAAAAATAATTAGGTTTTACAAAATATTTTAGGGTTTATGGTTTAATATAAATATAATTAAATTATTTGTACAAAATATATAATATTAATAATATGCAATAAAATAAAAGTTAAATAATTTTATTAATAAAGTTTATTTTTTTTTGAAAATATAAGTTTTGAAATATATACAAGAAAATAAAATAACAATTTGATTTTAAACATTTGTCATTAAAGAAATTAGTTAAATATATTATAAACAAAACAAAATAAGAGAAAATATGAAAAAATAACATACCTGGGGTTGGGATTCGAACCCAGGCCCTAGGGTTTACATCCACAAGACCAACAGCATCACCACCAGGCCAAGTGCGCGCTGGCGTTAGAATCAGGAGTCTAATTCCTTTTGTTGTTAACCTGCAAAAAATCCAGAAAAACAAAACAAAACAAAATGGCCTGGGGGGATTTGAACCCAGGACCATCCACATAACATACACGCACAATAACCAACTGAGCCAACCACACATTTGTGAAATAAATTACAGACAATTCAATAAAATATTAAAACAAAATTTAAAATCCAGAAAGCGCGCGCTGGCTTCTTCTTCTTCCTCCAGACCTAGGGATTTTGCTGCGAATTTTGTTATGAATTTTCCTGCGAATTCAAGTTTGTAGCAAAACCTACGAATCTCAACTATCATCAAAACAGTAAAATTACATCAAATTAAAAGCGCAAATAAGGTCCAGAGGTTAATTCAAATTGATCTATGGTTTTAGAATTTGTTTATACTTGATGAATCATAAAGCCCTAAACCTTAACCGAAACCCTAAAAATGGTGGATCTCATTCTAGGTGATGAAACTTCATAAAACCTGTCCAGAATCAATCTACAACTTATCACAAACAAGAAACATCAATCAAAATTCATTAAAAACCAATCAATATCCAGAATCGAAAATCAAAAATATCCTGAACATGATGAACTGGTTTATGCATTATGCTATGATTCAGAGGTGTATGATGATTGGTTTCGACTCAGGAATGCTTGAGGAAGCTGATAGTGTCCTTAAAATACCTTGAAACACTTGGTAATGGAGAATCTGAATTGAAGTTTTTGGTGATTTTTTTGATATGCAAACTTACTCTTTGAGGCAGGGAATTTGTGGCCTTTGCATTGGGTTATCTTGTATAGCAATGAAATTAGGTCAAAAGATTTGATTGTTGTATGGACTTTTTGATTTTTTGAGATTGAAAAAGATTAAAACTTAAATTTCAAATATTTATGAATGAGACCTTTCTATTTCAAGCCAATCATCATCAATTGTGTATCAATTCCATCCAAATCATGTTAATGACCTTCTAGAACCAAAATATATTTTAAATCTTCACATTTGATATTTTATTTAAATTTAAAATGATTTTTAATATAAAAAATCATAATAAATAAATTAAATAAAATAAAATTATGAAAATATCAAATAAATTTCGTGCATGATGTCATGGAACACTTTGGGTCACAAAAAGTTCAGCCCATTTGGAGAAATTTGGTTTTAAGACCCTATTTTCCTCATACCCCACCCAAAAATTTCCCAACTTTGCAAGGGCACATATCCTTCAATTTTAATGCTATGAGGGAGTTCTTGGACTTTTTGGAAAGCTTGAAGAGTCCTATAACCAACCCCATTGGTTTCATGTTAATATCATTTACCATTCTCAAGTTATGCCCTCTTGAAGTTGTTGACTTTTTGTTGACTTTCAAAAGGACCTATAATGTCTTAGCTCATACCTTCCAAATGAAGCATTTTTGGGCTTGGCTTGTGAGACACAAAGTTGTATAGAATTCAATTTCCTTCAAAATGAGCTTTGGATGGAAAATTCTTGATGAAGCATGTGAAAGTTATGGTTGGTCAAAGTTCAGTTGACTTTTCCTGAGGAAACCCTAATTTAGAAACTCCTGATTCTTGATGATCTGAAATCTCCTTGATGAATCATGATCAACCCTTGATCAAATGATGAATTTTATTTCATATACTAGATGTTGGCAAAAAATCATGAAGTTTGACTTTGGTTTGACCACAGTTGACCTCAGTTTGACTTTTTAACTACTTTGACTAATTTTGACTTATCTGATCATCTGACTGAGCAAACCTTTGAGAAAAGTCTTGAAACTTGTCATGGGGATTCTCAAACACATATAAGATATTATGAAGCTCACTTGAAGTCTTGGAAATCCATTTATCCTGATTAAAGTCAAAACCCTAGTTTTGGATGCACTGCTTAGGAGAATGCATTGTCTGAGGGAATTGTCAAATCTTCTGACCAATTGTGAACTTTGTGAACCTTGTGAACTTCATAAGATTTCTTGTGACCCTTGTGAACCTTATGAGAGGTCTTGTAAAGCTTGTGAACCTCATAAGATGTCTTGTGACCCTTGTGAACCTTATGAGAGGTCTTGTAAAGCTTGTGAACCTTGTGAACCTCTTAGCACACAAAGTCTTATATTGTGAGGGCAAATTTTGGGGTGCAACAGCTGCCCCTGTTCAATTTTCTGAAACCTGAGGGGTTAGATTGGTATATGTGCCAGTCGTGACCTGGAAGGTTGAAGGGGATTGAACACAAAAGCCCAAAAATTTGCACTCACCGGTGCGTAGAATAATGCTGATGACTAGTTGTATATGCTTGAGTGGGCTTAAAGATGCCAATTGGAGAAAAATTCTTCAAATATATCTCTTGGAGGATAAAGCAGTCCAAAATATGAAGATATAGCTTTTTGGGAGGATAAACAACGACCTAAAGAAATGGTAGCTTTCAGGTATGATGATAGCTTTCAGGAAGATAAACAACGTCCTGAGGTATAAGTATAACTTTTGGGAGGATAAACAACGGCCCAATAGTTATGATATGGCTTTTGAGGAGATAAACGACGTCTCAAAATAGCCTTCGGGAAGATAAACGACGTCCCATGATAATGAGGTAACCTTTGGGAAGATAAACAACGGCCCAAGGTCATGATAGCTTTCAGGAGGATAAACAACATCCTGAGGTATAATGATAGCTTTCAGGAGGATAAACAACGTTCTGAGGTATAAGAAGCTTTCAGGAGGATAAACAACGTCCTGAGGTATAAACATAACTTTTGGGAGGATAAACAACGGCCCAATAGTCATGATATGGCTTTTGAGAAGATAAACGACATCTCAAAATAGCCTTCGGGAAGATAAACGACGTCCCATGATAATGAGGTAACCTCTGGGAAGATAAACAACGGCCCAAGGTAACAAATCGTTGATGAAGTTTGTCTGCTGGAGAATTAATCTGAAAAACAAGATTATAACATTCTGTATGATAACATTAGTTTATGCATTATGCATGCATGTATAATATGATGCACTTAAGTAATGTATTATGTATTTATGTATATGTATGTTATGATGTAAATGATGTATGTATGTATCATGCAGCTTGAAGCGCCTGGATATCTTCGTATAACAACTACTGGCCAGGGAAAATAAATCCCGATTCGTTGCTGAAGAATATGAGGAACTTGTTCCCGTCTTTTTAATAATATAGTATTCATAACCTCCCGTCTTCGTTCGATAGTAAGGTATACATATCCTCCTGTCTTCGTCCGATAGTAAGGTATACATAACCTCCCGTCTTCGTTCGATAGTAAGGTATCCATAACCTCCCGTCTTCGTTCGTCGTAAGGTATACATAACCTCCCGTCTTCGTTCGATAGTAAGGTATCCATAACCTCCCGTCTTCGTTCGTCGTAAGGTATACATAACCTCCCGTCTTCGTTCGTCGTACTCCTATTGAAAGAATAAATTCCCGACTATCCGTCTGAGGATAAAAGAGATGGATATAAATTCCAGGGGAGATATGACTCGAAGTATTTATAAAGATGGATTTGCCCTACTAGGGAACTTGTAACTGTCTTGTAGAGATGAACTGGTGAAGCTTCGTTGAAATCCTTTCCTCGTTCGTCCTTAGTAAATACTATTACTGCATTTTCATGCATTTCTGGTAAACATCAATCATATTAAGCATTCATGCATTTCTGGTAAACATCAATCATATTCAAAAGCATACACACATTCAAACACAACCAATGGACGTTTCGCTTATGTAAATAGGGTAAAAGTAAATCAGGACTTAAAGATGGAATTTTATTTATATCAAAAAGTGACCTATACATAGGTAGGTTTGTACAAGGAGACAAAAATCCTAGTAAGAGGAATTTGTCATAAAAAATTTTACAAAACAAAGAAAATCAGCTATGTGAGAAACAATCTTATTGAGTTTCAATTCTACCATTGCCATTATCTTCAAGTATCTCATCTTCTGCTGTTGAGACGGAATGATTGGATTGAGCTTTATCTGTTCGAGCTTGAGTAAGTAGCACAACTGGTTGTGGTTTCATGGGTGATCCAAATGAGACATAGTCGTACGCTTTAATCCCTAACTTTTGCCTGGATTGCCCTTTCAGGTTTTCAATCCACCGGGATACCCTTTTTTGCCCAAGCCGCCTTTTCAGGTTTTCGACTTGCCGGGTGTACATTCTTTTATATATATATCCCTAATTTTTGCCCGAACCTTTTTGGTTCGCCGGGATGCCCTTATTTTTGCCTAGGCCAGTCAACCTAGCGGGTCTCTTTTTATGCGTAGTATTTTTTAACTATGTCTGCGTTTACAGGTTGTGGGAAGTCTTCACCATCCATAGTAGTAAGTATCATGGCACCTCCTGAGAATACTGTCTTGACTACAAATGGTCCTTCATATGTAGGAGTCCACTTGCCCCTGGGATCACCCTGTGGTAATATGATACGCTTGATTACCAAGTCACCAGCCTGATATACCTTTGGCTTAACCTTCTTGTTAAAAGCTTTGATCATCCGTTTCTGGTACATCTGGCCATGACAAACTGCTGCTAGCCTCTTCTCATCAATCAAATTTATCTGGTCAAGTCGAGTCTGAATCCACTCATCTTCATCCAAGCCTGCATCCTTCATAATTCTTAAGGAGGGGATCTGAACTTCAATGGGCAAAACTGCTTCCATACCATAGACTAAGGAGAATGGGGTTGCCCCTGTTGAAGTACGTATTGTAGTACGATAACCATGAAGAGCAAACGGTAACATCTCATGCCAATCCTTGTAAGTGATAGTCATCTTCTGTAGAATCTTCTTAATGTTCTTATTAGCAGCTTCAACTGCCCCATTCATCTTCGGACGATACGGAGAAGAGTTGTGATGCTTAATCTTGAACTGCGTGCAGAGATCAGTAATCATAGTGTTGTTCAAATTAGAGCCATTGTCAGTAATAATCCTTTCAGGGATGCCATACCTACATATGAGATTATTCTTAATAAACCGAGCCACAACATTCTTGGTAACAGAGGCAAATGAAGCTGCCTCTACCCACTTCGTGAAGTAATCAATAGCAACCAGGATGAAACGATGCCCATTAGAAGCAGTAGGTTTGATCTCACCAATCATATCAATGCCCCACATAGCAAAAGGCCAAGGAGCAGTCAACACATTTAATGGTGATGGAGGTATATGCACTTTATCAGCATAGATTTGACACTTGTGACATGTTCTGGAGTGTTGATAGCAATCAGCTTCCATGGTAGACCAATAGTAACCTGCTCTCAATATCTTCTTTTCCATGGTATGTCCACTAGAATGAGTGCCAAAGATCCCCTCATGCATGTCTTCCATAATCTCTGTTGCTTCCTTCTTATCCACACAACGAAGCATAGTTGAATCATGATTGCGTTTGTACAAAATCCCATTACTCAAAAAGAATTTAGCAGAAAACCTTCTCAGAAACTTCCTATCTTTGACAGATGCCTCCTCAGGGAACTCCTGAGCTTCAAGATATCTTTTCACCTCATAGAACCAAGGCTTTTCTTCTGTTTCTTCAGTGCCAATCTCATTGCAGTATGTAGGCTTCTCAAATCTATCAATAGTAATCTTGGGAGCTTCATCATCCCAGCTAATCTCAAACATGGATGCCATGGTGGCTAATGCATCTGCCAACTGATTTTCTCGTCGTGGAATATGTCCAAAGGTAATCTCTTGGAAATGTGGGATTAAAGACAACACATGCTCTCTGTATGGAATGAGATTGTCATGCTTGGTATCCCAATCTCCTTTGATCTGACTCGCTACCAAGGCTGAATCTCCATACACGTCAAAGAACTGAATCTTCATATTAATGGCAGCTTTGATACCCAGGATACATGCCTCATACTCAGCCATGTTATTAGTGCAATAGAAACAAAGTCTGGCAGTAATCGGGGTATGACAACCTTCAGGGGAACTGATCACAACACCAACACCATTACCAAGTGCATTAGAAGCTCCATCAAAAACCATGGTCCATCGGGATCCTTGTTCAGGTCCGTCATATTGTCCAGGTTCTTTGGTGATAATCATAATGTCTTCATTAGGGAACTCAAAACTCATTGACTGGTAATCATCCACTGCTTGATGAGCCAAATGATCAGCCACAACACTTCCTTTAATGGCCTTCTGAGTAGTATACTGTATGTCATATTCTGTTAAGATCATTTGCCATCTTGCTATTCTTCCAGAGAGAGCAGGTTTCTCGAATATATACTTGATTGGATCCATCTTCGAAATCAATAAGGTAGTATGGGTCAACATATACTGTCTTAGTCGGCGAGCAGCCCATGCCAAAGCGCAGCAAGTTTTCTCGAGCAGTGAATATCTTGTTTCACAGTCGGTAAACTTTTTGCTAAGGTAGTATATTGCCTGCTCTTTTCGACCAGACTCGTCATGTTGCCCCAACACACACCCCATTGAGTTGTCTAACACTGTTAAGTACATAATCAAGGGTCTTCCATCAACTGGTGGCATCAAAATTGGTGGTTCTAGCAGATATTTCTTAATTTCATCAAAGGCAGTCTGGCACTCATCATTCCATTCCATCACCTGATCTTTATTCAACAACTTAAAGATTGGCTCACAGGTAGCAGTTAATTGGGAAATAAATCTTGCAATGTAATTCAATCGTCCCAAGAAAACTCTAACCTCCTTCTCAGTACGGGGAGCTGGCATCTCTCGTATAGCTTTCACTTTCGCAGGATCTACTTCAATACCTTTTCCACTGACAATAAAACCCAGGAGCTTACCAGATCTAACTCCAAAAGTACACTTATGTGGGTTCAATCTCAACTTGTATTTCTTCAACCTCTCAAACAACTTATGCAGATGATCAAGATGTTGTTCTTCGTTCTGGGACCTGGCTATCATATCATCCACATATACCTCTATCTCATGATGAATCATATCATGAAACAAAGCCACCATAGCACGTTGATATGTTGCCCCTGCATTCTTCAAACCAAATGGCATCACCTTATAACAAAAAGTGCCCCACTGTGTAACAAATGTTGTCTTTTCCATATCTTCAGGTGCCATCTTTATCTGATTGTAACCAGAAAAACCATCCATGAAAGAGAATACCTTATGCTGAGCAGTGTTGTCTACCAGAACATCAATATGAGGAAGTGGAAAGTCATCTTTGGGGCTGGCCTTGTTCAAATCTCTGTAGTCTACACACATACGTACCTTACCATCTTTCTTAGGTACCGGTACCACATTTGCAACCCACTGAGGATAAGAAGTCACAACTAAGAACCCTGCATCAAACTGTTTCATTACCTCTGCTTTGATCTTCTCTGACATTTCAGGACGCATGCGACGAACCTTCTGCTTCTTTGGGCGACAATCTTCTTTTACTGGTAAACGGTGAACCACAATGTCTGTATCCAACCCTGGCATATCTTCGTAGGACCAAGCAAAGATCTACACATAGTCACGTAACATCTGAATCAATCTGCTCTTGACACTATCCTCTAATTCAGCCCCTATCTTGACCTCTTTCCTGTTTTCTTAAGTTCCCAGATTCACAACTTCGATTGGCTCTTCATGTGGCTGTATAGCTTTCTCTTCTTGTTGTAACAACCTAGCAAGCTCTACAGGTACTTCACAATCGTCCTCATTTCCGTCTTCAGCTTGATAGATCGGATTCTCGAAATTATAATTGGCAATAGTAGAACTGTTATCAACAGGATCCAGAGTGGATAAGGATCTGCATTTTAGTGATGTGGGTGTGTGTAAGAACACATAGCTGATGAAACAAAAATAAAAGAAAAGAAAGACAAGGAACACAATATTTACGAAAACGAAACGTCCACTGATTTTTATTGAATGAATTATGCAAATGAAATGACATCCCGTAACAAGCACACCATTGTGCCCCGGGTAAGGCACAAGGCTTGAGAGTTTAATTGTTCAAGAAATTACAAACTTAAAAGTAACAACACAGTAATAGTATTTACTCCTAACTAAAGGAGATAGGAATAACATCTCCAGCCTTCCAATTATTGAGCCCAGCACCCACAGTAGGAAAAATCCAAGCATCCAAGTTGTAGTCTTCATCATAGTCATCCACAACATTGATTTGATTCTTCATAATCCCCTGATTGGTGATACGAACAGCGCGAGCACGACGAACAGCCTTCTGGGACTCTGCAGTGAAACCCAAACCAAACTTGTCAGACTTGTAAGGAATGTCAGGAAGCTGACCCCAAATAGTACAACCACCTTCATCCACCACAGCTCTAGCATCTTTGAGGGAGGCCATTGTTGGAGGTACTCTAGTGACCACAGGAACTTTCTTGACAACAGGAGGAGCTTCATAATTATTAACAACCCAAGGAACTACTTCGAATGTCTGGCATGGAGTTTCAACATATTCACCTTCCACTTCAAGATATTTAAAGGTATTCACATGGCTAACTATATATTCTTCCTCTCCATAAATAGTGACAACTTTTCCTTCTACCGGATATCTCAGCTTCTGGTGTAAAGTGGAGGTTACAGCGCCTGCCCCATGGATCCAGGGACGCCCAAGAAAACAAGAATACGACGGACGAATATCCATGACATAAAAGGTAGTTTTGAAGACCTGAGAACCAACTTTGATTGGGAGATCAATTTCTCCATGCACCACTCTTCTCGAGCCATCAAAAGCCTTCACCACTATATTACTGGGTTTCAACACAGCATCTTCAGGACTAAGCTTATTCATGACTTCTTTGGGCAACACGTTCAGAGAGGAACCATTGTCTATCAATACATGTGACAGGGTAGTGCCCCTGCATTCAATAGAGATATGTAGAGCCATATTATGATCTCTCTTGGCCGGAGTCAAATCAGCATCGGAAAAACCTAACCCATTATCATAGGTCAAGTGTGCAACACAATTTTCAAACTGGTCAACAGAAATTTCATTTGGTACATGAGCAGTCTTCAGAAACTTGATCAAAGCTTTGGCATGAGCCTCAGAACACAACAATAAAGACAACATAGAAATCTTGGAGGGAGTATGTCCCAATTGATCAACAATGTCATAATCACTCTTGCGAATGATTTTCAATACTTCTTCCATCTGCTTAGAAAGATCATCAGCAGTTGGCACATCAGTTGGTATAGGTTCAATAATAGGACCTTTGCCTCGAGCATCAGTGGTGGAGGTAACAGCTGGAGTAACTGCATTCTTGGAGGTAACCGGAGGAGAGAAAACTCTTTCGCTTCGTGTGATCTTACTAGATCCAGCAATATTATCAACACCAACAGGCATATCAGCTAAGGGTTCCTGCTTAACACCATGGATATAAACATCAAACCCATAATGTCAAGGCACAACTCTATCAGAAGTATACGGAATAGGACCAGGAGTGGTAATGATCATAGGAGCCACTCTAGCTCAGCAACAATCTTCACAGGGCCTTCAGCAGTAATCTTAATTGGACCCTTATGAGTGATTTTGACAGGACCCTTAGAAGTAATCCTCACCGGCACTTTATCAACCATATCCACTTCTTCAACCTTCGCATGCTTAGTTATATGATCAACCATACTCTCTACAGAAGGTGGAGTCCTCTCAAACACTATGGTGTAATTATTCATGAGACGTTGAATTCCATCTCTCAACGTCCAGCAGCTATCCGGCTTATAGGTACAATATAAACAATCTTCACGACAACCTGGGAAGAACCCAGCTTATACTAGCTTCTTCTTAATGACAGACAATGGTGTAGTCAACTCTGCAACTGAGGAAATATGTGAATCTTCATCAATGGCATTGACAGTCTTCTCATGATTTGGCATGGGAGCAGTGATCACATTTGGAGTACCCGGAGGGTCAAACTCAATCTCTCCAGCATCAATCATATCTTGAATTTTGTTCTTCAATACCCAGCAACTATTGGTATCATGTCCCTGACAATTCGAATGATATGCACATCGTGCATTAGGATTGTACCTGGGAGAGGTAACATTAGGATTCTGAGGAGGATCTTTCAGAGTGATCAGTTCAGCTTTCAACAAGTGTTGCAAGGCTTGGGCCATTGACATGTTGATCTTAGTGAACTGCCTTCTAGCCCTCTGTTGATTTCCCTGTGGCTGCTCTGGTGTTGTAGGAGTTGGATTGGAGATATGAACTGCACTCACAGACTGATGCCTTCTATTACGATCAGGTTGACCATAAACAGCATTTGACTCTTTCTTCCCACTGGGAGGCTTCTTTGCAGCACCTGATGAAGAAGCATCCACTTGAATCTTGCCACTCCTTATACCACTTTCTACGCGCTCTCCTGTCATTATCAACTCAGTGAAGCCAGATGATGAGCTTCCAATGAGATGACTGTAAAATGGACCATTCAACGTACACATGAACATATCAACCAACTCCCTGTCAGTTAAAGGGGGTTGCACTCTTCCAGCCAAGTCTCTCCACTTCTGAGCATACTCCTTGAAGCTCTCTTTAGCACCCATAGACATGCTCTGAAGTTGCATGCGAGTAGGGGCTAAATCAGCATTGTATTGATACTGCTTATAGAAGGCTTCAGCAAGATCATTCCAATCACGAATGTTGACACTCTCCAATTGATAATGCCATTCCAATTGAGCTCCAGATAAGCTCTCTTGGAAGAAATGGATCCACAACTTTTTATCAGCAGTATGGGGTTGGATCCTCCGGACATAAGACCTCAGATGCAGCTTGGGACAAGAGACACCATCATAAACAACAAAAGTAGGAACCTTGAAACCAATGGGTATAACCACCCCAGATATCAAACTCAGGTCTTCAAAATCCAGTCCATAAGACTTTTGTAATTCCATAGCATCCATTCTATCCACCAGCATCTTGAACTTATCTTCATTAGGCTCATGATAGTAGTTAGCTTCAGAATCAGAGTCCCCCATTGTGTTGTGGAGACTGCCTCCCTCTTTCTCAGACTCTTCAGACTCATAATCTTCAACCTGTTCTTTGGTCTTGACAGGACCTCTGAACCTTCTTCCCATGTTTATCAGGCCACCTGACCTCCTAGTCTTCTTAGTCTTCTTGGCCAGCAGTGTCTTCAATTCATCCTGCCTCTTGGACAAGTTCAGGATCAGCTCTTGGAACTGTGCATTTTGTGCCTGGAGATCCTTAACTGTTTGTTCAAGAGCCATTGCTGAAATAAACAGCGAGAAGATGAGAAACCTGTGCATAATAAACCTGTGATGCAATGATATGATATGTGAATGTATATGCAATGTTTTTTAGGACCGCAGGATTTAAATTTGCTTAAACAACCAAGAAGGTAAACTTTTATTAGTATTAAATTTGTTTTGCCTCTTGGGCTTACAGAAAATGAAATGTAATAAATACAAGAGATGGGGTTTTAAGTCTCCCATGGACGCTTCCTCTTTGTGTTGAGGTATGAGTTGAGATTCCGCTCCTCATGAAGTTGCTTTGTTAGTTTCAGGATTCTTTCTTGGCTTGCTTTGTAATGAGCCTCGAAAGTATCCCTTTGCTCCTTCAACTGGATCCAGGATCTTTGTAAATCTTCCATGTCAGTAGGCATGTCTGGGTGAAGGATGGTATAAGAAGTATCTCCTTCAGCAACAGGTTCCATGGTAACTGGCAGGATAGCAGGATATGGCATCATGAGAGTCTGAGCACGAGATCGCACCCATCTGAGATAAGGTTCCATAGGAATAGTGTACTTAGGCTCCAGAGTCTTTCTGTCAACCTTGTTCACTTTTCCCCATGCTCGTATGAACCTCTGACGGTAACCTTGCAGATCGTTGTCGTAATCAAACACAATACCCTGAGTCAACATGTCATGTGGACCATCACTCCGAGCATAACCAAACTGTCGTAAAGCTAAAGAAAGGTTGTAAGTAATGCTTCCTCTTATGCCTAGAAGTGGCACATTAGGAAACTCCCCACAACGGTCAATGATAGTAACATTCTCCATAGATCTGGAGCACCAATGAATATCTGAATGCGAGAGTGACATGATCCTCTTAGACCACCTGAATCCCTGTTCATTCTTCATCACTGAGCGAGGAAGGTGAGAAATAAACCACCTAGATAGCAAAGGTATGCAACACATCAGAGTTCCTCGTGCCCTTGTAGTACGAGTATGAAGAGAGTGCAGAATGTCTCCAAGCAATGCAGGCACTGGATTGTGACTCAGGAATATGTTGATGGCATGAACGTCTATGAACTGATCTGGATTGGGGAATAATACTAAGCCATAAATCAGCAAGGCTAAGATTTCCTCAAAAGCATCATAGCTCATTGCCTTCAAGAACATTTGAGCCTTCTCTATCAACACCTTAGCAAGAATACCCTTGACTCCGCTTCTCGTTTCTAGAACAATGTCAGCCTTCTTCAGATGTAGAGCTGCAGCAATAACCTCAGGTTTAGGCTCTTTTTCCAAGCCTGTGAATGGTTTCTGATCAAGAACAGGTATACCCAGAAGTTTAGAGAACTCTTCCATCGTAGGAACCAGCTGATAGTCGGGGAATGTGAAGCAATGGTGCTTAGGATCAAAGAACTGAAAAACAGAACACTCATCATGTCTTCATTGAACCCTGAAGTGACTAGATCCAGTAGGTAGCCATGTCTCTTGATGAACTGAGAGTTTTCAGAAACTTGGGAAACCAATTCTTTAAGCTTGGCAGGTATTCCTACAAAGTTGATCCTGATAGTGTTTCTACGAGCAGAAGCCATGACCTGCAACAAAGAACAAAGATAAATCCTTTGGTCCTTGAAATGGTTAGTGAAAATGCTATGCTTATGATGCATGATGATGTTATGATGTTATGCTCAATCACAAACATGTGGCACACACAAACAAGTCACACAATAGCCCTAGGTTTGAAGGCTTGCATGAGGTTTAAAGGTAAGTACCCTCCCCTGAAGTTTAGATGGTTCATCCTGTCCTACAAAGTAACCAGGTTCTAAGGGATCTCAATATCATTGATCCTTCACAAGGGTGGTTGTTCAGTAGGCAACTTACTTGCCAACCAAAACCCTCCAAGTTTAGAATCTCAATGAGCGTAGTATCGAGTATCAACCAACTTCAGTCTGCACCAAAGCCGGTTATCTCACTACTTTTCTAAAGGCCAAGATAGGATGACTAGGGTTCTAAAAGTTAGTTAGTGCATTGACAACATATGGCAGCCTCATATTATCCTCAACTTGACTTAAGGAACATAAGCACCAACCAAGAAGTCACACTAACTATGGCCACCAGATCAACCATATCGGTATACTCCGTACAGTTTCCTTGGTCTATTGCCATTTACCTAAGGTACACTAGATCCGGGTTAGGATCTTTCACACATAAGAGCCCAACAAGTAAGTATAAAGCAAACAAGGCAAACAATTTTAAAGTGATCTAATTCCTAAGGGTACCCCTCTTTAATATTAATTCCCCAGCAGAGTCGCCAGTTCTGTAACACGGTGGGAGAACTGACTTTAGTTAAATATTGCGGATAGCAAGAGTCGCCACCGACTTTTATTTTATCCAAAGGAAAGGCATAAAAGAACAGGAAAGACCTTTTTAAGATTTTTGGGTCCGGGGGGTAGGTTATGTAAAGGGAAGGTGTTAGCACCCTTTACATCCATGGTTATCCATGGGCTCTTAGTTACTTAGCTCACTTTAAAATGTTTTTGAAATGTGAAGTGTGTGAATAAAAATTTTCTTAAGTATTTTATAATGATCCATGTACGGATGTATATAAAACCTTTGTTTTGAAAATTGTTTGAAATGTATGAAGTGTTGGAAATGTTTTGAAGAGTGAGCAAGTATCTAAGAGAAACCTACCCTAAGTTTAAGTCTTTTCTGTTCTTGAATCCTTTAAATGGTAAGACTATCCCTATTATTAAGGAATAGGTAGTCATTACCTTGGATGTGTGGGACAAATGAAGGGACATCTGTTATTTAGGCAACTGTGGGGTGTATAAGCAATTCGAAGGGACTTATCATCTTTATTCGAAAGGGACAAGATCATTGCGAAGACAACATTCGAAGGGACTTGATCTTTTTATCTGTTTAGGGACTAGATGATGTGAAAATGAGGGACTTTGCTTCATACACCCTACTTGACCTTTTGATTAGGCAACTTGAGAGGTATCCTTAAGGAAGTGAGATGGCGATCAAAGATCGACTTACGTGTGTGAGTGTACAAGTTTAAATATTAATCTTTTAAATTAATGATCTAAATTCAATTTTTTAAATACAAACATGTTTCACTCCCTATTTTACTAACCATAACATTTAAAAATAAATATTACTATTAAAATATTACATAAAGGAGACAATTACATAATAATAATTATTAACAAATTAAATAAATAAGCAAAATAAATAATAATAAATAATTGGGTTAGTAATAATAATAATAATAAATCACAATATATATATATATATATATATATATATATATATATATATATATATATATATATGGGGTTAGTAATAATAAAATAAATATCATATGAAAATAAATAGAATTAATAATAAAATAAACAAGAATATTAGCATAATAATTAAAAGATCAATTTTTTTTATATAAACAATTATTTTTTAAAATTATGAAGAAAATATAAACAATTATATACTAATTATTATAAAGTTTTAAATTATATACAAATTATAAAAATTAGGTTAATTATAAACATATTATGAAAATAAATTATATTTACAAAAATTAAATTAGCAAGTTTTAATTATTTTTAAACATATACTAAAAATTATTTACCTACATGAATAATAATTATAAACAAATTACAAAATATATACATATAATTAAAGTTTATTAAAAGTTACAATTAATAAATTAATTAACATTTATAATTAGGGTTTATAAAAATAATTAGGTTTTACAAAATATTTTAGGGTTTATGGTTTAATATAAATATAATTAAATTATTTGTACAAAATATATAATATTAATAATATGCAATAAAATAAATGTTAAATAATTTTATTAATAAAGTTTTTTTTTTTTGAAAATATAAGTTTTGAAATATATACAAGAAAATAAAATAACAATTTGATTTTAAACATTTGTCATTAAAGAAATTAGTTAAATATATTATAAACAAAACAAAATAAGAGAAAATATGAAAAAATAACATACCTGGGGCTGGGATTCGAACCCAGGCCCTAGGGTTTACATCCACAAGACCAACAGCATCACCACCAGGCCAAGCGCGCGCTGGCGTTAGAATCAGGAGTCTAATTCCTTTTGTTGTTAACCTGCAAAAAATCCAGAAAAACAAAACAAAACAAAATGGCCTGGGGGGATTCAAACCCAGGACCATCCACATAACATACACGCACAATAACCAACTGAGCCAACCACACATTTATAAAATAAATTACAGACAATTCAATAAAATATTAAAACAAAATTTAAAATCCAGAAAGCGCGCGCTGGCTTCTTCTTCTTCCTCCAGACCTGGGGATTTTGCTGCGAATTTTGTTATGAATTTTCCTGCGAATTCAAGTTTGTAGCAAAACCTACGAATCTCAACTATCATCAAAACAGTAAAATTACATCAAATTAAAAGCGCAAATAAGGTCCAGAGGTTAATTCAAATTGATCTATGGTTTTAGAATTTGTTTATACTTGATGAATCATAAAGCCCTAAACCTTAACCGAAACCCTAAAAATGGTGGATCTCATTCTAGGTGATGAAACTTCATAAAACCTGTCCAGAATCAATCTACAACTTATCACAAACAAGAAACATCAATCAAAATTCATTAAAAACCAATCAATATCCAGAATCGAAAATCAAAAATATCCTGAACATGATGAATCAGTTTATGCATTATGCTATGATTCAGAGGTGTATGATGATTGGTTTCGACTCAGGAATGCTTGAGGAAGCTGATAGTGTCCTTAAAATACCTTGAAACACTTGGTAATGGAGAATCCGAATTGAAGTTTTTGGTGATTTTTTTGATATGCAAACTTACTCTTTGAGGCAGGGAATTCGTGGCCTTTGCATTGGGTTATCTTGTATACTTATAGTGCAATGAAATTAGGTCAAAAGATTTGATTGTTGTATGGACTTTTTGATTTTTTGAGATTGAAAAAGATTAGAACTTAAATTTCAAATATTTGTGAATGAGACCTTTCTATTTCAAGCCAATCATCATCAATTGTGTATTAATTCCATCCAAATCATGTTAATGACCTTCTAGAACCAAAATATATTTTAAATCTTCACATTTGATATTTTATTTAAATTTAAAATGATTTTTAATATAAAAAATCATAATAAATAAATTAAATAAAATAAAATTATGAAAATATCAAATAAATTTCGTGCATGATGTCATGGAACACTTTGGGTCACAAAAAGTTCAGCCCATTTGGAGAAATTTGGTTTTAAGACCCTATTTTCCTCATACACCACCCAAATATTTCCCAACTTTGCAAGGGCACATATCCTTCAATTTTAATGCTATGAGGGTGTTCTTGGAATTTTTGGAAATCTTGAAGAGTCCTCTAACCAACCCCATTGGTTTCATGTTCATATCATTTACCATTCTCAAGTTATGCCCTCTTGAAGTTGTTGACTTTTTGTTGACTTTCAAAAGGACCTATAATGTCTTAGCTCATACCTTCCAAATGAAGCATTTTTGGGCTTGGCTTGTGAGACACAAAGTTGTAGAGAATTCAATTTCCTTCAAAATGAGATTTGTATGGAAAATTCTTGATGAAGCATGTGAAAGTTATGGTTGGTCAAAGTTGAGTTGACTTTTCCTGAGGAAACCCTAATTTAGAAACTCCTGATTCTTGATGATCTGAAATCTCCTTGATGAATCATGATCAACCCTTGATCAAATGATGAATTTTACTTCATATACTAGATGTTGGCAAAAAATCATGAAGTTTGACTTTGGTTTGACCACAGTTGACCTCAGTTTGACTTTTTAACTACTTTGACTGATTTTGACTTATCTGATCATCTGACTGAGCAAACCTTTGAGAAAAGTCTTGAAACTTGTCATGGGGATTCTCAAACACATATAAGATATTATGAAGCTCACTTGAAGTCTTGGAAATCCATTTAGCCTGATTAAAGTCAAAACCCTAGTTTTGGATGCACTGCTTAGGAGAATGCATTGTCTGAGGGAATTGTTAAATCTTCTGACCAATTGTGAACTTTGTGAACCTTGTGAACTTCATAAGATGTCTTGTGACCCTTTTGAACCTTATGAGAGGTCTTGTAAAGCTTGTGAACCTCATAAGATGTCTTGTGACCCTTGTGAACCTTATGAGAGGTCTTGTAAAGCTTGTGAACCTTGTGAACCTCTTAGCACACAAAGTCTTATATTGTGAGGGCAAATTTTGGGGTGCAACACACACAGCAGAGAGGGAAGGCAATAGGCAGCTTTGTTGCAGATGATCCAGCATGCTTCAATGTCTGATCAAAAATATAAGCCCCAAAATCTAGCTTTGTTTGGGTGCCCACAGCATATATAAACCGGCCCAATCCAGTTGCTATAGAGGAGGTATGGTTGGTAGGGACCCAGTTTGCAGTGCCAATCCTATGCAGCATTGCATACTTCCTTGTCAGCAAGCTCACAGAAAGTTTCCCGTTAACTGGCCAAGTCTTGACCTGATTTGCAGTGATGACCTTGCACACCTGGTTATCTGTCTTTCCCAACTCATTAGGTCCATCAGATTCTCTTCCTGGATAGTGGTTGATAACCCTAGGAGAGAATTCCACACATCTCCCTCTTACATACACCTTTTCTGAAGTCAGCTGACTTACCATCAGCACAGTCTTCTTGAAGGTTGACAATGAATTCCTTGACTAGCAGCTCATAGCAAGGAGAGAAGTTTGACACTGTTTTGAATAAGCCAGCAGAAGAGATGAGATCAATTACCTCTGTGCACTCAAGTGCATTACTGCTCAGCTCTCTTTCAAGTGCTACCCTTCTTTGATAGACAAATTTCCATCTGTTCACACTTGACACATGATGGAAAGAAATGTTGTCCAGAGGAGCTTCTGGAACAGCATAGGAGGACCTTGAGGGTGCTGGTTTCTTCTTTGGTGGGGATGTTGGGACATCCTCTTCAACAACTGAATCTGGAGGGGTGACAGCTTTCCTCTTCTGTGTATTCACCTTGCTCCATTGTTTGGTAGGACCAAAAGCAACTTTAGCTTTATCCTTCTTTGGTGTAGGTTGCTTCTTCTCAGGAGTTGCATGTCCTGCAGTCTTCTTTTCCTTCCTAGTCCTAAGCCTTTTGGCTATGCTAGGGTTTACAGAAGCAATGATTTATGTGTCAGAATCATGCTCTATGTTCACAACAGGAGGAGCTTGAGCAGTCTCCTCTTCAGCAGGTGGAACAACAGAGGCTTGATCTTTAGTGGAGGCCTTGTGTTGGTCCTCAGATGTTTCATCATCACCATTAGTGGAGGCCTTTTGCTGGTCCTCAGATGTTTCATCAGCATCATCAGTGAAGGCCTTTTGATGCTCCTCAGATGTTTCAACATCTATTGGGACATTCTGTTGAGCAGGAGTGTCCTCTTCAGCCTGATTTTGTTGTTCTTCTTGTGGAGCTGGCATGGTGTTTAGAGGGATAGATATGCCACTCACAACTCTTTGCTCAGACAAAATCTTGTTCACCAGTTCCTTTATAGAATCATCCACATATTCAGAAGCTTTTGGAGTAGTGTTTGAGGATGAAGGCATGCCTTTGGCTTTGCTGAAAACAGGTTCGTTTGCCCTTCTCACAGTAGGGGTTCTTGGCTTTTGAGCAAGAGGAACACTTCCTCTGATTTCGTCTATTGGAGTTGAATCCATAGGTACCACAGAGATGGGGGTTGCATGCACCACATCTTCTTGGTTGAGAATTTCTTCAGAGAGATTAGGGTTTTGATGTTGAGACATTTTCGAAAGAGGTGGATGAAGAGTTTAGGTTTGAATGATTTTGATGAGTTCTGAAAAAACAGTTAGAGAATGCAATTTGTTTTGAGAGGATGATGAGAAGATGGATAGCTGAGAGCAAGCTGATATTTTTATAAGTAGCCGTTACTTGGAGAAATTTTAGGAGTGGAATACCCAGAGTCCTTGACCAGACTGGTGTTGCCATCTGGTGATCATGCCACACGATGTCATATGACATGTTGGCACATCTCCATAACTGCTATATTTCACATAAACAGATTCCCAATTTACCCCTTAGGTTTTCAAATTGGGTAGCATCCAAAGCTTTAGTAAATATATCAGCCAATTGCAGATTTGTAGCTACATGTTCCAATGAGATCACTTTATCTTCCACAAGATTTCTAATGAAATGATGCCTGATATCAATATGCTTGGTCCTGCTATGTTGGATAGGATTCTTTGATATGTTAATAGCACTTAAGTTGTCACAATACAATGTCATGACATCTTGTGGGACATTGTACTCTGTGAGCATTTGCTTCATCCAAACCAACTGTGAACAACTACTTCCAGCTGCAATATATTCAGCTTCAGCAGTGGATAAGGATACACAATTTTGTTTCTTATTGAACCAGGAAATCAAATTGTTTCCTAGAAAAAAGCATCCTCCTGATGTGCTTTTTCTGTCATCATCACTTCCAGCCCAATCAGCATCACAGAAGCCAGTGAGAATTGGCTTGCATCCATGAAAGTACATTATGCCATAGTCACAAGTACCATTGACATATTTCAGAATTCTCTTGACTTGGTTTAGATGACTAACTTTTGGATCAGCTTGATATCTTGCACACACACCTACTGCAAAGGCTATGTCTGGTCTGCTAGCAGTCAAATATAATAAGCTTCCAATCATACTTCTGTATAGGTTTTGATCTACATTCACACCCTTGTCATCTTTAGTCAGCTTTAAATGTGTGGGGGAAGGAGTTCTTTTATGAGTAGCATTGTCCATCCCAAATTTCTTGACAATGTTCTTAGCATACTTGCTTTGAGAAATGAACATGGAATCCTCCATTTGCTTTATTTGCAAACCAAGGAAGTAGGTTAGTTCTCCTACTAGGCTCATCTCAAATTTAGATTCCATTTGAGTGACAAAATGTTTAACCATCCTGTCTGACATCCCACCAAAGACAATGTCATCTACATATATCTGAGCAATCATGACATTTCCTTCATCATCCTTCACAAACAAGGTTTTGTCTATTCCACCTTTCCTGTACCCTTGCTTGATAAGAAAAGTAGTCAGCCTTTCATACCATGCTCTTGGGGCTTGCTTCAGTCCATAAAGAGCCTTCCTTAGTTTGTACACATGGTTTGGACAGCTTGGATCAACAAATAGGTTGTTCTACATATACCTCTTCATTAAGATATCCATTCAGAAAAGCACTTTTCACATCCATTTGAAATAGCTTGAACTTCAGGATACAAGCTATTCCTAAAAGTAGTCTGATTGATTCAAGCCTTGCTACTGGTGCAAAGGTTTCATCAAAGTCTACTCCCTCAATTTGTGTGTATCCTTGAGCTACAAGTCTAGCTTTGTTCTTTGTAACAACTCCCTGCTCATTTGACTTGTTCTTATACACCCATTTAGTACCAATCACATTTATGTCATCAGGTCTAGGAACAAGATCCCACACTTCATTCCTTGTGAATTGACCTAATTCTTCTTGCATTGCACAAATCCAGTACTCATCAGTAAGAGCTTCCTTGATGTTTTTAGGTTCTATTTTTGAGACAAAACAAGAACCTGAAATCACCTCTCTTGATCTAGTGCTTACACCTCTGTTGGGATCTCCAATTATCAAATCTTTGGGATGATCCTTCTGGATTCTTATGAAGGGAGGTTTGCTGGATTGTTCTGTCCTTGCATCAGTTTGAGTGAAGTCAGAATGATCACTCTTTTCTTCAGTTTCAGTTTGACTATCAGCAGATGTTCCAACATCTTCTGTAACATCTGCAGGGGCATCATCAATTATCACATTTATGGACTCCATGATAACCTTGTTTCTAGAGTTAAATACTCTATAGGCTCTGCTGTTTATAGAGTATCCAAGGAAAATCCCTTCATCACTTTTAGGATCCATTTTTCTTCTTTGCTCCCTATCAGCCAGAATATAACAATTACTTCCAAACACATGGAAGTACTTAACTGTGGGTTTTCTGCCCTTCCAGACTTCATAGATTGTGGACAAGGTTCCTTTCCTTAGAGTGACTCTATTATGAATGTAACAAGCTGTATTCATAGCTTCAGCCCAGAAGTACAATGGTAACTTTTTAGCATGGATCATAGCTCTTGCTGATTCTTGGATAGTTCTGTTCTTCCTCTCAACAATCCCATTCTGTTGAGAGGTGATAGGTGAAGAGTATTCATGATTGATTCCTTCTGAAGAACAGAATTCTGAGAATTTTTGATTCTCAAACTCCTTTCCATGGTCACTTCTTATTCTGACCACACAGCTTGATTTTTCACTTTGTATTCTTTGGCATAAATCTTTGAATACATCAAATACATCAGACTTTTCTTCGATAAAATTTATCCATGTATACCTTGAAAAGTCATCAACCACCACATAGGCATACCTCTTACCACCAAGGCTCTCAACCTACATAGGTCCCATAAGATCCATATGCAATAATTCCAAAACTTTGGAAGTTGTCAGATGTTGGAGCTTTGGATGGGACATCTTGGTTTGCTTGCCTATTTGACATTCACCACATATTTTGCCATCATCAATCTTCAGTTTAGGAATACCTCTCACAGCTTCCATAGATATGATTTTCTTTATGCCTCTGAAATGAAGATGACCCAGTCTTTGGTGCCATAGTTTCATTTCTTCTTCTTTGGCTAAAGAGCAAGTTGAAGTGAGACTGAAATCTTGAGGTTCCCACATATAACAGTTGTCTTTAGATCTGGCTCCTCTCATGATAACCTTCTGTTCTTTATTAGACACTATGCATTCAGTTTTGGTAAAGTTTACACTGTAACCTTGATCACATAATTGACTTATGCTGATCAAGTTAGCAGTCAATCCTTTTACTAGCAGCACATCATCTAGTCTTGGTACCTCTGGACAGTTCAAGGTCCCAACTCCCTTGATTTCTCCTTTAGATCCATCTCCAAATGTTACATATCATGATGAATATGACTTTAAGTCTACTAGCAGATTCTTCAATCCAGTCATGTGTCTTGAACATCCACTGTCAAAGTACCAGTCTTCTTTAGCTGATACTCTTAGAGATGTATGAGCTATATATGCAACACCCTTCTTTGACCATTTGTATTGAGGTTTTTGATATCTCTGCCCTGTGTAGGGTCCATTAGTAGAGCTCCAAGGTTGTTTGTTGAACTTGTTCTTGGGCATGTAGCTTTGATCAGCATGAAGACTAGCTTTAGGTACCCATACTTTCTTGATGGCCTCTGTCTTCTGCTTAGGGGTTTGCTGATACATCTGATTTGGATATCCATGCAACTTGTAGCAATGAGGTTTGATATGTCCAAACCTTCCACAATGATGACATCTCCATCTTTGATACTTCTTCTTCATTATGTTCTTTTCATGATGTTGAGACATCTGTTGGAACATTATGTTTGACTTTGTGTTCTTTTCATGATGTTGAAGCATCTGTTGGGACATCTTGTTTGACTGTATGGAATTTGAAGTAGTTTTGCTGGTGCTAGCTTCAACCTTATGAATTTTGTTAAATCCCAGTCCACTTCTATCCCCTGAATGCTTATTGTTGTTGAGAATAACATCCAGTGTGTTTGAACTACTGTTCAGCATTCTAACAGACTTAGACATATGCTCCAACTTGGAGTTGAGAAGGCTTACTTCACTTTTCAAGGTGTCAATGATCTCTAGATCACTTGTTTTTTCATCCTTTAGTGCCTCAATCTGCTTCTTCTGCTTTATACTCTCCATGCATATTTCAGTTCTCCTTTTAACCAGTTCTATGTATGATTGCTCAAGCTCTTCAAAAGTAAGCTCTCCATCACTGGATTCACTTTCAGATTCACATAATCCAGCTAGAGCAGTGATATGCTTAGCTGATTCTTCTTCTGAATCACATCCTGAGTCTTCATCAGACCAGGTTACAGAGAAACCTTTCTTCTGCCTTTTTAAATAGGTAGGACATTCATTTATGATGTGTCCATATCCTTCACATCCATGACATTTAATCCCTTTTTCTTGATTGGTCTTTTCATCATAATTTGACCTTCTATTAGCATCATAAGGTCTTTTGTTCTCAGAAGAATTTGTGTATCTTCCACTTGGTCTGGACTTGTCTTCCATCTTTCTGAGAATCTTTTTGAATTGTCTTCCAAGCATAGCAATGGTTTCTGATAAATTTTCTTCAGGTTCTGCTTCATTATTTTCTTCTTCTTTATCAGTATTTGACACCAAGGCTATGCTTTTGTTCTTCTTTACAATTGTGTCATTCATTCCCATCTCAAATGTTTGAAGGGAACCAATGAGCTCTTCAACTTTCATTGTGCATATGTCTTGCGCTTCTTCTATTGCTGTAACCTTCATGTCAAATCTTTTTGGCAAAGATCTGAGAATCTTTCTTATAAGCTTTTCATCAGTCATCTTTTCTCCCAAAGCACCAGAAGTATTGGCTATTTCTAAGATGTTCATGTAGAACTCATGAATTGTTTCATCTTCCTTCATTCTCAAGTTTTCAAACTTGGTGGTGAGAAGTTGAAGTCTTGACATCTTCACCTTTGATGTTCCTTCATGATTTGTTTTGAGAGTGTCCCAAACATCTTTGGCCAGCTCACAGTGATGCACAAGTCTGAAGATGTTCCTATCAATGCCATTGAATAAAGCATTTAAGGCCTTGGAGTTGCCAAGTGCTGAATCTTCTTCCTCCTTACTCCATTCTTCTTCAGGTTTCAACACTTTTACTCCATCTTTGGTGTCTTGGACAGGGTGCTCCCATCCATTGTTGACTGCTTTGCAGACCCTATTGTCAAGTGATATTAAGAATGCTACCATTCTTGGCTTCCAGTAGTCATAATTAGATCCATCCAATATAGGTGGTCTGTTTACAGATCCTACATCTCTGTCCATGTTTCCAGAATTTGCAGTCCCTAGATCTCACCCAGTTAAACAGGCAGGGTGCCTGCTCTGATGCCAATTGAAATTCTGTGATCAGGTACGTGATGTCGAATGAGATATTTAAACACTTAACAACTTGACCAAAACATAAAGTGCAGGAAAATTAAACAACACAGGAAATTGTTAACCCAGTTCAGTGTATAACCACACTTACATCTGGGGGCTACCAAGCCAGGAAGGAAATCCAATATAAGTAATATTAATTCTAGACTTAAACCACTCAGTTTAATCTTTCACTTAATATCTACCCAAGGCAATTTCTACCTAAGACACAACTTAGATATGAGTACCAACTCACTCCCTCTCAATCACACAGTGATATGTTTACAAGTTTAATAAAATTGAAGTCATACTTCAAACAAAACAGCTTGATCTTACTTCACAGTTTCAATCAAGACACAAATACACTTTTGCTTAAAAGCTCATAAAGTGATACACATAAAACAACCTGCTATTAAAAACATAAACACCCTATTTAGTCTTCTTAATTTCGTACTCTATTCTGAGAGTTTCTGTTGCTTAAATAGGTGTTTGGATTTTGGGCTTTCTGTAGGTTTATCCAATCCTGATACGCATGCTGCCATCACCTTGAATTAGGGTTTGTTACTTCCTAGATTCTAGGTGATTCAGTTCTTCTGATTATGCTGAAGTCACATAACAAAACTCCCTACAGATGCGCCTTCTTCTGTTTTATCCATCCATAATTAATTCCAGATAACTTCCCTTAATTTACTCAGTTCTGTTAATCATTAATTAATTCTGGTAGCAGGTTTGAGATGTCACAACATCTGGTGTGACATCCTGAAAACTGAACTTACTTCATTTACTGATACAATGTCACAACATCTGGTGTGACATCCTGTAAACTGAACTTACTTCATTAACTGATGCAATGTTACAACATCTGGTGTGACATCCTGAATTAAGTTCATTTACTTATATTCTGTTTGATAATGTCACAACATCTGGTGTGACATCCTGAACTAGATTCAACACTTCTTGTTGGTCAAAAATTCTGCCAATTCTAAACATCTACACGAACAGTCCCCGATTTAATTTGATTTTTGACCGAAACTAGTATAAACTAGTGTATAATACATTATGATTTTTGACCGAAACTTGCATATTGAATAGTTTCATAGAATCTAGTTTTCAGATGATTTTTTTGCATGGACTTCCATCATAACCTTTCCTCGTAACATATATAAATGATCTGAAAAGTTTCGTATCATTTCAAATAGTCCCTAATTAAATTTGATTTTTTTGACCGAAACTAGTGTATAATATACTACGATTTTTTTTACCGAAACTTGCATTTTGAAATGTTTCATAGAATCTAATTTTCAGATGATTTTTTGCATGGACTTCTATCATAACGTTCCATCTTAACATATATAAATGATCTGAAAAGTCTCGTATCATTTCAAATAGTCCCCTATTAAATTTGATTTTTTTGACCGAAACTAGTGTATAATATACTACGATTTTTTACCGAAACTTGCATTTCGAAAAGTTTCATAAAATCTAATTTCCAGATGATTTTTTGCATGGACTTCCATCATAACCTTCACTCGTAAAATATATAAATTATATTAGACGTTTTGTATCATTTTGAACAGTCCCCAATTTAATTAGATTTTTGACCGAAACTAGTATAAACTAGTGTATAATATATTATGATTTTTGACCGAAACTTGCATTTCAAATAGTTTCATAGAATCTAGTTTTGAGATGATTTTTTGGATGGACTTCCATCATAACCTTTCCTCTTAACATATACAAATAATTTGACAATTCTCGTATCATTTCAAATAGTCCCCAATTAAATTTTATTTTTTTGACCGAAACTAGTGTATAATATACTACGATTTTTTTACCAAAACTTGCATTTAGAAAAGTTTCATAGAATCTAATTTTCAAATTATTTTTTGCATGAACTTCTATCATAACCTTCCCTCTAAACATATATAAATGATCTGAAAAGTTTCGTATCATTTCAAATAGTTAAATTTGATTTTTTTGACCAAAACTAGTGTATAATATTCTATGATTTTTGACCGAAACTTGCATTTCAAAAAGTTTCATAGAATCTAATTTTCAGATGATTTTTTGCATGGACTTCTATCATAACCTTCCCTCTTAATATATATAATTGATGTGAAAAGTTTCGTATCATTTCAAATAGTCCCCAATTAAATTTGACTTTTTTGACCGAAACTAGTGTATAATATACTACGATTTTTGACCGAAACTTGCATTTCGAAAAGTTTCTAAAATCTAATTTTAAGATGATTTTTTGCATAGACTTCCATCATAACCTTCCCTCGTAAAATATATATATGATATTAGACGTTTCGTATCATTTTGAACAGTCTCCGATTTAATTTGATTTTTGACCGAAACTAGTATAAACTAGTGTATAATATATAATGATTTTTGACCGAAACTTACATTTCGAATAATTTCATAGAATCTAGTTTTCAGATGATTTTTTTGCATGGAATTCCATCATAACCTTTTCTCTTAACATATATAAATGATCTGAAAAGTCTCGTATCATTTCAACTAGTCTCAATTAAATTTTATTTTTTTGACCGAAACTAGTGTATATACTATGATTTTTTTACCGAAATTTGCATTTCGAAAAGTTTCATAGAATCTAATTTTCAAATTATTTTTTGCATTAACTTCTTTCATAACCTTCCCTCTTAACATAAATAAATGATCTGAAAAGTTTTGTATCATTTCAAACAATTAAATTTTATTTTTATTTACCGAAACTAGTGTATATTATACTACGATTTTTGACCGAAACTTGCATTTCGAAAAGTTTCATAGATTCTAATTTTCAGATGATTTTTTGCATGGACTTCTATCATAACCTTCCCTCTTAATATAAATAAATGATCTGAAAAGTTTCGTAACATTTCAAATAGTCCTCAATTAAATTTGATTATTTTGACCGAAACTAGTGTATAATATACTACGATTTTTGACCGAAACTTGCATTTCGAAAAGTTTCATGAATTCTATTTTTCATATTATTTTTTAAATGGACTTCCATATTAACCTTCACACGTAAACTATATAAATGATATTAGACGTTTCATATCATTTCGAACTGAAATTCTGTGATCAGGTACATGATGTCGAATGAGATGTTTAAACACTTGACAACTTGACCAAAACTTAAAGTGCAGGAAAATTAAACAACACAGGAAATTGTTAACCCAGTTCAGTGTATAACCACACTTACATCTGGGGGCTACCAAGCCAGGAAGGAAATCCAATATAAGTAATATTAATTCTAGACTTATACCACTCAGTTTAATCTTTCACTTAATATCTACCCAAGGCAATTTCTACCTAAGACACAACTTAGATATGAGTACCAACTCACTCCCCCTCAATCACACAGTGATATGTTTACAAGTTTAATAAAATTGAAGTCATACTTCAAACAAAACAACTTGATCTTACTTCACAGTTTCAATCAAGACACAAATACATTTTTTCTTAAAAGCTCATAAAGTGATACACATAAAACAACCTGCTATTAAAAACATAAACACCCTATTTAGTCTTCTTAATTTCGTACTCTATTCTGAGAGTTTCTGTTGCTTAAATAGGTGTTTGGATTTTGGGCTTTCTGTAGGTTTATCCAATCCTGATACGCATGTTGCCATCACCTTGAATTAGGGTTTGTTACTTCCTAGATTCTAGGTGATTCAGTTCTTCTGATTATGCTGAAGTCACATAACAAAACTCCCTACAGATGCGCCTTCTTCTGTTTTATCCATCCATAATTAATTCCAGATAACTTCCCTTAATTTA
Source organism: Lathyrus aphaca (assembly GCA_963966055.1). Lineage (NCBI taxonomy): Eukaryota > Viridiplantae > Streptophyta > Magnoliopsida > Fabales > Fabaceae > Lathyrus > Lathyrus aphaca. The sequence goes on from OZ014522.1 coordinate 239,698,995, forward strand.
CTCAGTTCTGTTAATCATTAATTAATTCTGGTAGCAGGTTTGAGATGTCACAACATCTGGTGTGACATCCTGAAAACTGAACTTACTTCATTTACTGATACAATGTCACAACATCTGGTGTGACATCCTGTAAACTGAACTTACTTCATTAACTGATGCAATGTTACAACATCTGGTGTGACATCCTGAATTAAGTTCATTTACTTATATTCTGTTTGATAATGTCACAACATCTGGTGTGACATCCTGAACTAGATTCAACACTTCTTGTTGGTCAAAAATTCTGCCAATTCTAAACATCTACACGAACAGTCCCCGATTTAATTTGATTTTTGACCGAAACTAGTATAAACTAGTGTATAATACATTATGATTTTTGACCGAAACTTGCATATTGAATAGTTTCATAGAATCTAGTTTTCAGATGATTTTTTTGCATGGACTTCCATCATAACCTTTCCTCGTAACATATATAAATGATCTGAAAAGTTTCGTATCATTTCAAATAGTCCCTAATTAAATTTGATTTTTTTGACCGAAACTAGTGTATAATATACTACGATTTTTTTTACCGAAACTTGCATTTTGAAATGTTTCATAGAATCTAATTTTCAGATGATTTTTTGCATGGACTTCTATCATAACGTTCCATCTTAACATATATAAATGATCTGAAAAGTCTCGTATCATTTCAAATAGTCCCCTATTAAATTTGATTTTTTTGACCGAAACTAGTGTATAATATACTACGATTTTTTACCGAAACTTGCATTTCGAAAAGTTTCATAAAATCTAATTTCCAGATGATTTTTTGCATGGACTTCCATCATAACCTTCACTCGTAAAATATATAAATTATATTAGACGTTTTGTATCATTTTGAACAGTCCCCAATTTAATTAGATTTTTGACCGAAACTAGTATAAACTAGTGTATAATATATTATGATTTTTGACCGAAACTTGCATTTCAAATAGTTTCATAGAATCTAGTTTTGAGATGATTTTTTGGATGGACTTCCATCATAACCTTTCCTCTTAACATATACAAATAATTTGACAATTCTCGTATCATTTCAAATAGTCCCCAATTAAATTTTATTTTTTTGACCGAAACTAGTGTATAATATACTACGATTTTTTTACCAAAACTTGCATTTAGAAAAGTTTCATAGAATCTAATTTTCAAATTATTTTTTGCATGAACTTCTATCATAACCTTCCCTCTAAACATATATAAATGATCTGAAAAGTTTCGTATCATTTCAAATAGTTAAATTTGATTTTTTTGACCAAAACTAGTGTATAATATTCTATGATTTTTGACCGAAACTTGCATTTCAAAAAGTTTCATAGAATCTAATTTTCAGATGATTTTTTGCATGGACTTCTATCATAACCTTCCCTCTTAATATATATAATTGATGTGAAAAGTTTCGTATCATTTCAAATAGTCCCCAATTAAATTTGACTTTTTTGACCGAAACTAGTGTATAATATACTACGATTTTTGACCGAAACTTGCATTTCGAAAAGTTTCTAAAATCTAATTTTAAGATGATTTTTTGCATAGACTTCCATCATAACCTTCCCTCGTAAAATATATATATGATATTAGACGTTTCGTATCATTTTGAACAGTCTCCGATTTAATTTGATTTTTGACCGAAACTAGTATAAACTAGTGTATAATATATAATGATTTTTGACCGAAACTTACATTTCGAATAATTTCATAGAATCTAGTTTTCAGATGATTTTTTTGCATGGAATTCCATCATAACCTTTTCTCTTAACATATATAAATGATCTGAAAAGTCTCGTATCATTTCAACTAGTCTCAATTAAATTTTATTTTTTTGACCGAAACTAGTGTATATACTATGATTTTTTTACCGAAATTTGCATTTCGAAAAGTTTCATAGAATCTAATTTTCAAATTATTTTTTGCATTAACTTCTTTCATAACCTTCCCTCTTAACATAAATAAATGATCTGAAAAGTTTTGTATCATTTCAAACAATTAAATTTTATTTTTATTTACCGAAACTAGTGTATATTATACTACGATTTTTGACCGAAACTTGCATTTCGAAAAGTTTCATAGATTCTAATTTTCAGATGATTTTTTGCATGGACTTCTATCATAACCTTCCCTCTTAATATAAATAAATGATCTGAAAAGTTTCGTAACATTTCAAATAGTCCTCAATTAAATTTGATTATTTTGACCGAAACTAGTGTATAATATACTACGATTTTTGACCGAAACTTGCATTTCGAAAAGTTTCATGAATTCTATTTTTCATATTATTTTTTAAATGGACTTCCATATTAACCTTCACACGTAAACTATATAAATGATATTAGACGTTTCATATCATTTCGAACTGAAATTCTGTGATCAGGTACATGATGTCGAATGAGATGTTTAAACACTTGACAACTTGACCAAAACTTAAAGTGCAGGAAAATTAAACAACACAGGAAATTGTTAACCCAGTTCAGTGTATAACCACACTTACATCTGGGGGCTACCAAGCCAGGAAGGAAATCCAATATAAGTAATATTAATTCTAGACTTATACCACTCAGTTTAATCTTTCACTTAATATCTACCCAAGGCAATTTCTACCTAAGACACAACTTAGATATGAGTACCAACTCACTCCCCCTCAATCACACAGTGATATGTTTACAAGTTTAATAAAATTGAAGTCATACTTCAAACAAAACAACTTGATCTTACTTCACAGTTTCAATCAAGACACAAATACATTTTTTCTTAAAAGCTCATAAAGTGATACACATAAAACAACCTGCTATTAAAAACATAAACACCCTATTTAGTCTTCTTAATTTCGTACTCTATTCTGAGAGTTTCTGTTGCTTAAATAGGTGTTTGGATTTTGGGCTTTCTGTAGGTTTATCCAATCCTGATACGCATGTTGCCATCACCTTGAATTAGGGTTTGTTACTTCCTAGATTCTAGGTGATTCAGTTCTTCTGATTATGCTGAAGTCACATAACAAAACTCCCTACAGATGCGCCTTCTTCTGTTTTATCCATCCATAATTAATTCCAGATAACTTCCCTTAATTTACTCAGTTCTGTTAATCATTAATTAATTCTGGTAGCAGGTTTGAGATGTCACAACATCTGGTGTGACATCCTGAAAACTGAACTTACTTCATTTACTGATACAATGTCACAACATCTGGTGTGACATCCTGTAAACTGAACTTACTTCATTAACTGATGCAATGTTACAACATCTGGTGTGACATCCTGAATTAAGTTCATTTACTTATATTCTGTTTGATAATGTCACAACATCTGGTGTGACATCCTGAACTAGATTCAACACTTCTTGTTGGTCAAAAATTCTGCCAATTCTAAACATCTACACGAACAGTCCCCGATTTAATTTGATTTTTGACCGAAACTAGTATAAACTAGTGTATAATACATTATGATTTTTGACCGAAACTTGCATATTGAATAGTTTCATAGAATCTAGTTTTCAGATGATTTTTTTGCATGGACTTCCATCATAACCTTTCCTCGTAACATATATAAATGATCTGAAAAGTTTCGTATCATTTCAAATAGTCCCTAATTAAATTTGATTTTTTTGACCGAAACTAGTGTATAATATACTACGATTTTTTTTACCGAAACTTGCATTTTGAAATGTTTCATAGAATCTAATTTTCAGATGATTTTTTGCATGGACTTCTATCATAACGTTCCATCTTAACATATATAAATGATCTGAAAAGTCTCGTATCATTTCAAATAGTCCCCTATTAAATTTGATTTTTTTGACCGAAACTAGTGTATAATATACTACGATTTTTTACCGAAACTTGCATTTCGAAAAGTTTCATAAAATCTAATTTCCAGATGATTTTTTGCATGGACTTCCATCATAACCTTCACTCGTAAAATATATAAATTATATTAGACGTTTTGTATCATTTTGAACAGTCCCCAATTTAATTAGATTTTTGACCGAAACTAGTATAAACTAGTGTATAATATATTATGATTTTTGACCGAAACTTGCATTTCAAATAGTTTCATAGAATCTAGTTTTGAGATGATTTTTTGGATGGACTTCCATCATAACCTTTCCTCTTAACATATACAAATAATTTGACAATTCTCGTATCATTTCAAATAGTCCCCAATTAAATTTTATTTTTTTGACCGAAACTAGTGTATAATATACTACGATTTTTTTACCAAAACTTGCATTTAGAAAAGTTTCATAGAATCTAATTTTCAAATTATTTTTTGCATGAACTTCTATCATAACCTTCCCTCTAAACATATATAAATGATCTGAAAAGTTTCGTATCATTTCAAATAGTTAAATTTGATTTTTTTGACCAAAACTAGTGTATAATATTCTATGATTTTTGACCGAAACTTGCATTTCAAAAAGTTTCATAGAATCTAATTTTCAGATGATTTTTTGCATGGACTTCTATCATAACCTTCCCTCTTAATATATATAATTGATGTGAAAAGTTTCGTATCATTTCAAATAGTCCCCAATTAAATTTGACTTTTTTGACCGAAACTAGTGTATAATATACTACGATTTTTGACCGAAACTTGCATTTCGAAAAGTTTCTAAAATCTAATTTTAAGATGATTTTTTGCATAGACTTCCATCATAACCTTCCCTCGTAAAATATATATATGATATTAGACGTTTCGTATCATTTTGAACAGTCTCCGATTTTATTTGATTTTTGACCGAAACTAGTATAAACTAGTGTATAATATATAATGATTTTTGACCGAAACTTACATTTCGAATAATTTCATAGAATCTAGTTTTCAGATGATTTTTTTGCATGGAATTCCATCATAACCTTTTCTCTTAACATATATAAATGATCTGAAAAGTCTCGTATCATTTCAACTAGTCTCAATTAAATTTTATTTTTTTGACCGAAACTAGTGTATATACTATGATTTTTTTACCGAAATTTGCATTTCGAAAAGTTTCATAGAATCTAATTTTCAAATTATTTTTTGCATTAACTTCTTTCATAACCTTCCCTCTTAACATAAATAAATGATCTGAAAAGTTTTGTATCATTTCAAACAATTAAATTTGATTTTTATTTACCGAAACTAGTGTATAATATACTACGATTTTTGACCGAAACTTGCATTTCGAAAAGTTTCATAGATTCTAATTTTCAGATGATTTTTTGCATGGACTTCTATCATAACCTTCCCTCTTAATATAAATAAATGATCTGAAAAGTTTCGTATCATTTCAAATAGTCCTCAATTAAATTTGATTATTTTGACCAAAACTAGTGTATAATATACTACGATTTTTGACCGAAACTTGAATTTCGAAAAGTTTCATGAATACTATTTTTAATATTATTTTTTAAATGGACTTCCATATTAACCTTCACACGTAAACTATATAAATGATATTAGACGTTTCATTTCATTTCGTTTCATTTCAAATAGTCCCCTATTAAATTTGATTTTTTTGACCGAAACTAGTGTATAATATACTACGATTTTTTTACCGAAACTTGCATTTCGAAAAGTTTCATAAAATCTAATTTTCAGATGATTTTTTGCATGGACTTCCATCATAACCTTCACTCGTAAAATATATAAATTATATTAGATGTTTCGTATCATTATGAATAGTCCCCGATTTAATTAGATTTTTGACCGAAACTAGTATAAACTAGTGTATAATATATTATGATTTTTGACCGAAATTTGCATTTCAAATAGTTTCATAGAATCTAGTTTTGAGATGATTTTTTGGATGGACTTACATCATAACCTTTCCTCTTAACATATATAAATGATTTGAAAAGTCACGTATCATTTCAAATAGTCCCCAATTAAATTTTATTTTTTTTACCGAAACAAGTGTATAATATACTACGATTTTTTTACCAAAACTTGCATTTCGAAAAGTTTCATAGAATCTAATTTTCAAATTATTTTTTGCATGAACTTCTATCATAACCTTCCCTTTAAACATATATAAATGATCTGAAAAGTTTCATATCATTTCAAACAGTTAAATTTGATTTTTTTGACTGAAACTAGTGTATAATATACTATGATTTTTGATCGAAACTTGCATTTCGAAAAGTTTCATAGAATCTAATTATCAGATGATTTTTTGCATGGATTTCTATCAAAACCTTCCCTCTTAATATATATAAATGATGTGAAAAGTTATGTATCATTTCAAATAGTCCCCAATTAAATTTTCTTTTTTTAACCGAAACTAGTTATTAATATACTTAGATTTTTTACTAAAATTTGCATTTCGAAAAGTTTCATAGACTCTAATTTTCAGATGATTTTTTGCATGCACTTCCATCATAACCTTTCCTCTTAACATATATAAATGATCTGAAAAGTTTCGTATCATATCAAATAGTCCCCAACTAAATTTGATTTTTTTTTACCGAAACTAGTTTCCATCATAACCTTTCCTCTTAACATATATAAATGATCTGAAAAGTTTCGTATCATATCAAATAGTCCCCAACTAAATTTGATTTTTTTTTACCGAAACTAGTTTATAATATACTAAGATTTTTGACCGAAACTTGTATTTCGAAAAGTTTCATAAAATCTAATTTTCAGATGATTTTTTGCATGTACTTCCATCATAACCTTCCCTCATAAAATATATAAATGATATTAGACGTTTCGTATCATTTTGAACAATCCCCGATTTAATTTGATTTTTGACCGAAACTAGTATAAACTAGTGTATAATATATTATGATTTTTGACTGAAACTTGCATATCGAATAGTTTCATAGAATCTAGTTTTCAGATGATTTATTTGAATGCACTTCCATCATAACCTTTCCTCTTAACATATATAAATGATCTGAAAAGTCTCGTATCATTTCAAATAGTCCCCAATTAAATTTGATTTTTGACAAAAACTAGTATAAACTAGTGTATAATATATTATGATTTTTGACCGAAACTTGCATAAGATGATTTTTTTGCATGGACTTCCATCATAACCTTTCCTCGTAACATATATAAATGATCTGAAAATTCTCGTATCATTTCAAATAGTCCCCAATTAAATTTGATTTTTTTGACCGAAACCAGTGTATAATATACTACGATTTTTTACCAAGACTTGCATTTTGAAAAGTTTCATAGAATCTATTTTTCAGATGATTTTTTGCAAGGACTTCTATCATAACCTTCCCTCTTAATATATATAAATGATGTGAAAATTTTCGTATCATTTCAACTAGTTCCCAATTAAATTTGGTTTTTTTGACCGAAACTATTGTATAATATACTACGATTTTTTACTGAAACTTGCATTTCGAAAAGTTTCATAAAATCTAATTTTAAGATGATTTTTTACATGGACTTCCATCATAACCTTCCCTCGTAAAATATATAAATGATATTAGACGTTTCGTATCATTTCGAACTGTCCCCGATTTAATTTGATTTTTGACCGAAACTAGTATAAACTAGTGTATAATATATTATGATTTTTGACCGAAACTTACATTTCGAATAATTTCATAGAATCTAGTTTTCAGATGATTTTTTTTTGCATGGACTTCCATTATAACCTTTCCTATTAAAATATATAAATGATCTGAAAAGTCTCGTATCATTTCAAATAGTCTCCAATTAAATTTTATTTTTTTGACTGAAACTAGTGTATAACATACTACGATTTTTGACCGAAACGTGCATTTCGAAAAGTTTCATAGAATCTAATTTTCAGATGATTTTTTGCATGGACTTCTATTATAACCTTCCCTCTTAATATATATAAATGATGTGAAAAGTTTCGTATCAGTTAAAATAGTCCCCAATTAAATTTGACTTTTTTGACCGAAACTAGTGTATAATATACTACGATTTTGACCGAAACTTGCATTTCGAAAAGTTTAATAAAATCTAATTTTAAGATGATTTTTATCATGGACTTCAATCATAACCTTCCTTCGTAAAATATATAAATGATATTAGACGTTTCGTATCATTTCGAACTGTCTCCGATTTAATTTGATTTTTGACCGAAACTAGTATAAACTAGTGAATAATATATTATGATTTTTGACCGATACTTACATTTCGAATAATCTCATAGATTCTAGTTTTCAGATGATTTTTTTGCATAGACTTCCATCATAACCTTTCCTCTTAAAATATATAAATGATCTGAAAAGTCTCGTATCATTTCAAATAGTCTCCATTTAATTTTTATTTTGACCGAAACTAGTGTATATACTATGATTTTTTACCGAAACTTGCATTTTGAAATGTTTTATAGAATCTAATTTTCAGATTATTTTTTGCATGAACTTCTATCATAACCTTCCCTCTTAACATATATAAATGATCTGAAAAGTTTTGTATCATTTCAAACAATTAAATTTGATTTTTTTTTACCGAAACTAGTGTATAATATACTACAATTTTTGACCGAAACTTGCATTTCGAAAAGCTTCATAGATTCTAATTTTCAGATGATTTTTTGCATGGACTTCTATCATAACCTTCCATCTTAATATATATAAATGATCTGAAAATTCTCGTATCATTTCAAATAGTCCCCAATTAAATTTGATTTTTTTTAACCGAAACCAGTGTATAATATACTACGATTTTTTTACCAAAACTTGCATTTTGAAAAGTTTCTTAGAATCTAATTTTCAGATGATTTTTTGCATGGACTTCTATCATAACCTTTCATCTTAACATATATAAATGATCTGAAAAGTCTCGTATCATTTCAAATAGTTCCCAATTAAATTTTATTTTTTTGATCGAAACTAGTGTATAATATACTACGATTTTTTACCGAAACTTGTATTTTGAAAAGTTTCATAAAATCTAATTTTCAGATAATTTTTTGCATGGACTTATATTATAACCTTCCCTCTTAACATATATAAATGATCTAAAAAGTCTCGTATCATTTCAAATAGTCCCCAATTAAATTTGATTTTTTTTATCGAAACTAGTGTATAATATACTACGATTTTTTACCGAAACTTGCATTTCGAAAAGTTTCATAAAATCTAGTTTTCAGATGATTTTTTGCATGGACTTCCATCATAACCTTCACTCGTAAAATATATAAATGATAATAGACGTTTCGTATTTTGAACAGTACCCGATTTAATTTGATTTTTGACCGAAAATAGTATAAACTAGTGTATAATATATTGTGAATTTTGATCGAAACTTGCATTTCAAATAGTTTCAAGAATCTAGTTTTGAGATGATTTTTTTGCATGGACTTCCATCATAACCTTTCCTCTTAACATATATAAATGATCTGAAAATTCTCGTATCCTTTCAAATAGTCCCCAATTAAATTTTATTTTTTTGACCGAAACTAGTGTATAATATACTACGATTTTTTACCGAAACTTGCATTTCCAAAAGTTTCATAGAATCTAATTTTCAGATTATTTTTTGCATGAACTTCTATCATAACCTTCCCTCTTAACATATATAAATGATCTGAAAAGTTCTGTATCATTTCAAACAGTTAAATTTGATTTTTTTTACCGAAACTAGTGTATAATATACTACGATTTTTGATCGAAACTTGCATTTCGAAAGGTTTCATAGAATCTAATTTTCAGGTGATTTTTTGCATGGACTTCTATCAAAACCTTCCCTCTTAATATATATAATTGATCTGAAAAGTTTTGTATCATTTCAAATAGTCTCCAATTAAATTTGATTTTTTTGACCGAAACTAGTGTATAATATACTACGATTTTTGACCGAAACTTGCATTTCGAAAAGTTTCATAAAATATTATTTTCAGATGATTTTTTGCATGTACTTCCATCATAACTGTTCTGGGCAGGCCCAACTCCCAGAATTGGGCCAAGCGAAGTGGCATTGTGGCACGCACGGCGTCGAGCACAACGCCAAGAATAACGGTCCTTGTCGACCAAAGCCATACCGACCAAGACAAAGTCTTCCAACGGCTAGTTTTGATTGTTACCTATTCATGCGGATTCCGCGATCCGCGCCCAACGGTTTGAACCAATAATCATCCACTTGGACCAGTATATAAACCCTCTCATTTGAGAGGGTCAGGTATTCAATTCTCTGACCTTAATTCTCGTACTTGCACACTCTTTGCTTAGTCTCTTACTTCAGCATCGGAGTGCCTTGCAGGTACACCCCCTCCTCTCCTTATCAATCGTCCTTCAACAACGCTCGACGTCAGCCATATCGGATCCTGATCTCCAGGTACGTTCAGGTGGCGCCGTCTTTGGGAATTCTGATTTCCCTGTTCTTCTCTCTCAAAGTCTTCAAGAACCAAAGTTTTTACCAAGATCCATGGTTGCTCGAGACAACAATCCGGACAACCGGTCGAACGACGGTATGATCCTCACGCAACGTGAGTGCAACATTTATCATCCTCCGCACGAAGAAACCGTGCAAGATCACCCAGACGGGAAGACAGCTTCACCTTCCCCCGACCGCGACCAACCTCTAGAAAGTTGCCCGGAAGTTCCTTTCCCCCCGACTCATTCAGGATCTGATTTCGCAGCGCTAGCTAAAATTATGAATCAGACAAATTTGTTGCTCCTCACCCATGGCGAGAAAATTGCCCATCTCGAGGACAATAATTGTCGACCCCAGTCTCCCGTGAGACACCAAAGGAGACGTAGTCCCTCTCCTCCCAAGAGAAAAGGGAAAGGACGCGTCGACGAATCTACTGGTGACAAACGGTCCCGCACATCTCCTCCTCGATCTAACCCTCCAAGAAAATCAAGAAGGAGCAGATCAAGTTCCGCATCACCCCGGCGAGCAAAGAAACGCGTGCCCAGGTCCCCTTCATTCAATTCCAGCGACGATGAAGACACCAGGGCCCGCCTCTCGTAAGATATCATGGCGGCTAAACTCCCAAGGGGTTTAGAAAAACCTCCACCATTAGGCTCATATGATGGGACCACAGATCTTGACGAGCATATCGAGAATATTGATGCTTTGCTCGACTACCGAGGGGTGCAATGAGTGATCAAATGTCGCATCTTTCCTACAAATCTGATGAAATGAGCGATGACGTGGTACAAAAGCCTCGAAGCAGAATCCATCACTTCCTGGAAACAGCTCGGACGCACATTTTCTAGGCACTTCACCGCCTCTAGACGGCACCCGAAGACGGAAGCATCGCTCGAAGCGATCATCCAGGGGAAGGACGAACCTCTACGAACCTATATCGAGAGGTTCAATAAAGAAGCAGTCCATGTATCCACAACGAAAGACATGAAGAAGTACTTGCTGGAACGGGGACTACGCCCATCGACCGATTTCCACCAAGCGGTTGGCATCGAGACCCTGGCCACCCTTGACAAATTCTTGTTGAAAGCCGAAGCTTACATCTAATATGAGGAAAAGCAGGCAGCTAGCTCCGTCCGAGACGCCCGGCGTCGCGAGGACCCGAAGCCCCACTGGGTCGATGAACCCTCGACATCTCGTCGGGGAGGAGACAAAAGAAAGGATGATCGCTCCCGTGAACCGCGGGAGCACAGAGGACTCGTCGGTAGATTTCATGAATATACTCCCCTCCTGGCCTCCAGGGAGAAGATCTTGTCCGAATGCGCCAACTCAGAATTCAGGCAAGTAGGGGTACGCTTTCCGGAGCAGCTGCCTAGCAAACCAGGCATGGACAAGACGAAGTACTGCAGATTCCACAAAAGTCACGGCCATAATACCGAAGATTGCATCCATCTCAAAGATGCAATCGAGATACTTATTAAAGACGGGCACCTCAAATAATTTACCAAGTCTAGAGACACCCCTCGACAAGAAGCACAGGAGACTCAAAAGATCGAGGGGATGTGCCTATTCCAGCAGATGCAAAAATGCAGGTTGCCCTGAGCATCTATCGCCCGGAAGATATCTTCCTGCCCGATCACACGGGGAGTCCGGGATATTTTTCCTCCCATAGCTCATGGGAGACCTTTCCATCTGCAATGGTCATCTCAGGGGGAGGTTTTAACAAAATCACGGTCGGATCCGTAAAGAGGAAATTCGACCAACTGATTGCGAAAGGCCCTGCACAGAGCGCGACCCTAGACCCCCGAAGGGAAGGCTCAATACCTCTTGCTTTTTACCGGAGGAACTCTTAGGAGGGGCACCAAATGCCAGCATCCCACTACTCATCCGGGCACTAATGGCCAATTTTGATGTAAGGAGAATCCTAGTGGACCAAGGTAGCTCCTACGACATCATGTACTCCCAGTTATTTTCGACACTCCAGTTGAATGAAACACACCTGACTCCGTACGTCGGATCATATTTACAAGGTTTCAACGGAGCAGTCTCCCGACCATGGGGCTACATCGATCTATTCGTCACCTTTGGGGCATCCGAGACCGCCAGAACTGTTCGCGTCCAATTCCTGGTCGTGGATTACCCGTCGTTGTACCAATGTATTTTGGGACGACCGACATTGGCCGAGCTGATCGCTGTTCCATCCACCGTCCACCTAAAAATGAAGTATTATACTACTTCGGGCAAAGTTGCTACGCTACACGGTGACGTCGAAGCTGCCCGCCGATGTTTTGAGGCAGCATCCAGAGGTCTTAGCTCGATATCTTACCAATCGAGTCCTTCAGCACTGACTTCGCCAGATACTCCATAAACATCCAAGGCTTTTCCTCAGGTAGACTCAATCGATCTGGACTGCAGGTTCTCAGACGACAACAAGGGCATTCAAAGGCTGACCGATTCACTTTCCCGTCCAATTCCAGACGGAGAGTTCGAGCTAATTCCTTTGGGAGATGATCTGACTCGGTGCGTCAAGATCGGGGCACATCTGCCCGACTTGGCGAAACGACAGTTAGAGGCATGCCTCAAGGGAAACACGGATCTGTTCACTTGGAGCGCCACATAAATGCCAGGGCTCGACCCCGAGACGGCCTGTCATCACCTCTTCATCGACCCAACACACAAAGCGGTCGCCCAGTGAAGGAGAAAGCAGTCGACCAAGAAAACCAGAGCGGCCGAATCTACTGTTAAAGACCTCCTAGAGGCAAAATTTGTAACCGAGGCTAGGTACACAACCTGGCTCTCAAATGTTATACTTGTCAAGAAATCTAATGGAAAGTGGAGAATGTGTGTTGATTATACTGATCTTAACCGGGCATGCCCGAAAGACGCATATCTTTTGCCTAACATCGATAAATTGGTCGACAATTCGTCTGGTTTCAAGCTATTGTCCTTCATAGATGCCTACTCGGGGTACAATCAGATACCCATGGCCGTGTCCGACAAAACATACATGGCCTTCATGACCGAATCGGGCAACTACTATTATAACGTTATGCCCTTCGGTTTAAAAAACGCAGGCGCAACATATCAGCGCATGATGAATAAGGTATTCCGGGCATAAATCTGGGACATGCTTGAGGTGTACATGGACAACATGATCGTCAAGTCTCAGCAAGAGACGGACCACGCGTACCACTTACGAAAGGTATTTGATCAAGCCCGGAAATGCAAAATGCGTTTCAATCCCGAGAAGTGCTCGTTTGGGGTCCGAGCAGGGAAGTTCCTCGGATTCTATTTAACTGAACGAGGTATTGAAGCCAATCCTGACAAATGTCGGGAATTCGCAGAACTTCCAACCCCTAATTCCAAAAAATCCATACAATCGTTGAACGGGGTCCTCGCTTCCCTCGCACGATTTGTAGCAAAATCCGCTCAGCACACCCTCCCTTTTTACAAACTCCTCCGCAAAGAGGCTGCCTTTGAATGGACAGAGGAGTGCGAGTTAGCCTTGTCCCACTTGAAAAGAGCATTATCTGAAACCCCATATTTGTCCAGGCCCAAAGAAGGGGAGACACTTTACCTCTATCTCGCCGTAGCAAACGAGGTTGTAAGCGCGACACTCATACGCGACCTACCCGAGGGACAGAAACCTATCTACTTTACGAGCAAGGCACTCCACGGCCCCGAACTTCGATACCTCCAGGTAGAAAAGGTGTCCCTAGCCCTCCTTTTTGCAGCCAGAAGACTACGACATTATTTCTTAGCCCACACCATCATCGTGAGAACAGACCAACCCATAAGACAATTACTCTGTCGACCCGATATGGCCGGGCGAATGCTAAAATGGTCGTTGGAACTGTCCGAATTCGACATTAAATTCGAAAGCAGACAAGCTCTCAAAGCTCAAGAACTAGCCGACTTTGTAGCAGAGCTCACTTTCACCGAGCAGGAACCGAAATCTCCATCCAAATAGACAATCTTTGTGGACGGAGCATCTGGCCCGGCGGGTAGTGGAGCTGGAATTATCCTGGAAAACGAAGAGGGAAGCATCATCGAAGTATCTTTAACTTTATCCTTCCCCACATCCAACAACCAGGCGGAATACGAAGCCTTCCTGGCAGGCATACGGCTCGCGACCGACCTATAGGCAGAAGAAATCACAATTTGCACAGATTCCCAGTTGGTCGCTAGCCAAGTCCGAGGAGATTTCCAGGCCAAAAACGACAATATGGCCGAATACCTGGCCCTTGTAAAAGTCAAACTAAAACGATTCACAATCGTAGAGGTCAAACACGTTTCGCGAGAGAATAATACCCGGGCTGATATCCTTTCCAAGTTGGCAAGCACTAAAAAGAAAGGCAACAACAAATCCGTCATACAAAAAGTGCTCCTATAACATGATGGGAGAACTGAATTTTAGTTATGTTGCGAATAGCAAGAGTCGCCACCGACTTTTATTTTATCCAAAAGGAAAGGACATAAAAGAACAGGAAAGACCTTAAAAAGATTTTGAGTTCGGGGGGTAGGTTATATAAAGGGAAGGTGTTAGAACCCTTTATATCCATGGTTATCCATGGACTCTTAGTTACTTAGCTCACTTTGAATTGTCTTGAAAAAAGTGTAGTGTGTGATTAAAACTTTCAAAGTACTTCATAATGATCCTCGTATGGATGTATATAAAGACTTATTTTGTAAAATTTGTTTGAAATGTGAAGTGTAAAATGTATTTTGAAATGTGTGAGCAAGTAATTAAGAGGAACCTACCCTATATTAGGTCTTTACTGTTCTTATGTTCTTTCAATGGTAAGACTATCCCTATTATTAAGGAATAGGTAGTCATTACCTTGGATGTGATAAGGGACATGTGTAGGGACATCTGAATATAGGCAACTGCAAGGTGTCTTTAGCAATTCGTAGGGACTTATCATCTTTTATTCGAAGGGACAAGATCATTTATCGTAGGCAACCTCGAAGGGACTTGATCTTATAAAGTGAAGGGATTTGATGATATTTATGATGGGACTTTGCTTAAGACACCTTATTGACCTTTTGAAATAGGCAACATGAGAGGTAACCTTAGAAAGTGCAAGATGGCGAGCAAAGATCGACTTACGTGTGTGAGTGTGCATATTCAAATATTTATCTTATTTAAGTTAATCATTCTAAGTTAATTTTAATCACAAGTATGTTATTCACACCCTAGAATTACTAACCATGCAGTAAATACATTCATAATAAAAATAAAGCAAAAATATAAATCTAAACTATTACAAAGCTTTGGGACAAATACAATATAATCGAGAAATATGATAACGATAAATAATAATAAATAAGCAATAATAATCAATAATAATAACAATTAAGTTAAAGGGTTAGAAAATAAAAATAAGAGAAAATAAGAAATTAGCAAAAATAAGTTAATATTAGAAAAGATTTTTAATGAAGAAAATAGGTTTTAATAATAATAAATAAATATTAAATTATATACATATTAATAAATGATAAATAATTAATTATATCCTATGAAAATATTAGGTTAAATTTTAAAAGTCAAGAAAAATTAAGATTAGGGTTAGAACAATAAAAATTAGGGTTTATGCTTCATTAAAAAAATTAGGGTTTTTATTATTAATTTAAACATAATTAATTTATTTACCAAATATATACAATAATAATATAAATATAATAAAATAAATAATTTGATTTTTTTAAGAAAATAAATTATGAATTTAAAAAATAAGTTTTTTATACAAGAAAATAATATATACATTTATTTTATAGATAGTTATTTAAAAAGTTAATTAAACTAAATAAGTATAATATAAACAAAACAAAAAAAATGAAAAAATCACATACCTGGGGCTGGGATTCGAACCCAGGCCCTAGGCTTCAATCACTCTGGACCAACAACATCACCACCAGGCCAAGCGCGTGCTGGTGTTAGCATCAGGGGTCATAATCCTTTTGTTGTAATCCTGTGAAAAATCAAATAAAAAACAGCAAAATAAAATGGCCTGGGGGGAATAGAACCCAGGACCATCACCTTCACACACCAACACACAAACCAACTGAGCTAACACTGCACATTCAATATATAACCAATAATAAAACATTATATTTTAAAATCAATTTTAAATTTGATTTTCAGCGCCAATTCATCATCTTCTTCCTTGGTACCTGCGAATATACCTGCAAAATTACATATGAAATTTCCTGCGAATTTTTCTATATTCATAACCTGCGAAAATCACATCTTATGGCCTGGCCTATTGTTTCATCAAATTGATTAGGTCAAGGTGATCCTTGGGAGGTATAAGGCCTAGCCATGGTCTTTGAATGGATTTATATTACCTTATACACAAAACCCTAAAACGAGCTACAAACCCTAACAATGGTGAAACTCCAAACCTGCATTGAAACTCATAACAAACCACCCATAATCCATCTACATCATTCAACAAACAATATTACAAGCTCAAATTTAATTAATCATGCATAAAACTTATGAATCGAAAAAAAATATATTTGACATAAAACCGATTTGGTTTTCATCATTCATGAGGTTATGGATGCTTTTGATCATGTGGATAGCATCCTGAGAGTCCAAGGATCATGTCTATGTCCTTAGAATACCTTTAATTGCACTCCAACTATGAATCCGAAAATTGAAATTTCAATGAATTTTTTGAATGTCAAAAGTGTTCTTGGAGGCTGCCAAAATTCGTTCTCTTGCTTGTGATCAGTTTGTGTATATGTAGGGAGTTGAATTAGGTCAAAAAGTCATGAGTTTTTGGGCCTTGTAAAGATTACTTGATCATGAAGATACCACTTGCTATTTTAGTCAAAAAATCACATAAATCTTTTCCTCTTTGGTCTAGCACGAATTTCAATCTTCCAATCAACTTTAAATCTTGTTTATGAGCTTCTAGAATGAAAATCATATCAAATATTAAGCTTTTCATATTTTATTTTGATTTAAAATGATTTAAAATGAATAAAATAAAAATTAATAAAATTAATAAAAATCTGAATAAATGATTTTTGGTTCATGCATGATGTCATGGTAGTGATTGGGTCATAAAAATGCAAGCCCATGTGGAAAGAATTGGTTCTAAGATCCCATTTGCTCAATAAACCCCTCAAAAATTTCCCAACTTTGCAAAGACACAAATCCCTCAATTTTAAGACTATGAAGGTGTTCTTGGACATTTTGGAAAGCTTAAAGAGTCCTCTAACAAACGTCTTTGGCTTTATGTCCATATCCTTTACCATTCTCAAGTTATGCCCTTTGGAAGATGTTGACTTTTTGTTGACTTTTGAAATGACCTATAATGTCTTAGCTCATACCTTTCAAATGAAGCATTTTTAGGCTTGGCTTGTGATACACAAAGTTGTAGAGAATTCAATTTCCTTCAAAATGAGATTTGGATGGAAAATTATTGATGAAGCATGTGAAAGTTATGGCTGGTCAAAGTTCAGTTGACTTTCCTTAAGAAAACCCTAATTTAGAAACTCCTGATTCTTGATGATCTGAAACTTCCTTGATGAATCATGATCAACCTTTGATAAAATGATGAATTTTACTTCATAAAATCGATGTTGGCAAAAAATCTTGAATTTTGACTTTGATTTGACCACAATTGACCTCAGTTTGACTTTTTAACTACTTTGACTGATTTTTGCATATCTGATCATCTGACTGGGCAAGCTCTTTGGGAAAGTTTTGAAACTTGACATGGGGATTCTTGAAGATATATAGGATTTTATGAAGCTCACTTGAGGCCTTGGAAGTCCATTTAGCCTGATGAAATCCAAAACCCTAGTTTAGGGTGCATTGCTTAGGAGGAAGCTTTGTCTGAATGAATTGTCACATTTTATGACCAATTGTGAACCTTGTGAACCTTATGAACCTCTTGGTATACCTTGTGAACCTTTTGAACCTTGAGAGGATCCTTGGGACACATTTACTTGATTAGGGGAGGGCAAATTTTGGGGTGCAACAGCTGCCCCTGTTCAATTTTCTGAAACCTGAGGAGTTAGATTGGCATGTGTGCCATTCGTGACTTGGAAGGTTGAAGGGGATTGAACACAAAAGCCCAAAAATTTGCACTCGCCGGTGCGTAAAGTAACACTGCTGATTGATTGTATATATTGGAGTGGGCTTAAAGATGCCACTCAAAGGAACTGGAGATGGGCTTATAGATGCCATCCATAATATCAGAAGGTGATAGTATCTTTATGTTGTCACTGGATATCAGTACTAGGTCTTCGTATAGGCCGTCTTTGAATCATTCCTGTAACATGGTTTGAGTTGAATGTCAGCACTAGATCTTCGTATAGATCATCTCTGCATTATTTCTGAGGGAAAAGAATATCCTTCATTAGGTGTCAGTATTTAGATATTCGTATAGATCGGCTCTGAACCATCTTTAGGAACATACTTTAATTTAAGCATCAGAATCAAATCTTCGTGACGGTCTTTTTTGAATTGCTTTTGGTGATATCTTGGGTTAAGTACAAGATCTTCGTATAGATTTTTTATGTACCATTTAGAAATAAATCTTCGTAGCGATTATCTCTTATGGAAATATCCTGGATTATGCAATAGATCTTCGTATAGACCATTTACCTCCCATCCCAAGGATAGAAAGAATACCAGGATTAAATCTTCGTGGCGACTGCTCCTGAACTTCTGATGAAAGAATCTCTTGGATTAAGTGCTAGATCTTCGTATAGATCATTTACACATTATCCCAAAGATAGTTGACCATCGAAAATAAATCTTCGTAAAGATTATCTCCTCTGGAAATATCCTGGATTAAGCACTAGATCTTCGTATAAATCATTTACATACCCTTCCGAGGACAACTTGAGCATTGATTATCAGAAATTAATCTTCGTAGCGATTATCCCTGAATTAAGCATCAGTACTAGATCTTCGTATAGATCGTCTCTGAACTGTTTTGAGTTGTTGATAGTGTTTATCTGCTTGCAACTATCCTGAAAAGAAAAGGTTAGTTTATGCAATATGTATGCATGTATGGCATGATGTACCTAAGTAAATGTATTATGCATTTGTGGATATGATATGGTATGATGTAAATGATGTATGTATGAATCAAGCAGCCTGAAGCGTCTGGGTATCTCTATATAACAACTGCTGGCCGGGGGAAATAAATCCATGTTCGTTGCTGAGGAACATGAGGACTTCGTTCTCGTCTTGTTTGATAGTATAGTACTTATAACCTCCCGTCTTTTTTCTTCGTACTTCTTATTGAAGGAATAAGTTCATGAGTATCCCGACTGAGGATAAAAGAGATGGACATAAGTCAAAGGGGAGATGTTACTCGAAGTATCTATAAAGATAGATTTGCTCCGCTGGGGATTTATGGTTGTCTTGTGGGGATGAACCGGCGAAGCTTCGTTGAACTCCTACCCTCGTTCGTCCTTAGTAAATATTATTACTGCATTTTATGCATTTCTGGTAAACATCAATCATATTCAAAAACATACATACATTCAAACATAACCAATGGACGTTTTCGTTTAGGTAAACAGGGTAAAAGTAAATCTGGATTCAAATACGAGATTTTATTTATATTAGAAAGTGGTCTATACACAGGAAAGTTTGTACAAGGAGACAGAAATCCTAGTAAGAGGAATTCGTCGTAAAAAATTTACAAAACAAAGAAAACAGCTATGTGAGAAATAATCCTATTGAGTTTCAATTCCACTATTGCCATTATCTTCAAGTATCTCATCCTTTGCTGTTGAGATGGAAATGATTAGATTGAACTTTATCTGTTTGATCTTGAGTTAGGTAGCACAACTGGTTGGGGATACATGAGTGATCCAAACGAGACATAGTCATACGCTTTAATCCATAACTTTTTCCTGGATTGCCCTTTCAGGTTTTCAATCTACCGGGATACCCTTTTTTTCCCAAGCCGCCCTTTCAGGTTTTCAACTTGTCGGGTGTACATTTTTTATATATATATCCCTAATTTTTGCCCGAACCCTTTTGGTTCGCCGGGATGCCCTTATTTTTGCCAAGGCCAGTCAACCTAGCGGGTTTCTTTTTATGCGTAGTATTTTTTAACTATGTCTGTGTTTACGGGCTCTGGGAAGTCTTCACCATCCATAGTAGTAAGCATCATGGCACCTCCTGAGAATACCCTCTTGACTACAAATGGTCCTTCATATGTAGGGGTCCACTTGCCCCTAGGATCACCCTGCTTGATTACCAAGTCACCAGCCTGATATACCTTTTGCTTAACCTTCTTATTAAAAGCTTTGATCATCCGTTTCTGGTACATCTGACCGTGACAAACAGCTTCCAGCCTTTTCTCATCAATCAAATTTATCTGGTCAAGTCGAGTCTGAATCCACTCATCTTCATCCAAGCCTGCATCCTTCATGATTCTTAAGGAGGGGATCTGAACCTCAATGGGTAGAACTGCTTCCATACCATAGACTAAGGAGAATGGGGTTGCCCCTGTTGAAGTGCGTATTGTAGTACGATAACCAGGAAGAGAAAATGGTAACATCTCATGCCAATCCTTGTAAGTAACAGTCATCTTCTGTAGAATCTTCTTAATGTTCTTATTGGCAGCTTCTACTGCCCCATTCATTTTTGGACGATACAGAGAAGAGTTATGATGCTTAATCTTGAACTGCGTGCAGAGATCAATAATCATGGTGTTGTTCAGATTAGAGCCATTGTCTGTGATAATCCTTTCAGGGATGCCATACCTACATATGAGATTATTCTTAATGAATCGAGCCACAACATTCTTAGTAACAGATGCAAATGAGGCTGCTTCCACCCACTTTGTAAAATAATCAATGGCAACCAGTATGAAACGATGCCCATTAGAAGCAGTAGGCTTGATCTCACCAATCATATCAATCCCCACATGGCAAAATGCCAAGGAGCAGTCAACACATTCAATGGAGCTGGAGGTATATGCATTTTATCAGCATAAATCTGACACTTGTGACATGTTTTGGAATGTTGATGGCAGTCAGCTTCCATGGTAGACCAATAGTAACCTGCTCTCAATATCTTCTTTGCCATGGTATGACCACTAGAATGGGTGCCAAAGATCCCATCATGCATGTCTTCCATAATCTTTGTTGCTTCTTTCTTATCCACACAACGAAGCAAAGTCGAATCATGATTGCGCTTGTACAAAATTCCATTACTCAAGAAGAACTTAGCAGAAAACCTCCTCATAAACTTCTTATCTTTGACAGATGCCCCTTCAGGGAACTCCTGAGCTTCATGATATCTTTTCACTTCATAAAACCAAGGCTTTTCCTCTCCTCCTTCAGTATCAATCTCATTGCAGTATGCAGGCTTCTCAAATCTACCAATAGTGATCTTGGGAGCTTCATCATCCCAGCTAATCTCAAACATAGATGCCATGGTGGCTAGTGCATCTGCCAACTGATTCTCTCCTCGTGGAATATGTCCAAAGGTGATCTCTTCAAAATACGGGATCAAAGACAACACATGCTCTTTGTAAGGAATAAGATTTTCATGCTTAGTATCCCAATCTCCTTTAATCTGACTAACTACCAGGGCTGAATCTCTATATACATCCAGGAACTGAATTTTCATCTCAATGGCAGCTTTGATACCCATGATACATGCCTCATATTCAGCCATGTTATTAGTACAATAGAAACAAAGTCTTGCAGTAATTGGGGTATCACAACCTTCAGGGGAAATGATCACAACACCAACACCATTACCAAGCGCATTAGAAGCTCCATCAAAAACCATAGTTCATCGGGATCCTTGTTCAGGTCCGTCATATTGTCCAGGTTCTTTGGTAATAATCATAATGTCTTCATCAGGGAACTCAAAACTCATTGGCTGATAATCATCCACTGCCTGATGAGCCAAATGATCAGCTACAACACTTCCTTTAATGGCCTTCTGAGTAGTGTATTATATATCATATTCTATTAAGATCATTTGCCATCTCGCTATTCGTCCAAAGAGAGAAGGTTTCTCGAATATGTACTTGATTGGATCCATTTTTGAAATCAACAAGGTAGTATGAGTCAACATATATTGTCTTAGTCGGCGAGTAGCCCATGCCAAAGCGCAGCAAGTTTTCTCGAGCAGTGAGTATCTTGTTTCACAGTCAGTAAACTTTTTGCTAAGGTAGTATATTGCCTGCTCTTTTCGACCAGACTCGTCATGTTGCCCCAACACACACCTCATTGAGTTGTCTAACACTGTTAAGTACATAATCAAGGGTCTTCCATCAACTGGTGGCATCAAAATTGGAGGTTCTAGAAGATATCTCTTGATTTCATCAAAGGCTGTCTGGCACTCATCATTCCACTCCATTACCTGATCCTTCTTCAACAACTTGAAGATTGGCTCACATGTAGCAGTTAGCTGGGAAATAAATCTTGCAATGTAATTCAGTCATCCCAAGAAACCTCTAACTTCCTTTTCAGTACGGGGAACCGGCATCTCTTGTATAGCTTTCACTTTTGCAGGATCCACTTCAATACCTTTTCCACTGACAATGAAATCTAGGAGTTTACCAGACTTAACTCCAAAAGTACATTTGTTTGGATTCAATCTTAGCTTGTATTTCTTCAACCTCTCAAACAGCTTATGCAGATGATCAAGGTGTTGCTCTTCATTTTGGGACCTGGCTATCATATCATCCACATACACCTCTATCTCATGATGAATCATATCGTGAAATAAAGCCACCATAGCTCGCTGATATGTTTCCCCAGCGTTCTTCAAACCAAATGGCATTACCTTATAACAAAAAGTGCCCCATTGTGTAACAAATGTAGTCTTCTCCATATCTTCAGGTGCCATCTTAATCTGATTGTAACCAGAGAAACCATCCATGAAAGAGAATACCATATGCTGAGCAGTGTTGTCTACCAAAACATCAATATGTGGAAGTGGAAAGTCATCTTTAGGACTGGCCTTATTCAAATCTATGTAATCCACACACATGCGTACCTTACCATCTTTCTTGGGTACCGGTACCACATTTGCAACCCATTGAGGATAGGAAGTCACAGCCAAGAACCCTGCATCAAATTGTTTCATCACCTATGCTTTAATCTTTTTTGACATCTCAGGACGCATGCGACGAACCTTCTGTTTCTTCGGACGACAATCTTCTTTTACCGGTAAACGGTGAACCACAATGTCAGTATCCAATCCTGGCATATCTTCATAAGACCAAGCAAAGATCTCCACATAATCACGTAACATCTGGATCAATCTGCTCTTAACATCATCTAGTTCAGCCCCTATCTTGACCTCCTTCCTGTTTTCTTCAGTTCCTAGATTCACAACTTCGATTGGCTCTTCATGTGGCTGTATAGCTTTCTCTTCTTGTTGTAACAACCTAGCAAGCTCTACAGGTACTTCACAATCTTCCTCCTTTCCATCTTCAGCTTGATAGATTGGATTCTCGAAATTATAATTGGCAATAGTAGAACTGTTATCAACAGGATCCATAGTGGATGGGGATCTGCATTTTAGTGATGTGGGTGTGTGTAAGAACACATAGCTGATAAAACAGAAATATATAAAAAAAAAAGAAAGACAAAGAGCACAATATTTACAAAAACGAAAAGTCCATTGATTTTATTGAATGAAGTATGCAAATGAAATGACATCCCGAAATAAGCATACCATTGTGCCCCGGGTAAGACACAGGGCTTAAAAGTTTAATTGTTCAAAATTACAAAAAATAAAAACACAGTAATAGTATTTACTCCTGACTAAAGGAGATAG
Source organism: Lathyrus aphaca (assembly GCA_963966055.1). Taxonomy (NCBI): domain Eukaryota; kingdom Viridiplantae; phylum Streptophyta; class Magnoliopsida; order Fabales; family Fabaceae; genus Lathyrus; species Lathyrus aphaca. The sequence continues at coordinate 239,723,103 of OZ014522.1, forward strand.
GAATAACGTCTTCGGTCTTCCAATTGTTGAGCCCATCACCCATGGTAGGAAAAATCCAATCATCCAGTTTGTAGTCTTCACTATAGTCACCCACAGCATTAATTTGATCTCTCATGACCCCTTGACTGGTGATACGAACAGCACGAGCACGACGAACAGCCTTCTGAGATTCTGTAGTGAAACCCAAACCAAACTTGTCAGACTTGTAAGGAATGTTGGGAAGCTGACCCCAAATAGCAGAACCACATTTTGCAACCACAGTCTTAGCATCCTTGAGGGAGGCCATTGCAGGAGGTATATTAGTAACCATAGGAACTCTTTCAGAAGCAGGAACAGACTGAGGAACAGGATCAGAGTAGGGAACAACTTCAAATGTTTGACACGGAGTTTCAACCATTTCGCCCTCCATTTCTACATACTTGAAAGTATTCACGTGGCTAACCATGTACTCTTCTTCACCATAGATAGTGACAATTTTGTTCTTCACTGGGTATTTCAACTTTTGATGCAAGGTGGAAGTCACAGCACCTGCCCCATGGATCCAGGGGCGCCCTAGCAAACAAGAATACGCAGGACGAATATCCATCACATAGAAAGTAGAGTTGAGAACTTGAGAGCCTACTTTGATTGGAAGGTCTACTTCTCCATGTACCACTCTTCTTGAGCCATCAAAGGCCCTCACCACTACATCACTTGGTCTTAACACAACATCTTCAGGACTGAGCTTGTCCAGAACCTCTTTAGGGAGCACATTTAATGAAGAACCATTGTCCACCAGTACATGAGACAAGGTAGTGCCTTTACATTCAATGGAGATATGCAGAGCTCTGTTATGATTCCTCTTGGCAGGAGTTAGATCAGTATCAGAAAAGCCCAACCCATTATCACTAGTCAGATGTGCCACACAATTCTCAAATTGGTCCACAGAAATCTCATTTGGCACATGAGAAGTCTTCAGGAACTTGATTAAGGCTTTAGCATGAGCCTTAGAACACAGCAACAAAGATAACATGGAGATTTTGGAGGGAGTATGCCCCAACTGGTCAACAATATCATAATCATTTTTACGAATGATCTTCAGTACTTCTTCCATCTGTTTAGAAAGATTTTCAGCAGTCGGCGCCTCAGCTTGCACAGGTTCAACCACAAGACCTTTGCCCCGAGTATCAGTACTTGGCTCAGAATTAGAGGTAGTAATTGGAGTAGCTGCACTTTTGGAGGTAGCCTGAGGAGAGAAGATTCTTCCACTTCTGGTGATCTTACTAGATCCAGCAATATTATCAACATCAAGATTATCGTCAGTAACAGGTGCATCAGCCAGAGGTTCTTGTTTGACACCATGGATGTAAACATCGGAACCATAATTCCAGGGTATAGCTTTATCAGAAGTATAAGGAACAGGACCAAGAGTGGTAATGATCATGGGGGCCACCCTAACTTCAGCAACAGTCTTTACAAGGCCTTCAGCAGTAATCTTGACAGGACCTTTAGGAGTGATCTTGACAGGGCCTTTGGAGGTAATCTTCACTGGAACATTATCAACCATAGCTATATCTTCCAGCTTCGTACTTTGAGTCAGATGTTCACACATACTTTCAACAGAAGGTGTCCTCTCAAACAATATAGTGTAATTGTCCATGAGGCGTTGAATGCCATCCTTCAACTTCCAGCAACTATCAGGTTTGTAGGCACAATAGAAACAGTCTTCATTGCAACCTGGAAAGAACCCAGCCTGCACCAACTTCTTCTTGATAATGGATAATGGAGTAGTCACATCTGCTATTGAAGAAGCATAGGAAACCTCATCAACAGCATTAACAGTCTTCTCATGGTTGGGCATGGGAGCAGTGATTACATTTGGGGTCCCAGGAGGGTCAAATTCAATCTCCCCAGCTTCAATCATGTCTTGAATCTTGTTTTTCAACACCCAGTAGTTATTGGTGTCATGTCCCGGACTATTAGAATGATAGGCACATCTTGCATTAGGATTGTATCGAGGAGAGGAAGTATTAGGATTATGAGGAGGATCCCTCAAAGTAATGAGTTCCCCTTTCAACATGTGTTGTAAGGCTTGGGCCAGTGACATGTTGATCTTGGTGAACTGTCTTCTAGGTTTCTGTTGATTGTTTTGTTGTAGCTCTGGTGCTGCAGGAGTAGGATTGGAGATGTGAACTGCTCCCACAGATTGATGACTCCTATTACGACTATGTTGACCATACACAACATTAGACTCCTTCTTCCCACTAGGGGGCTTCTTTGCAGTGCTTGATGAAGAGGCACCCATTTGTATCTTACCACTTCTTATACCACTTTCTACGTGTTCTCCAGTCATTATCAGCTCAGTGAAACCAGATGATGAGCTTCCAATGAGGGGACTATAAAAAGGACCATTCAGCATACTCATAAACATATCCACCAGCTCCCTGTCAGTCAAAGGAGGTTGAACTCTGCCAGCCAGGTCTCTCCATTTCTGGGCATACTCCTTGAAACTCTCTTTAGCACCCATAGACATGCTTTGGAGCTGCATGTGAGTAGGTGCTAAATCAGCATTATATTGGTATTGCCTATAGAAGGCCTCAGCAAGATCATTCCAATCACGAATATTAACACTTTCCAGTTGATAGTACCATTCCAATTGAGCTCCAGACAAACTCTCTTGGAAGAAATGAATCCACAGTTTCTTATCAGCAGTATGTGGTTGAATCCTCCGGACATAAGACCTTAAATGCAGCTTGGGACATGAGACACCATCATACACTACAAAAACATGAACCTTGAAACCAATAGGTATAACCACTCCAGAAACTAAACTCAGATCTTCAAAATCAAGCCCAGAAGATTTTTGCAATTCTATGGCATTCATTCTGTCCACCAACATCTTATACTTCTCCTCACTAGCAGGATCATGATCAGAATCTCCCATAGTATCATGGAGACTACCTCCCTCTTTCTCAGAATTTTCAGACTCAGAATCCTCTATTTGTTCCTTTGTCTTGATAGGACCTCTGAATCTTCTTCCCAGATTAATAAGGCCTCCTGATTTCCTGGTCTTCTTCTTCTTCTTGGCCAGCAGTGTCTTCAGCTCATCCTGTCCCTTGGACAAATTCAGAATCAGCTCTTGGAATTGTGCATTCTGAGCCTGGAGATCCTTGACAGTCTGTTCAAGATCCATTTCTGCTGAAATAAACAGCGAGAAGATAAGATACATGTTCATAAGAAAACCTGTGATGCAATGACATGGTATGTAAATGCGTATGCAATGTTTTCGAGAACCGCGGGATTTAAATTTATTTAAACAACCAGAAAGTAAACTTTTATTAGTAGTCAATAAACTTGTTTGCCTCTTGGGCTTACAACAAAAATGAAATGGATACAAAGATGGGGTTTCAAGTTTCCCATGGACGCTTCCTCTTTGTGTTGAGGTATGAGTTGAGATTCCGCTCCTCGTGAAGTTGTCTTGTTAGTTCCAGGATTCCTTCTTGACTAGCTCTGAAATGAGTCTCAAAAGTATCCCTTTGCTCCTTCAACTGGATCCAGGACCTCTGTAACTCCTCCCTGTTAGTGGGCATATCTGGATGAAGAATGATATAGGAAGTATCTCCTTCAGCCATAGGCTCCATGGTAACTGGCAGGATAGCAGGATATGGCATCATAAGAGTCTGAGCACGTGCTCGTACCCATCTGAGATAAGGTTCCATAAGAATAGTGTACTTTGGTTCCAGAGTCTTTCTATCAACCTTGTTCACTTTACCCCACGCTCGTATAAACCTTTGCCGGTAACCTTGCAGATCGTTGTCGTAGTCGAACACAATACCCTGAATAAGCATGTCATGAGGACCATCACTCCGAGCATAACCAAATTGACGTAGAGCTAATGAAGGATTGTAGGTAATGCCCCCTCTTATGCCAAGGAGTGGCACATTAGGGAATTCCCCACAACAGTCAATGATAGTAACGTTCTCCATAGATCGAGAGCACCAATGAATATCTGAATGAGAAAGTGACATAATCCTCTTAGACCACCTGAACCCTTGTTCATTCTTCATCACTGATCGAGGAAGGTGAGAAATAAACCACCTGGACAATAGAGGTATGCAACACATCAGAGTTCCTCGTGCCTTCGTAGTACGGGTATGAAGAGAGTGTAAGATGTCTCCAAGTATTGTAGGCACTGGATTATGAGTCAGAAATATGTTGATGGCGTGTACGTCTATGAACTGATCTGGATTGGGGAACAACACTAAGCCATAGATCAATAGGGCTAAGATCTCCTCAAATGTATCATGACTCATGGCCTTCAGGAACACTTGAGCTTTCTCCATCAATACCTTGGCAAGGATACCCTTAACTCCACTTCTCGTTTCTAGGACAATGTCTGATTTCTTCAAGTGTAAGGTTGCAGCAATGATTTCAGGTTTAGGCTCCTTCTCTAAGCCTTTGAAGGGTCTCTGATCAAGGATAGGTATACCCAGTAATTTGGAGAACTCTTCCATTGTAGGAACCAGCTGATAATCGGGGAATGTGAAGCAATGGTGTTTAGGATCAAAGAACTGAAATAGGACACTCATCGTGTCTTCATTGAACCCTGAAGTGACTAGATCCAGTAGGTGACCATACTTCTTGATGAATTGGGAGTTTTCAGAAACTTGAGAGACCAATTCCTTAAGCTTAGGAGGTATTCCTACAAAGTTGATCCGGATAGTATTCCTACGAGCAGAAGCCATGACCTGCAACAAAGAACAAAGATAAATACTTTGGTCCTTGAAATGGTTAGTGAAAATGCTATGCTTATGATGCATGATGTCATGATGTTATGCTCAATCACAAACATGTGGCACACACAAGCAAGTCACACAATAGCCCTAGGTTTGAAGGCTTGCATGATGTTTAAAGGTAAGTACCCTCCCCTGAAGTTTAGTTGGTTCATCTTGTCCTACAAAAGTAACCAGGTTCTAAGGGATCTCAATATCACTGATCCTTCCCAAGGGTGGTTGTTCAGTAGGCAACTTACTTGCCAACCAAAACCCGCCAAGTTTAGGATCTCAATGAGTGTAGTATCGAGTATCAACCAACTTTAGACTTCTCCAAAGTCGGCTATCTCACTACTTTCTAAAGGCCAAGATGGGATAACTAGGGTTCTAAAAGTCAGTTAGTGTATTGACAACATATGGCAGCCCCATATTATCCTTAACTTACTTAAGGAACATAAGCACCAACCAAGAAGTCACACTAACTATGGCCACCAGATCAACCATATCGGTATATGCCGTACAGTTTCCTTGGTCTATTACCATTTACCTAGGGTACACTAGATCCGGGTTAGGATTTTTCACACATAAAGCCCAACAAGTAATATAAAGCAAACAAAGTAAACAATTTAAAGTGATCTAATTCCTAAGGGTATCCCTCTTTAATATTTTCCCCAGCAGAGTCGCCAGTTCTGTAACACGGTGGGAGAACTGACTTTTAGTTATGTTGCGGATAGCAATAGTCGCCATCGACTTTTATTTTATCCAAAAGGAAAGGACATAAAAGAACAGGAAAGACCTTAAAAAGATTTTGAGTTCGGGGGGTAGGTTATATAAAGGGAAGGTGTTAGCACCCTTTATATCCATGGTTATCCATGGGCTCTTAGTTACTTAGCTCACTTTGAATTGTCTTGAAAAAAGTGTAGTGTGTGATTAAAACTTTCTAAGTACTTCATAATGATCCTCGTATGGATGTATATAAAGACTTGTTTTTGAAAATTTGTTTGAAATGTGAAGTGTAAAATGTATTTTGAAATGTGTGAGCAAGTAATTAAGAGGAACCTACCCTATATTAGGTCTTTACTGTTCTTATGTTCTTTCAATGGTAAGACTATCCCTATTATTAAGGAATAGGTAGTCATTACCTTGGATGTGATAAGGGACATGTGTAGGGACATCTGAATATAGGCAACTGCAAGGTGTCTTTAGCAATTCGTAGGGACTTATCATCTTTTATTCGATGGGACAAGATCATTTATCGTAGGCAACCTCGAAGGGACTTGATCTTATAAATTGAAGGGACTTTATGATATTTATGAAGGGACTTTGCTTAAGACACCTTACTTGACCTTTTGAAATAGACAACATGAGAGGTAACCTTAGAAAGTGCAAGATGGCGATCAAAGATCGACTTACGTGTGTGAGTGTGCATATTCAAATATTTATCTTATTTAAGTTAATCATTCTAAGTTAATTTTAATCACAAGTATGTTATTCACACCCTAGAATTACTAACCATACAGTAAATACATTTATAATAAAAATAAAGCAAAAATATAAATCTAAACTATTACAAAGCTTTGGGACAAATACAATATAATCGAGAAATATGATAACGATAAATAATAATAAATAAGCAATAATAATCAATAATAATAACAATTAAGTTAAAGGGTTAGAAAATAAAAATAAGAGAAAATAAGAAATTAGCAAAAATAAGTTAATATTAGAAAAGATTTTTAATGAAGAAAATAGGTTTTAATAATAATAAATAAATATTAAATTATATACATATTAAATAAATGATAAATAATTAATTATAATTTTTGAAAATATTAGATTAAATTTTAAAAGTCAAGAAAAATTAAGATTAGGGTTAGAACAATAAAAATTAGGGTTTATGCTTCAATAAAAAAATTAGGGTTTTTATTATTAATTTAAACATAATTAATTTATTTACCAAATATATACAATAATAATATAAATATAATAAAATAAATAATTTGATTTTTTTAAGAAAATAAATTATGAATTTAAAAAATAAGTTTTTATACAAGAAAATAATATATACATTTATTTTATAGATAGTTATTTAAAAAATTAATTAAACTAAATAAGTATAATATAAACAAAACAAAATAAATGAAAAAAAAATGAAAAAATCACATACCTGGGGCTGGGATTCGAACCCAGGCCCTAGGCTTCAATCACTCTGGACCAACAACATCACCACCAGGCCAAGCGCGTGCTGGTGTTAGCATCAGGGGTCATAATCCTTTTGTTGTAATCCTGTGAAAAATCAAATAAAAAGCAGCAAAATAAAATGGCCTGGGGGGAATCGAACCCAGGACCATCACCTTCACACACCAACACACAAACCAACTGAGCTAACACTGCACATTCAATATATAACCAATAATAAAACATTATATTTTAAAATCAATTTTGAATTTGATTTTCAGCGCCAATTCATCATCTTCTTCCTTGGTACCTGCGAATATACCTGCAAAATTACATATGAAATTTCCTGCGAATTTTTCTATATTCATAACCTGCGAAAATCACATCTTATGGCCTGGCCTATTGTTTCATCAAATTGATTAGGTCAATGTGATCCTTGGGAGGTATACGGCCTAGCCATGGTCTTTGAATGGATTTATATTGCCTTATACACAAAACCCTAAAACGAGCTACAAACCCTAACAATGGTGAAACTCCAAACCTGCATCGAAACTCATAACAAACCACCCAGAATCCATCTACATCATTCAACAAACAATATTACAAGCTCAAATTTAATTAATCATGCATAAAACTTATGAATCGAAAAAAAATATATTTGACATAAAACCGATTCGGTTTTCATCATTCATGAGGTTATGGATGCTTATGATCATGTGGATAGCATCCTGAGAGTCCAAGGATCATGTTTATGTCCTTAGAATACCTTTAATTGCACTCCAACTATGAATCCTAAAATTGAAATTTCAATGAATTTTTTGAATGTCAAAAGTGTTCTTGGAGGCTGCCAAAATTCGTTCTCTTGCTTGTGATCAGTTTGTGTATATGTAGGGAGTTGAATTAGGTCAAAAAGTCATGAGTTTTTGGGCCTTGTAAAGATTACTTGATCATGAAGATACCACTTGCTATTTTAGTCAAAAAAATCACATAAATCTTTTCCTCTTTGGTCTAGCACGAATTTCAATCTTCCAATCAACTTTAAATCTTGTTTATGAGCTTCTAGAATGAAAATCATATCAAATATTGAGCTTTTCATATTTTATTTTGATTTAAAATTATTTTAAATGAATAAAATAAAAATAAAAAAAATAAAATTAATAAAAATCTGAATAAATGATTTTTGGTTCGTGCATGATGTCATGGTAGTGATTGGGTCATAAAAATGCAAGCCCATGTGGAAAGAATTGGTTCTAAGATCCCATTTGCTCAATAAACCCCTCAAAAATTTCCCATCTTTGCAAAGACACAAATCCCTCAATTTTAAGGCTATGAAGGTGTTCTTGGACATTTTGGAAAGCTTAAAGAGTCTTCTAACAAAACGCTTTGGTTTTATGTCCATATCCTTTACCATTCTCAAGTTATGCCCTTTGGAAGATGTTGACTTTTTGTTGACTTTTGAAATGACCTATAATGTCTTAGCTCATACCTTTCAAATGAAGCATTTTTAGGCTTGGCTTGTGAGACACAAAGTTGTAGAGAATTCAATTTCCTTCAAAATGAGTTTTGGATGGAAAATTCTTGATGAAGCATGTGAAAGTTATGGCTGGTCAAAGTTCAGTTGACTTTCCTTAAGAAAACCCTAATTTAGAAACTCCTGATTCTTAATGATCTGAAACTTCCTTGATTAATCATGATCAACCTTTGATCAAATGATAAATTTTACTTCATAAACTCGATGTTGGCAAAAAATCTTGAATTTTGACTTTGATTTGACCACAATTGACCTCAGTTTGACCTTTTAACTACTTTGACTGATTTTTGCATATCTGATCATCTGACTGGGCAAGCTCTTTGGGAAAGTTTTGAAACTTGACATGGGGATTCTTGAAGATATATAGGATGTTATGAAGCTCACTTGAGGCCTTGGAAGTCCATTTAGCCTGATGAAATCCAAAACCCTAGTTTAGGGTGCATTGCTTAGGAGGAAGCTTTGTCTGAATGAATTGTCACATTTTCTGACCAATTGTGAACCTTGTGAACCTTATGAACCTCTTGGGATACCTTGTGAACCTTGAAAGGATCCTTGGGACACATTTACTTGATTAGGGGAGGACAAATTTTGGGGTGCAACAGCTCCCCCGGCCAAGCATTGGACAATCTTCAACCCACTTAGACATTAATCTCATAGGCGACGCCAACTGCTGGATGACCCCAGTGTTTAACTACCTAACCAAGGGTGAGTTACCGACAGACCCGAAAACGGCCAGCACCGTGCGTCGAAGGTCGTGCTCGTACTCCCTGGTCAGTGGACGTATGTATCGTCGAGGGTTCTCTACACCACTCCTCAGGTGCGTAGAGGAAGAGAATGTCCCACACGTACTAAGAGAGGTCCACGAAGGAATTAACGCACAACACCCAGGCGGACGATCGTTAGCCCGAAAGATTCTCCGGGCAGGATAATATTGGCATACACTCCAGCACGACGCGAAAGAACACGTAAAAAGATGCGACAAATGCCAATGACACGGGGACGTACACGTAGCACCCCCTACCGAGCTAAAATCGCTATCTTCCCCGTGGCCATTCACGTGGTGGGGGATGGATATCTTAGGGCCGTTCGTCGTCGGATCCGGCCAAAATAAATACCTCATTGTGGGCGTCGATTATTTCACCAAATGGATAGAAGTTGAGGCCTTGGCCAAAATTACTACACTCAACATACTACGCTTCTTCAAGAGGAGCATCCTCGCTCGGTTCAGGGTACCGCTCGCCATTGTAACCAATAACGGTACCCAATTTACAGATAGACATTTCAAAGAATTTGTTGCGTTAGTAGAAACAAAACAGCATTTCGCTTCGGTGGAGCATCCCCAAACTAACGGACAAGCAGAAGCTGCAAATAGAGTAATCCTAAGAGGTCTAAAACGGATACTAGACGAACACAAGAAACACTGGGTCGAGGAGTTGCACAGCGTGCTGTGGGCATATAGAACCACTCCCCACTCCACGACCGGTGAATCCCCGTTCCGATTGGCATATGGGACCGAAGCAGTGATCCCCGTGGAAATGCACATCCGATCCTGACGAACAGAGTCCCCAATGGACCTAAACACCAACTCCGAAGCTTTAAGAGACGAGCTTGACCTGGTCGAAGAAATCCGATCAGAAGCTGCTCTCCGAGAAGCCACTCTCAAACAGAAAATAGCAGCTCGATACGATTCTAAAGTCATAAGACGAGCATTCAAGGTGGGTAGTCTCGTTCTAAGAAGAAATCACAGAGATTCCCACGAAGGAAAACTAACGCCTAATTGGGAGGGCCCATATCGCGTCCGGGCAAAGACCGAAAACGGAGCCTATTATTTGGAAAATCTACACGGGGAAGAACTTGCTCGGCCATGGAACACCGAGAAGCTCAAGCAATATTACAGTTAAATTACAGAGTTACCTTGCTCGACTCTCAAACGAGGAGTAATAGGTCCGACTATGAACTGCGTGCCCAGGTACAAGCACGGCAACCCAAAATAACATGATTGTCAGGATCTTCTTCCAAGGGAAGGAGATAACTGTTGCACGGGCGGATACTCAAACGAGTCCGACGTCGCCTACGTACCACGACCAGGCAGAACCCCAGCTCGCGATGGGACATTCAAGCCTCGGAGCCCGAGTCATTACCTTGGGTCGGGTACCGACCAGGAGCCAGACTCCAAAATCTGGTTGGTCCCCCAAACCAACAGATCACAAACACACGCCCCATATTTGCTTAATTACATCTAATCATTACAAAGACGTCAAACACTTAATGTTTATAAAAACATAAAGGGAAAAATTCCTCTGACGGACGCACAGTTAAACAGAAAACATTGTAAAATAATAAACGACCATCAAGGACGGAAAATTTTACTGCAAAATTGCAACCCCGAAGGGCCGACTTGTTCATGGTTACATACAAAGGGGACCACGTCCCCGAGTAAAGCACAATAAATTACAAGGTAACGGCACGAAGGCCAAAACTAATTACCCTCCCTTTCTGAAGCATCAGGTTGACCTTCGCTCTGATTCGGCTGCACCTCTGACTGGCCAAGCTGAGCAATCACCCCGGGCTGAGAGTCTTTGACGATCAAGTCCGAGGCAACCACTATCTGGCCATCCTCAACTTTGTAGAGATAGCTGATGCGGCCGGTATCCAAAGCCAACTCAGGATGAAGAGCTCGTATCTGGTCCACGGCGTTTTGGAAACTAAGCTCAGTCGACGAGTTCAGATCTTCCATGTCCTGTCGATCCGAGCAAGGAACTGAGCCCTGGTCACCAAGCTCTTGGTCTTAGAATCTTCATCCTCCTTTGGGCAAAAGGCGTCCTTCAACTTTTTGCTCTGCTCTAAGGCCTTCCTCTTATCGACCTCCATCTCGGCGATGATGTTCCCTCGCTCAGTCAGCTCCTTAGCAGAGGCAGTGGCTTCTTCAGAGGCCGCAGTCAACTTCCTCTCAACAACAGCCAACAGCTTCTTCAGCCTCGCCACCTCTCTTTCTTGCCCAGGGTTTCCTTCGGCCATCAACCAGGCCATAAACAAAACCCGTATAATTGCGCTCGCGTCCTGAGCCAGAGACAGACGCCGGGCAGGGCGATCCATTGCCTCAACGAACAAAGAATCCGCCCGATCAACCTCCATGCTCGTCCCTTCAAAATAATTTCGCTTCACAAAGCAAGGCGGCAGCATATGCTTCGGTTTGGGGGGAGCATTGGCCTTCAAGTCCACGGTCGCTGCATACTTATGCTTTTTCATGAGCGAGCCAGTAGACGCGCTCGGAGAACCTTGAACCAGGGGGCCCGACCCAGAACCGCTCGTTTTGGTCAGCTTGGTTTGGACGACCCGTGACCTCTTCTTTTGTTGTTGACGCAGGCGCTCCTGGATCTTGTCAAGGGGGTTTGACAGGGAGCCTACAAAGAAAAAAGAGCACACAAGATTAGTCACGGATGTCAAAAAATTATCAAAACATAGTAACAAGCAGAAATAAAAACAAATACCAAAAAACTCAGACACTTCTTGCCCGGTGTTACACGTCAGCAGGTCTATGATGTCTATCAAAGGACGCTCCACAGTCTCTCCCCCGTCCTGGTCCAGCATTATCTTACCCTCTCCGTCCAGCAGAGGAGTCGGGGTAAAAGAAGCTACCAATTTCCTAAAGGCCTCGAAACTGGCCGCATCATCCTCGTTAAGGGAATCCGCTACTTGGACAAACTCACTAACCGGGCGCCCGAAGTGAGCGTAACTCCACGAGAAAGGAAACAGCCAGAGCCTCCTCGGAATCACCTGTCCTTGATCATCGAGTCTAGGCTCGTCATTTTCATCGGTATCTATCCCCAAGAAACTCAGCGCCCTCACAGCTTCCGCGCTCGCCGGTTTAATCAAAAAGTAATCCGTCTTGAAAGCCCGGATAGACTCCGAGTGAGCTTTGAAGATCTTGGTCCGCTGTTCGAAGGAAATAAATCCCTTTCGGTCGGTCCCCTGCCCTACCTGGCGCTGCAGTGAGAACAAGCGAAAGAACAAGGGAAGTGTGGCCCCAACACCTAGATGGGCGCACGTTACCTCGAACGCTCTCAAAAATGCGTAAGAGTTGGGGTGCAGCTGAGACAGGGCCACACCCAAGTGCCCGAGCACAGCACAAACCAGGTCGCTGAAGGGCAAGGTTACCCCTAGGACTGAAGTCGCGTACTCGTACATTGAAAATTTGCGAACACCGAAGTCTGAAAAGATACGGTCATCATCCCCCGGGCAGGTGACGACCCAATCCTCCAGATCTCCAACAGTAGGCAAAGGCTCCGCGTGAGGCCTCGAGAATGACGACACTTTATCGAGCAGGTCTTCCACTACCCATTCTTCGGGCGCGGTTCTTATGTCTTCCGGACATCGAGGGGAATTCGTCGTCTCTCCCGGGTCAGGGGATCCTTCTTCCATCGTGGTCGCGTCTGATTCTCCCGACGAGCTTCCAGAGTCAGAGGGAACAGATGCGGAAGAACCAGAGTCTTCCGAGGATACCTCCTCCGAGGAGATATCGAGCGGTTCCATAAGCGAATTCTCACCTGAAAAGCAGAGGAAATACGTCAGTGAATTCAATTAAGAATATCAAATCCACCCTTTCACCGCTTGACAAAGTGAAAGGGCATGTATCAGCCCATGAATAAGATCCCGAGCCATAGCCCCCAGCTAACCACCATTCAAGGCGATGGCCAACGCCCGACAACGGCGATGATACGATCAAAACCTAGGTGCTTTCCAGGTCCTAGGTCAAAATCGACCAGGACCATCGTCGACCACGAACTAGGGTTCGTAGTCGACGAACAACGGTGACAGAAGATCTTTAATCTACTTATTTTAAGCCTAAACTACTGGAAACTCTATCATATGCCACATACATTGCTAAATATCAAGCCTATGACTAATATAAACGCAAATAAGAGTCGTACCTGGAGCTTGGGAGGCCATTTGCAGAAAAAGTTAGCTTCGGAGGCGATGGTCGACGGATGAAAGCGGTGGTCGACGGCTGAGAACAATGGCTGACTTACGAGCAGTGCAGTGGAGAAGAAGGTGAAACGAAAAAGCTTACAGAAAGCCTTGGGTTCCTATTTATAGGGAAGGGAACACGTGTAGAGACGCGTGACCCCTACCCCTAGCCAATAATTACCTACGCTCTAGCCCCTAGGCTAGCCGTCAGAACATTAAATAGGTGTGAATTCCCAGACACGCCAACTTTTCGTTTTGTATACCCCTTTGTCGAGCGACGAAACAACTGCCCGCCTACCGAGGGTCATCGATGATAACTCCCTGGTCCACACATAAAAGATACCAGACGCACTGCATACGCCTTAGACACGAAACCATCACTAAGTCACCGCTCATCCGCAGGAGCAACGACTTGGGGGGCTCCTGTTCTGGGCAGGCCCAACTCCCAGAATTGGGCCAAGCGAAACTTGCATATCGAATAGTTTCATAGAATCTAGTTATCAGATGATTTTTTTGCATGGACTTCCATCATAACCTTTCCTCTTAACATATATAAATGATCAGAAAAGTCTCGTATCATTTCAAATAGTCCCCAATTAAATTTGATTTTTGATCGAAACTAGTATAAACAAGTGTATAATATATTATGATTTTTGACCGAAACTTGCATATCGAATAGATTCCTAGAATCTAGTTTTCAGATGATTTTTTTGCATGGACTTCCATCATAACCATTCCTCGTAACATATATAAATGATCTGAAAATTCTCGTATCATTTCAAATAGTCCCCAATTAAATTTGATTTTTTTGACCGAAACCAGTGTATAATATACTACGATGTTTTTACCAAAACTTGCATTTTGAAAAGTTTCATAGAATCTAATTTTCAGATGATTTTTTCCATGGACTTCTATCACAACCTTCCCTCTTAACATATATAAATGATCTGAAAAGTCTCGTATCATTTCAAATAGTTCCCAATTAAATTTGATTTTTTTGACCGAAACTAGTGTATAATATACTACGAATTTTTAACGAAACATGCATTTCGAAAAGTTTCATAAAATCTAATTTTCAGATGATTTTTTGCATGGACTTCCATCATAACCTTCACTCGTAAAATATATAAATGATATCAGACGTTTCGTATCATTTTGAACAATCCCCGATTTAATTTGATTTTTGACCGAAACTAGTATAAACTAGTGTATAATATATTATGATTTTTGATCGAAACTTACATTTCAAATAGTTTCAAGAATCTAGTTTTGAGATGATTTTTTTGCATGGACTTCCATCGTAACCTTTCCTCTTAACATATATAAATGATCTGAAAAGTCTCGTATCATTTCAAATAGTCCCCAATTAAATTTTATTTTCTTGACCGAAACTAGTGTATAATATACTACGATTTTTGACCGAAACTTGCATTTTGAAAAGTTTCATAGAATCTAATTTTCAGATTATTTTTTACATGGAATTTTATCATAACCTTCCCTCTTAATATATATAAATGATCTGAAAATTTTCGTATCATTTCAAATAGTACCCAATTAAATTTGATTTTTTTGACCGAAACTAGTGTATAATATACTACGATTTTTGACCGAAACTTGCATTTCGAAAAGTTTCATAGAATCTAATTTTCAGATGATTTTTTGCATGGACTTATATCATAACCTTCCCTCTTAATATATATAAATGATCTAAAAAGTTTCGTATCATTTCAAATAGTCCTCAATTAAATTAAATTTTTTTGACCGAAACTAGTGTATAATATACTACGATTTTTGACCGAAACTTGCATTTCGAAAAGTTTCATAAAATCTAATTTTCAGATGATTTTTTGCATAGACTTCCATCATAACCTTCCCTCGTAAAATATATAAATGATATTTGACGTTTCGTATCATTTCAAACAGTCCCCGATTTAATTTGATTTTTGACCAAAACTAGTATAAACTAGTGTATAATATATTATGATTTTTGACCGAAACTTTATATCGAATAGTTTCATAGAATCTAGTTTTGAGATGATATTTTTGCATGGACTTCCATCATAACCTTTCCTCTTACCATATATAAATGATCTGAAAAGTCTCGTATCATTTCAAATAGTCCCCAATTAAATTTGATTTTTTTGACTAAAACTAGTGTATAATATACTACGATTATTTACCGAAACTTGCATTTCGAAAAGTTTCATAGAATCTAATTTTCAGATGATTGTTTTGCATGGAATTCTATCATAACCTTCCTTCTTAACATATATAATTGATCTGAAAAGTCTTGTATCATTTCAAATAGTCCCCAATTAAATTTGATTTTTTTGACTGTAACTAATGTATAATATACTACGATTTTTTATCGAAACTTGCATTTCGAAAAGTTTCATAGAATCTAATATTCAGATGATTTTTTCCATGGACTTCTATCATAACCTTCCCTCTTAATATATATAAATGATGTGAAAAGATTCATATCATTTCAAATAGTCCCCAATTAAATTTGATTTTTTTGACCGAAACTAGTGTATAATATACTACGATTTTTGACCGAAACTTGCATTTCGAAAAGTTTCATAGAATCTAATTTTTAGATGATTTTTTGCATGGACTTCTATCATAACCTTCTCTCTTAATATATATAAATGATCTGAAACGTTTCGTATCATTTCAAATAGTCCCCAATTAAATTTGATTTTTTTGACAGAAACTAGTATATACTACGATTTTTGACCGAAACTTGCATTTCAAAATATTTCATAAAATCTAATTTTCAGATGATTTTTTGCATGGACTTCCATCATAACCTTCCCTCGTAAAATATATAAATGATATTAGACGTTTCGTATTATTTCGAACAGTCCCAGATTTAATTTGATTTTTCACCGAAACTAGTATACACTAGTGTATAATATATTTTGATTTTTGACCGAAACTTGCAATTCAAATAGTTTCATAGAATCTAGTTTTAAGTTGATTTTTTGCATGGACTTCCATCATAACCTTTCCTCTTAACATATATAAATGATCTGAAAAGTCTTGTATCATTTCAAATAGTCCCCAATTAAATTTTATTTTCTTGACCGAAACTAGTGTATAATATACTACGATTTTTTACCGAAACTTGCATTTCAAAAAGTTTCATAGAATCTAATTTTCAGATGATTTTTTGCATGACTTCTATCATAACCTTACCTCTTAACATATATAAATGATCTGAAAAGTTTCGTATCATTTCAAACAGTTAAATTTGTTTTTTTTATACCGAAACTAGTGTATAATATACTACGATTTTTGACCGAAACTTGCATTTCGAAAAGTTTCATATAATCTAATTTTCATATGATTTTTTGCATGGACTTCTATCGTAACCTTCCCTCCTAATATATATAAATGATCTAAAAAGTTTCGTATCATTTTAAATAGTCCCTAATTAAATTTGATTTTTTTTTACCAAAACTAGTGTATAATATACTACGTTTTTTGACCGAAACTTGCATTTCGAAAAGTTTCATAAAATCTAATTTTCAGATGATTTTTTGCATGGACTTCCATCATAACCTTCCCTCGTAAAATATTTAAATGATATTTGACGTTTCGTATCATTTCAAGCAGTCCCCGATTTAATTTGATTTTTGACCAAAACTAGTATAAATTAGTGTATAATATATTATGATTTTTGACCGAAACATGCATATCGAATAGTTTCATAGAATCTAGTTTTCAGATGATTTTTTTGCATGGACTTCCATCATAACCTTTCCACTTACCATATATAAATGATCTGAAAAGTCTCGTATCATTTCAAATAGTCCCCAATTAAATTTGATTTTTTTGACCGAAACTAGTGTATAATATACTATGATTATTTACAGAAACTTGCATTTCGAAAAGTTTCATAGAATCTAATTTTCAGATGATTTTTTTGCATGGACTTCTATCATAACCTTCCTTCTTAACATATATAATTGATCTGAAAAGTCTCGTATCATTTCAAATAGTCCCCAGTTAAATTTGATTTTTTTTACCGTAACTAGTGTATAATATACTACGATTTTTGATCGAAACTTGCATTTCAAAAAGTTTCATAGAATCTAATTTTCAGATGATTTTTTCCATGGAATTGTATCATAACCTTCCCTCTTAATATATATAAATGATGTGAAAAGTTTCGTATCATTTCAAATAGTCCCCAATTAAATTTGATTTTTTTGACCGAAACTAGTGTATAATATACTACGATATTTGACCGAAACTTGCATTTCAAAAAATTTCATAGAATCTAATTTTCAGATGATTTTTTGCATGGACTTCCATCATAACCTTCCCTCGCAAAATATATAAATGATATTAGATGTTTCGTATCTTTTCGAACAATCCCCGATTTAATTTGATTTTTGACCAAAACTAGTATAAACTAGTGTATAATATATTATGATTTTTGACCGAAACTTGCATATCGAATAGTTTCATAGAATCTAGTTTTCAGATGATTTTTATGAATGGACTTCCATCATAACCTTTTTTCTTAACATATATAAATGATCTGAAAAGTCTCGTATCATTTCAAATAGTCCCCAATTAAAATCGATATTTTTTGCTCGAAACTAGTGTATAATATACTACGATTATTTACCGAAACTTGCATTTCGAAAAGTTTCATATAATCTAATTTTCAGATGATTTTTTCCATTGACTTCTATCATAACCTTCCCTCTTAATATATATAAATGATGTGAAAAGTTTCGTATCATTTCAAATAGTCCCCAATTAAATTAGATTTTTTTGACCGAAAATTGTGTATAATATACTACGGTTTTTGACCGAAACTTGCATTTCGAAAAGTTTCATAGAATCTAATTTTTAGATGATTTTTTGCATGGACTTCTATCAAAACCTTCCCTCTTAATAAATATATATATATATATATATATATATATATATATATATATATATATATATATATATATATATATAAATATATATATATATATATATATATATATATATATATATATATATATATATATATATATATATATATATATATATATATATATATATATATATATATATATATATATATGAATGATCTGAAAAGTTTCGTATCATTACAAATAGTCCCCAATTAAATTTGATTTTTTTGACCGAAACTGGTGAATAATATACTATGATTTTTTACCGAAACTTGCATTTCAAAAAATTTCATAAAATCTAATTTTCAGATGATTTTTTGCATGGATTTCCATCATAACCTTCCCTCGTAAAATATATAAATGATATTAGACGTTTCCTATCATTTCGAACAGTCCCCGATTTAATTTTATTTTTGACCGAAACTAGTATAAACTAGTGTATAATATATTATGATTTTTGACCGAAACTTGCATATTGAATAGTTTCATAGAATCTAGTTTTCATATGATTTTTTTGGATGGACTTCCATCATAACCTTTCCTCTTAACATATATAAATGATCTGAAAAGTCTCGTATCATTTCAAATAGTCCCCAATTAAAATTGATTTTTTTGACCGAAACTAGTGTATAATATACTACGATTATTTACCGAAACTTGCATTTCGAAAAGTTTCATAGAATCTAATTTTCAGATGATTTTTTTGCATGGACTTCTATCATAACCTTCCTTCTTAAAATATATAATTGATCTGAAAAGTCTCGTATCATTTCAAATAGTCCCCAATTAAATTTGATTTTTTTGACAGTAACTTGTGTATAATATACTACGGTTTTTGATCGAAACTTGCATTTCGAAAAGTTTCATAGAATCTAATTTTCAGATGATTTTTTCCATGGACTTCTATCATTACCTTCCCTCTTAATATATTTAAATGATGTGAAAAGTTTCGTTTCATTTCAAATAGTCCCCAATTAAATTAGTTTTTTTTGACCGAAACTTGTGTATAATATACTACGAGTTTTGACCGAAACTTGCATTTCGAAAAGTTTCATAGAATCTAATTTTTAGATGATTTTTTGCATGGACTTCTATCATAACATTCCCTCTTAATATATATATATATATATATATATATATATATATATATATATATATATATATATATATATATATAATGATCTGAAAAGTTTCGTATCATTTGAAATAGTACCCAATTAAATTTGATTTTTTTGACCGAAACTAGTGTATAATATACTACGATTTTTTTACCGAAACTTGCATTTCATAAAAATTCATAAAATCTAATTTTCAGATGATTTTTTGCATGGACTTCCATCATAACCTTCCCTCGTAAAATATATAAATGATATTAGACGTTTCGTATCATTTCGAACAGTCCCCGATTTAATTTTATTTTTGACCGAAACTAGTATAAACTAGTGTATAATATATTATGATTTTTGGCCGAAACTTGCATATCGAATAGTTTCATAGAATCTAATTTTCAGATGATTTTTTTGCATGGACTTCTATCATAACCTTCCCTCTTAACATATAAAAATGATCTGAAAAGTCTCGTATCATTTAAAATAGACCCCGATTAAATTATATTTTTTTGACCAAAACTAGTGTATAATATACTACGATTTTTTACCGAAACTTGCATTTTGAAAAGTTTCATAGAATCTAATTTTCAGATTATTTTTTGCAGGGACTTCCATCATATCCTTCCCTCTTAATATATATAAATGATATTAGATGTTTCGTATCATTTTAAACAGTCCCCGATTTAATTTGATTTTTGACCGAAACTAGTATAAACTAGTGTATAATATATTATGATTTTTGACCGAAACTTGCATTTCAAATAGTTTCATAGAATCTAGTTTTGAGATGATTTTTTGCATGGACTTCCATAATAACCTTTCCTCTTAACATCTATAAATAATCTGAAAATCTCGTATCATTTAGAATAGTCCCCAATTAAATATTATTTTCTTGACCGAAACTAGTGTATAATATACTACAATTTTTTACCGAAACTTGCATTTCAAAAAGTTTCATAGAATCTAATTTTTAGATGATTTTTTGCATGGACTTCTATCATAACCTTACCTCTTAACATTTATAAATGATCTGAAAAGTTTTGTATCATTTCAAACAGTTAAATTTGGTTTTTTTTACCGAAACTAGTGTATAATATACTACGATTTTTGACTGAAACTTGCATTTCGAAAAGTTTCATAGAATCTAATTTTCAGATGATTTTTTGCATGGACTTCTATCATAACCTTCCCTCTTAATATACAAAAATGATCTAAAACGTTTTGTATACGATTTTTTACCGATTCTTGCATTTCGAAAAGTTTCATAGAATCTAATTTTCAGATGATTTTTTGCATGAACTTCTATCATACCCTTCCCTCTTAATATATATAAATGATCTGAAAAGCTTCGTATCATTTCAAATAGTCCCCAATTAAATTTGATTTTTTTGACCGAAACTAGTGTATAATATACTACGATTTTTGACCGAAACTTGCATTACGAATAGTTTCATAAAATCTAATTTTCAGATGATTTTTTGCAAGGACTTCCATCATAACCTTCCCTCGTAAAATATATAAACTAGTGTATAATATATTATGATTTTTTACCGAAACTTGCATATCAACTAGTTTCATAGAATCTAGTTTTGAGATGATTTTTTTGCATGGACTTCCATCATAACCTTTCCTCTTAACATATATAAATGATCTGAAAGTCTCCTATCATTTCAAATAGTCCCCAATTAAATTTTATTTTATGAGCGAAACTAATGTATAATATACTACGATTTTTTACCGAAACTTGCATTTCGAAAAGTTTCATAGAATCTAATTTTCAGATTAGTTTTTGCATGGACTTCTATCATAACCTTCCCTGTTAACATATATAAATGATCTGAAAAGTTTCGTATCATTTCAAATAGTTAAATTTGATTTTTTTGACCGAAACTAGTGTATAATATACTACGATTTTTGACCGAAACTTGCATTTTGAAAAGTTTCTTAGAATCTAATTTTCAGATGATTTTTTGCATGGACTTCTATCATAATCTTCACTCGTAAAATATATAAATGATATTAGACATTTCGTATCATTTCGAACAGTCCCTGATTTAATTTGATTTTTGACCGAAACTAGTATAAACTAGTGTATAATATATTATGATTTTTGACCGAACCTTGCATTTCGAATAGTTTCATAGAATCTAGTTTTCAGATGATTTTTTTGCATGGACTTCCATCATAACCTTTCCTCTTAACATATATAAATGATCTGAAAAGTCTCGTATCATTTCAAATAGTCCCCAATTAAAATTGATTTTTTTGACCGAAACTAGTGTATAATATACTACGATTATATACCGAAACTTGCATTTCGAAAAGTTTCATAGAATCTAATTTTCAGATGATTTTTTTGCATGGACTTCTATCATAACCTTCCTTCTTCAAATATATAATTGATCTGTAAAGTCTCGTATCATTTCAAATAGTCCCCAATTAAATTTGATTTTTTTGACCGTAACTTGTGTATAATATACTACGGTTTTTGATCGAAACTTGCATTTCGAAAAGTTTCATAGAATCTAATTTTCAGATGATTTTTTCCATGGACTTCTATCATAACCTTCCCTCTTAATATATATAAATGATGTGAAAAGTTTTGTTTCATTTCAAATAGTCCCCAATTAAATTAGTTTTTTTTTACCGAAACTTGTGTATAATATACTACGAGTTTTGACCGAAACTTGCATTTCAAAAAGTTTCATAGAATCTAATTTTTAGATGATTTTTTGCATGGACTTCTATCATAACCTTCCCTCTTAATATATATATTTATATATATATATATATATATATATATATATATATATATATATATATATATATATATATAAATGATCTGAAAAGTTTCGTATCATTTTAAATAGTACCCAATTAAATTTGATTTTTTTGACCGAAACTAGTGTATAATATACTACGATTCTTTACCGAAACTTGCATTTCAAAAAATTTCATAAAATCTAATTTTCAGATGATTTTTTGCATGGACTTCCATCATAACCTTCCCTCGTAAAATATATAAATGATATTAGACGTTTCGTATCATTTCGAACAGTCCCCGATTTAATTTTATTTTTGACCGAAACTAGTATAAACTAGTGTATAATATATTATGATTTTTGGCCGAAACTTGCATATCGAATAGTTTCATAGAATCTAGTTTTTAGATGATTTTTTTGCATGGACTTCTATCATAACCTTCCTTCTTAACATATAAAAATGATCTGAAAAGTCTCGTATCATTTAAAATAGACCCCGATTAAATTATATTACTTTTTGCATGGACTTCTATCATAACCTTCCCTGTTAACATATATAAATGATCTGAAAAGTTTCGTATCATTTCAAATAGTTAAATTTGATTTTTTTGACCGAAACTAGTGTATAATATACTACGATTTTTGACCGAAACTTGCATTTTGAAAAGTTTCTTAGAATCTAATTTTCAGATGATTTTTTGCATGGACTTCTATCATAATCTTCACTCGTAAAATATATAAATGATATTAGACATTTCGAATCATTTCGAACAGTCCCTGATTTAATTTGATTTTTGACCGAAACTAGTATAAACTAGTGTATAATATATTATGATTTTTGACCGAAACTTGCATTTCGAATAGTTTCATAGAATCTAGTTTTGAGATGATATTTTTGCATGGACTTCCATCATAACCTTTCCTCTTAACATATATAATTGATTTGAAAAGTCTCGTATCATTTCAAATAGTCCCCAGTTAAATTTTTTTTATTTAACCGAAACTAGTGTATAATATACTACGATTTTTTACCGAAACCTGCATTTCAAAAAGTTTCATAGAATCTAATTTTCAGATTATTTTTTGCATGGACTTCTATCATAACCTTCCATCTTACCATATATAAATGATCTAAAAAGTTTCGTATCATTTCAAATAGACCCCAATTAAATTTGATTTTTTAACCGAAACTAATGTATAATATACTACGGTTTTTAAACGAAACTTGCATTTCTAAAAGTTTCATAGAATCTAATTTTCAGATGATTTTTTGGCATGGACTTCTATCATAACATTCCCTCTTAATATATATAAATGATCTGAAAAGTGTCGTATTATTTAGAATAGTCCCCAATTAAATATTATTTTCTTGACCGAAACTAGTGTATAATATACTACAATTTTTTACCGAAACTTGCATTTCAAAAAGTTTCATAGATTCTAATTTTTAGATGATTTTTTGCATGGACTTCTATCATAACCTTACCTCTTAGCATATATAAATGATATTAGACGTTTTGTATCATTTCGAACAGTCCCCGATTTAATTTGATTTTTGACTAAAACTAGTATAAACTAGTGTATAATATATTATGATTTTTTACCGAAACTTGCATATCGAATAGTTTCAAAGAATCTAGTTTTGATATGATTTTTTTGCATGTACTTCCATCATAACCATTCCTCTTAACATATATAAATGATCTGAAAAGTCTCGTATCATTTCAAATAGTCCCCAATTAAATTTTATTTTTTGAGCGAAACTAATGTATAATATACTACGATTTTTTACCGAAACTTGTATTTCGAAAAGTTTCATAGAATCTAATTTTCAGATGAATTTTTTGCATAGACTTCTATCATAACCTTCCCTCTTAATATATATAAATGATCTAAAAAGTTTCGTATCATTTCAAATAATCCCCAATTAAATTTGATTTTTTTGACCGAAATTAGGTATAATAATATACTACGATTTTTGACCGAAACTTGCATTTCGAAAATTTTCATAAAATCTAATTTTCAGATTTTTTTTTGCATGGACTTCCATCATAACCTCCCCTCGTAAAATATATTAATGATATTCGATGTTTCGTATCATTTCGAACAATCCCCGATTTAATTTTATTTTTGACCGAAACTAGAATAAACTAGTGTATAATATATTATGATTTTTGACAGAAACTTGCATATCGAATAGTTTCATAGAATCTAGTTTTCAGATGATTTTTTGCATGGACTTCCATCATAACCTTTCCTCTTAACGTATATAAATGATCTGAAAAGTCTCGTATCATTTCAAATAGTCCCCAATTAAATTTATATTTTTTGACCGAAACTAGTGTATAATATACTACGATTTTTTACCGAAACTTGCATATCGAAAGGTTTCATAGAATCTAATTTTCAGATGATTTTTTGTATGGACTTCTATCATAACATTCCCTCTTAACATATATAAATGATCTGAAAAGTATCGTATCATTTCAAATAATCCCCAATTAAATTAGATTTTTTTGACCGAAACTAATGTATAATATACTACGATTTTTGACCGAAACTTGCATTTCGAAAAGTTTCACAAAATCTAATTTTCAGATGTTTTTTTTCATGGACTTCCATCATAACCTTCACTCAAAAAATATATAAATGATATTAGACGTTTCGTATCATTTCAAACAGTCCCTGATTTAATTTGATTTTTGACCGAAAATAGTATAAACTAGTGTATAATATTTTATGATTTTTGACCGAAACTTGCATTTCGAATAGTTTCATAGAATCTAGTTTTGAGTGGATTTTTTTGCATGGACTTCCATCATAACCTTTCCTCTTAATATATATAAATGATCTGAAAAGTCTCGTATCATTTAAAATAGTCCTTAGCTAAATTTTATTTTTTTTACTGAAACTAGTGTATAATATACTACGATTTTTTACTGAAACTTGCATTTCGATAAGTATCATAAAATCTTATTTTCAGATTATTTTTTGCATAGACTTCTATCATAAACTTCCCTCATAACATATATAAATGAACTGAAAAGTTTTGTATCATTTCAAATAGTCCCCAATTAAATTTGATTTTTTTGACCGAAACTAGTGTATAATATACTACAATTTTTTACCGAAACTTGCATTTCGAAAAGTTTCATAAAATCTAATTTTCAGATGATTTTTTGCATGGACTTCCATCATAACCTTCCCTCGTAAAATATATAAATGATATTAGACGTTTCATATCATTTCGAATAGTCCCCGATTTAATTTGATTTTTGACCGAAGCTAGTATAAACTAGTGTATAATATATTATGCTTTTTTGCCGAAACTTGCATATCGAATAGTTTCATAGAATCTAGTTTTCATATGAATTTTTTTGCATGGACTTCCATCATAACCTTTCCTCTTAACATATATAAATGATCTAAAAAGTTTGTATCATTTCAAATAGTCCCCAATTAAATTTGAGTTTTTTGACCGAAACTAGTGTATAATATAGTATGATTTTTGACTGAAACTTGCATTTCGAAAATTTTAATAAAATCTAATTTTCAGATGAAATTTTGCATGGACTTTCATCATAACCTTCCCTCGTAAAATATATAAATGATATTAGACGTTTCGTATCATTTCGAACAGTCCCCGATTTAATTTGATTTTTGACCGAAACTAGTATAAACTAGTGTATAATATATTATGATTTTTAACCGAAACTTGCATATCGTATAGTTTCATAGAATCTAGTTTTCAGATGATTTTTTTGCATTGACTTCCATCATAACCTTTACTCTTAACATATATAAATGATCTGAAAAGTCTCGTATCATTAAAAATAGTCCCCAATGAAATTTGATTTTTTTGACCGAAACTAGTGTATAATATTCTACGATTTTTTACCGAAACTTGCATTTCGAAAAGTTTCTTAGAATCTAATTTTCAGATGATTTTTTGCATAGACTTCTATCATAACATTCCCCCTTAACATATATAAATGATCTGAAAAGTCTTGTATCATTTTAAATAATCCCCAATTAAATTTGATTTTTATGACCAAAACTAGTGTATAATATACTACGATTTTTGACCGAAACTTGCATTTCGAAAAGTTTAATAAAATCTAATTTTCAAATGATTTTTTGCATGGACTTCCATCATAACCTTCAATCGTAAATTATATAAATGATATTATACGTTTCGTATCATTTCGAACAGTCCCTGATTTAATTTGATTTTTGACCGAAACTAGTATAAACTAGTGTATAATATATTATGTTTTTTGACCGAAACTTGCATATCGAATAGTTTCATAGAATCTAGTTTTCAGATGATTTTTTTGCATGGACTTCCATCATAACCTTTCCTCTTAACATAATCTGAAAAGTCTCATATCATTTCAAATAGTCCCCAATTAAATTTGATTTTTTTGACCGAAACTAGTGTATAATATACTACCATTTTTTTACCGAAACTTACATTTCGAAAAGTTTCATAGAATCTAATTTTCAGATGATTTTTTGCATGGACTTCTATCATAACCTTCCCTCTTAACATATATAAATGATCTGAAAAGTCTCGTATCATTTCAAACAGTCCCCAATTAAATACTATTTTTTTCACTGAAACTAGTGTATAATATACTACGATTTTTGACCGAAACTTGCATTTCAAAAAGTTTCATAAAATCTAATTTTCAGATGATTTTTTGCATGGACTTCCATCATAACCTTCACTCGTAAAATATATAAATGATATTAGACGTTTCGTATCATTTCGAACAATCCCTGATTTAATTTGATTTTTGACCGAAACTAGTATAAACTAGTGTATAATATATAATGATTTTTGACCGAAACTTGCATTTCGAATAGTTTCATAGAATCTAGTTTTGAGATGATTTTTTTGCATGGACTTCCATCATAACCTTTCCTCTTAACATATATAAATGATTTGAAAAGTCTCGTATCATTTCAAATAGTCCCTTGTTAAATTTTATTTTCTTGACCGAAACTAGTGTATAATATACTACGATTTTTTACCGAAACTTGCATTTCGAAAAGTTTCATAGAATCTAATTTTCAGATTATCTTTTGCATGGACTTCTATAAATAACATAGAAATCCACGGGATATTATTTTTTTAATTGATATTAGCAGACTCAGAGGTTTTATAAAAATCGGATTGAGAGACATTTTTGGAGACTCTCTAATTTTTGACCCATTGGTAAAAACATAAGTTTTATGTATATTTATATATAGAAAGAAAATGAGAGAAAGAAGAAGTTAGTAAGAAAAAGGAAAATAGAAAGGAAGAAAGAAGAGGAGAAGATAAGAAGAAGAGAGAAAAACCCCAAAAGCTTCATTTCCTCATTCTTGATCATCCGTCCGTCGAATCGACTCAATCTTTCCGCCTATCTTCATCTCTCGAGGTGGGTTCTTAGTTAGAAACTTTTATCTTTGATTTTGGTTGAGTTTTAGAGATTTTGTGGTTTAGGGTTTATTTGGAAAATCTAAGAAAATCGAAAGTTTAACGGTTAAAACTCGAGTAAAACTTAACTAAAATACTCATATGATGTTTATGAACATGTTCTGTTATGTTTTTCGGCATTGGTTGATGTTTGGAGTTGAATGTAGGTTGGAATGATGAATTCCCATAAGCCTAAGAATTTCCTGAACTGGTATAGCTCGCGCATCGAGCAGCCCTCGCTCAGCAAGAGTTCCAGGAGGTTTTTCGCTCAGCGAGAAGGAGCTCGCTCAGTGAGACCTGCAGGTTCCAATTTTGGTATTTAATTCGTAACTTCTGATCTGGGTATCCATTTTTAGCGTTCCCTATATCGTTTTGAAGCTAATGGCATAATCTATCTTTTGAGATCAAGAAACATTATTTTTGAGCCGACTTTTACTCGACTTTTTCAAATGACTAAAACTTGATAAAATGGAAAGTGTGAGTTAATGGAAATAGAGAAAGGTACTACTTGAGAGGTATCTAGGTTCCCCTTAAACTCGAATGAATCATGAATTATATTTTGTTTTAGGATCCTCCATAAGGTCTTGTGTAAGTCTCAATGTGGTTACTATGTGTTTCATTAGAGCATCCGTAAGGACTTGAGGTACCCATTGTGTATACATGGGCGTTGATTTGAGATGTGTAGACTATAAGTCCTCCGTAAGGTCTTGAGTAAGTCTTGAGGTGGATTGTCCTTAGTCCCACGTGAAGCATCCGTAAGGACTTGAGGCAAGTGCTATGCTAGTTATGTGTCAATCTTGAGTAAGTCTTGAGGTGGATTACATTTAGTCCCATGGGAAGCATCCGTAAAGATTGAAGAGCGTGCTATATCAATCCCTCTGTAAGGTCTTGTGTAAGTCTCAATGTGGTTACTATGTGTTTCACTAGAGCATCCGTAAGGACTTGAGGTAGACATTTCCCTTCTTGTATTTGAGATCGTGTGTGGACCTTAGTTTCCCCATGTTCTTGGTCCTTGTGTGAGTTGGTTTGTGAAACGTGCGAGTTTCATTTGAGAATAACCCTTAGAGCCGAGAGAATTCTAAGATAGGGAATCCACTAAGATGTTTTATCTCACCCCATGTTGATGTTGTTATTTCAGGTACTTCAAGTTCCGCTAAGGGTAAGGATAAGGCGACTTGATTATCCTTACTAGTTGATGGCTTAGTCTTCCGCTGTGAATTTTGAGATCTTCGGATCTAGTTCTTAGATCTTTTATAGTTTGAAAATCTTGTATTATTTTATAGCCTTGCTAGTACCTTATGTTGTAGTGGCTATATTTATAAAATGTGTTGCTAAGAACTTATTTGTATTTCAGTACCAAATTTCTAATATTATATATGAAAAATATGCTTTATGTATGTCTTTTGTATATGGTTATTACAGTTGGTATCAGAGCAGGTCGTATCCTTGATCTAACCTTGAAATATTATAAGTGTTTCCTTCCGTTCATACATGTTGGCTTGCGGTAGGACTAAATGTTATGTTTATGGTATTGAGCCTGATCAACTTAATCTTGTTTTGATGAAATTTAGGAAATATGGCTGCTAGACGTGGAACTCGTGCTCGACCCAGTGTCACTCCTCCCGGTAACGATCAAGCAGGTAGTGATGGGAATGCTCCTATGTTCCAATTTATGCAACAGATGCAGCAACAACAGCACCAATTCATGCAAGAAATGATGCATCAGATGAGTGAGGGCATTCACCCTCATGCGGTTGCTCCTGGAGCTGTGGGTGGAACATTTCGAGACTTCTTCCGCATGAATCCTTAGGAGTTTCATGGTAGGTTGGATCCGGTTAAGGCTCACGAATGGGTAACTGGGGTATAGAGGATATTCCAGATTGTGATTTGTAGTGAAGAAGACAAGGTGACTTTCGCGTCACATTTACTAAAGGGTCCTGCTGCTAGATGGTGGGAGAGTGCTTCCAATTTGATGATGGTGCAAGGGATTCCAAGGGTATGGCAGAAATTTAAGATAGTTTTTATGGATAAGTATTTCCCGAGCTCCTTGAGGACACAAAAGGAGTTCGAATTTCAACAATTGAGGCAATGGAGCATGACTATGGCCAGTTATGCTGAGAAGTTTGAGAACATGGCGGCCTACTCTATGCAGGCTATGTATGCTCCTGATGAAAGGTGGAAAATTGACCAGTTTTTGTTTGGACTAAGGGGCGAAATCTTGCATAGTGTCTCTCAAAGGGAGTTCACTACCCACTCTGAGATGTTGAGACAATGCTATGTTGCAGAACATAGTTTGATGAAAGTGCAAACAGATGCTAGTGCCGGAAGGGCGGTTCAAGGAGATAGGGGAGAGCTAGTAAATCTTTTAGGTCGAGGCCTCAACCCTTCAAGGGGAAACAGGTGTCGAGTCCTAGATCCAGTGCTCCTCCTTCTTGCCCCCGATGTCACAAGAACCATTTTGGAAGATGTGAGCAGAACGGTGTAATTTGTTATCATTGTCAGAAGGAAGGACACATTTCTAGGGATTACCCTCAGAGAAAGGATCAGACTCAAGGGAGAGTTTATGCTATGGACGCCAGGAAGACGAAAGGCGACAATTCCTTGATTGCGGGTAATTGTCTTGTTAACAACCATCCTTGTCTTGTTTTATTTGATTGTGGAGCTACGCATTCTTTTATATCTACTAGTTGCGCGAAGCGACTTGGGTTGCGACTATTTCCTTTGTCTCCTCCAATGGTGGTTACTACCACTATAGATGAAACTGTTGAGACGTCGCTTAAGTGTGAGAACTGTACGTTGTCTGTGGATGGTAGAATCTTTCAAATTGACCTCATTTGCTTGCCCCTTAAGAAAATTGATGTTATCCTGGAAATGGATTGGTTGTCTGCTAATTTTGTGTTTATTGGATGTGAAGAAAAGTTGATCCTCATTCCCTCTGTTGAAGTGCCTCCGAAAGATGTTTTGACAACAATTTTAGAAGGTACGGTTGGAATGGTAAATTTTATGTTTGAACAAGAGAAATCTGTTATGCTTGTCCTTACTGAAGAGGAGTGTAATGACCAACAAGTTTTGAACATTCCGATAGTTTGTGAATTTCCCGATGTTTTTCCTGAGGATGTCACTTCCTTACCTCCGGTGAGGGAAGTTAAGTTCTCAGTCGACCTAATACCAGGAACGGCTCCTATATCCGTTTCTCCTTATCGAATGGCGCCACTCGAGTTGAAAGAGTTGAAGGATCAGTTGGAGGATTTGATGGAAAAGCATTTTGTAAGGCCTAGTGTTTCACCGTGGGGAGCTCCTGTGTTATTGGTAAAGAAGAAGGGTGGTGGTATGCGGTTGTGCATCGATTATCCTAAGTTGAACAAGGTTACAATTAAGAATAAATACCCCTTATCGAGGATAGATGACCTTCTAGATCAATTGAATGGAGCCTGCGTGTTCTCGAAGATTGATCTGAGATCGGGCTATCACCAGATTCGTGTGAAGAGTTCTGATGTTCCGAAGACTGCGCTCAGAACCCGTTATGATCATTATGAATTCCTAGTGATGCCTTTCAGTGTGACGAATGCTCCAGCTGTTTTTATGGACTACATGAATCGGATATTTCAGAATTATTTGGATAAATTTGTGGTGATCTTTATCGATAACATTCTTATATATTCTCGTACTCCGCAAGAGCACGGAGAACATCTGAGGATTGTCTTATCGATACTGCAAGAAAAGAAACTTTTTGCTAAGTTTAGTAAGTGTGAATTCTGGATGTCAGAAGTCAAGTTCCTTGGACATGTTATATCATAGGGAGGTGTAGCAGTAGATCCGTCAAAGATAGAGGTTGTAATTAATTGGGAGAGACCGAAGAATGTTACCGAAGTGAGAAGCTTCCTAGGCATGGCAGGTTACTACAGAAGGTTTATTAAAGGTTTTTCTCAGATGGCATTACCGTTAACTAAACTCACTAGGAAGGACTTTGCTTATGAATGGGATTCTAGTTGTGAGCAAAGTTTTGTGTGGTTGAAGGAGAAATTGACAACGGCTCCAGTCTTGATTATTCCCGACCCTAACAAATCTTATGAAGTGTTTTGAGATGCTTCAAAGATGGGTTTATGAGGTGTTCTCATGCAAGAAGGTCAGGTAGTAGCATATGCTTCCAAGCAGTTGAGAGTTCATGAGAAGAATTACCCTACGCATGATTTGGAATTAGCGGCCGTGGTGTTTACCTTGAAAGTGTGGTGGCACTATTTGTATGGTGTGCATTTTGAGTTGTTTAGTGATCATAAGAGTTTGAAGTACCTCTTTGACCAAAAGGAATTGAATATGAGACAGAGGAGATGGATGGAGTATTTGAAGGATTATGATTTTGAGTTGAAGTATCACCCCGGAAAAGCGAACAAAGTGGCAGATGCCTTAAGTAGAAAAGTGATTCATAGTGCCGAATTGATGGTATTGGAGTATGCATTGTTAGAAACGTTTCGGGATCTTAATCTTCAGTTTGTTTGGACTCCGAATGGTGTAATCATGGGAAACTTGAATATTAATTCTACTTTGAGGAATGATATTCAACAAGTACAAGCTTTAGATGAGAAGTTGCAAGGATTGTTACTCCAACCGGGTTTCGTGAGAGCATTAGATGGGATCATCCTATTTAATCAAAGAATTTGCATTCTGAATGATCATGTGTTAAAGAGAAAGATTTTGGAAGAAACACATAAAGGTTCTTTCACGATGCATCTGTAGCGGTAAAATCGTGAGTGTAAGCTATTGATTAACTTAACTCGATATACACAGAGTCGCCACCGCGCTTTTCTTTATTTCTGAAAGGGAAAAAGATAAAAGAATGAATAAAAACCTAGGAGTCTAAAAGCAAAAGCTAAAAGAAACAAACAGAGATTGGGTAAGGGGATTGGTTACGAACCGGGAAGGTTTTAGGCACCCGACTCGTCTGTGGTACTCCACGGGAGCCCTTTGAAATATTTATTGCTTTTTAGTTTGAAATTGATTTGCTTGAAAAGATGGAAGAGATGAGGAGAAGAATATTTTTTAATGATTTTGTGTTTGATAAGGTTTTAACGCCTTATGCCTACGTACCCACAAAGTGCAATGCGAGATCAAAACCTCGTAGTTCGTGGTACAAAATTTGAAAAGAACAAATGGGTTGAATTGATTTTAAAATGTAGAGATAAGTCATCATCCTTTAGCGAATAATTCCGCTAGAAAGGATGAATCATATCTAAACATGTGAAAAAAGAAAAGGTGCACAAGGCACAAAAACAATTGAGTGAGTTTTGTGTTTTTTAAAGTATGTAAGAAAATGGTTTTGATATATTTACATGGATTAACATTTGTTTAAAGAAATAAAGGGAAAAGTTTAAAAATCGCTTGACCTAAGTCAAGGTTTATTTATGAAAGTGTTTGAAGTTTGAAAACAATAAGGTTTTTGAAATAGGGAGAAGTTTTGAAAATTAAAGAATGGGGAGGAGATGAAGGGACTAATCCTAATGCTTGAATTAAAAGTTAAGGAAAGAGTTTACCAAACCATAATATGCACAATTCTTCAAAGATCGGAATTTCCTCTTCAAAGGCTAATGAAGTAACTTGAGGCCGAGGTTCTAATCCATTCCAACTTGGGCAAGGGGGAAGATCTTAAAGTCTAGGTCCATTCTCCAAAAAGCTCGGGATAGTAACCATTAGTCCAAAGTTAGAAGTCACAAGTCTTTTAAGTGTTCAATCCTTTATTAGTGTTTTGATATCCAAATGGACAAAATAAAAAGAAACAAGCAACAATATGAATATAAACAAATGATATATGATATTATATGATAAAGCATAATAAAGGAGATAAAGGAGCAAGAGATTAAAATAAAAGGATAAGGTGCGAGAGATTAAATTTAAACAATTATATTCACATTATTATAATATTTACAACATAAAGTGGTATGATGAACTTAATCAAGCACAACCACAACAAGGAATAATAAAATCGAGGCAACCGGATCCAAGTGGATCTTTAATCCGAATCGGGACAATTGTAGGTCTATGTTAAGCAATCGCCGAGTAATTTACGAAGTAATTACCCTACAAATGAGGTCGGCCACCACTAATTAAAGTGGAAAATATTCGTGTTAATACATGTTAGAGAAACGATATAATGGATCATTCTCCGAAAACATGCCACACTAAAAGAAAAAGGAAGGTCTAATCTTAATCGAGATTCTCGTTGAATTTCATCGAAAAGCAACCTATCACGATCTCAAAGTATGGAGAATGATCCAAATGATCATTCATCCATAGATTTGAAATAATGAAGGTTAAACTAATCGGAAATCAACAATCCCGAATCGGAGATTGTCATCGACCAAAAGGGGAAAAAATATGAAGAACAATGGATCTAAAATCAATCCATGAAAGAATTAAAATAAACCAAATCTTTTTCTTAAATTTTATTTCTAAAATATTTCCAAAACTACTTTTAATAAAAAAAAATTTAAATATCCTTTCAAAAACTTTTCTAAAATATGCTTTTCTAAAAAATATTTCATAAAATCTTTTTCTAAAAATAAATCCTAAACCAATCAAAATCAAAATTTAAAAAAAAAACTAAAGCAAAATAAAATAAGAAAAGCAAAGGGAGGGGGATGGGGATGATAACCCGCGGGTGGTGTGGAAACGGATCTTCAAGGATCCATCAGGCCCAAACACTAATTCATATCACTCTTTTTCATAAAAAAAACAAAAAGAAAAGCTAATATTGAAAAGAAAAAAAACAGGGAGAAGCATCATCTTCTTCTTCTTCTTTCATTCATTCACCGCAAAAAACAGGGGAAAAGAAACGAAAACAAAACACGGCCGAATTCGCCCTCACCTTCAACAATCAAACAACACTCTTCCTTCCGTGAACGAAACGAATCCTTCTTCTCTTGATTTCCTTCTTCTTCTCCTTCTTCGGATTCACTCCTCTCTTGGCTTCTCTCTCTCTAAAACAATCTCATGTTTACTGTGTATTTGAAAGGGGAAGAAGATTGAAGAAAAGAAAATGGAGAGGTTTAGGTTTTAATGGTGATTTGGGAATGAAGTTTGGGAATTGAAATTGAAGGAAGGGTTTTCAATTTGGCAGCAATTTGGATGGCTTTTGAAGCTTGATATTTGTGAGAGTGAGGAGTCCTATTTAAAGAAGGGGAAGAGGAAATTATTTGCTGCGTTTTGTATTTGATTTTGCGTTTTGAAGGTTCATGAAATTCTCGTGCGTTTGCGTCACTGCGTTTTTTGCTTTACGAATTTGCGTTTTGAATTTTTCGTTTTTAGGTGTGGTTATTGCTCGTGCGAGAAGCGTGCGGATGAAACTCGTGTGAAACTTGGGCCTGCTGCGGCTGTAAGCTTGTGTTGTTTTTGTTTGGCTTCGGCGCGGGATGCGTGTGAATTCGTTGGGCCTGTGTGAGGCTGGCGTTGGCAAAAGCTGATGGGAAAAGTTGGGCTTGGATGCTGTAAATGCTTGGGCGTTGAGCTTGAGGATGCGGCTGAAATGTGGAAGCTGGTGCGCGGGACTGAGGCTTGTGCTTGCGGATGAGAGGCTTGGCAAGGCTTGTATTGGCGGCTTGATGAAATTGCTTGTATTGTTTCGTTTTGCAGCTGGATTTGATAGGCTTGGGCGAAGGATTGGCTTGCATATTGCTGTTGTCAAGCTGGTTGTGGTGTACGGAAGAAATATTGGAAAGGCTGGCTGAATTTTGTTGCACGCGCGGTGTGAAGTGAGGCTTGTGGAAGGAGGCTTTGTGGGGCCAGCTTGGGAATGTGAAGGCTTGGAGTCTTTGCTTTGGTTTTTTCACATGTGTAACTTTTTATAAAACAAATAAAAAAAACAATTGACTTAAATCAATGTTTTTATTATTTATATTTCTAAAACTTATTACAAAATGGATTATATAATATATGGTCTTAAAGAAAAAAAAAACAATTGGGCTTATTATATTAATTGGGAATGATTAAAAAGAAGATAATAAAAAAAATGGATTAAAAGATACATATAAAAAAAAGGAATAATTGGGAATTGGATTAAGAAGTAATTGGAAATGGTTATTTGCAAAGGGAATCGGAAAAAAAATTAGAATTTGGAACTTTTGTGAATAAAAGAAATGGATAATCGGGTAATTGAACTAAAAAAGGTTATTGAAGATTTGGATAAAATGGTTTAATCAAGAAATGGATAATGGATGGAACTTAGTTTTCAAGCCCACAACAGATCCTGATCTTTCTTGCACAAGCCACTGATGAAAAATGAAACACAGCCAACACAGCCCCACTGAATATTTCAGAACGTAAACCAACTATTATCTGAAAACTGTCTGATTACATGGCCTGATGATTCGAAACCAAATTGAGGAAAATAAATCCTCAGATGAATCGCTGATGAACTGATGAACCGATGAACTGATAAACACTGAAGATTCAAACCAAACTTCGCACAAAAACAATGCATGATAACTGATGACTTTCACACTCAACACCACCTGAACTTTTGAAAACGCATTGTCCGAGAAATGAGCCATTGGCACACACAACTTGCAGTCGAACAATTTTCTAATAGTTTGACCAATATTAGGTCAAACATCCATTTGAATCGAATTGTGACTGAACAAACGCATCTGAATGAAATTACTGCCCTGTCTTTGAAAACCTGCAACACAGAGAAGAAGAAGAACACTGCAACATATTTTTTGTATTTTGGTTAGAAGTCAGTAAATATAAATAACTATAAAGAAATAAAAACAATGGTGATCCCCTGCAAAGCATAGACCCACATCTGAGAGGAAACTCGAAAGCCAGTGCGATCTTGTTTGTATGCAAAATGCAGATGAAATGCGAAACAATCTTAGGGCAAAAATTAGGGTGTTACAGCTGCCCCTATTTAAGTTTCTTCAATCCGGAGATATGAAGATTGACATCTTCGTCTCTACAAGATGGGAGAGACTTAAATATAGAAAACCCAATTTTTGTCCTAAGAGAACAATGATATGATATGAATATGATATGCAAACCCAAGATCTCTGTGGGGAAAATATGACCACCAGAGAAAATCAAAACTTGGGGACACAGAGGAAAATCCCGCTGGGGAAACACAACAGACAACCAAAGAGTTACCAGGAAAATAAATCACTGGATAACCGACTCCACTTGGGAAAAGATATGATATAATCAGGGAACAAAATCAACCAGGGAAATAAACACCCTGCCAGGAATATCAACCAAACAAAATATTTGAATCCAAGAATGGAGAAATACTGAGTTGGAAAAGAAATCATCAACTACCTGTTTACTGGGTAGGAAATATAAGGACTCGACTATCAATTTACTGGATAGGAGCAAAATTCAAAGGGATAACTTCAATTACCTTTTTACTGGGTAAGAAATAAAGGACTCGACTATCGATTTACTGGATAGGAGCATGATCAACTACCTGATTTACTGGGTAGGAACTCAATCAAATGGAAACAGCTTCTGTTACCTTTTTACTGGGTAAGAAGAAGAAATATCGGCTACCGGATTTACTGGGTAGAAACTCAATCAAATTACCTTTTTACTGGGTAATATGAAAATATCTGATTCTATCACCTTTTTACTGGGTAAGAGGAAAATAACTTGACTACCGGATTTACTGGGTAGAAAAATTCTCAACTACCTGACTTACTGGGTAGGAGCTTAAGCAAAGGGAAACAAACTCTATTACCTTTTTACTAGGTAAGAGGATAAAATCTCGACTACCGATTTTACTGGGTAGGAGTACAAGTAAAGAACTTGATTAATTTGGTAATATTACCCACTATCGATTACTGATAGCTTAATTCCAAAGTAATATATATCCACAAAAGGGGACCAAAGTTCAATCCAAGAACAAATTGGAGAGAAACGGTCAAACAAGACTCATCCCGAGGAGGAAATATCTCAACTGGGGAAATCCATCCAGATAATAAACTGGGGAGGAAACTGAATCAACATCATCCACGAGAAATAAACTCAGTGGGGAATTAGAAAGGATTAACTCTTTCTGCTTAATGGTCGACACTCTAAACTTGAGAGGAAGACGACACACACACTCTGTGGGGAAAGTCCACACCAAAGAGCATATAACAATGATAAACGCAAGAATGCAAGCAAATAATGCTATGCTTATGCGTATGAATATGCTTATGAATCTGCTGACAAAACAGACATAAAAATAAGAAACGGGTGACATGAACACCATAACAACCGGATACTCGGCTAATCCCAAGGCAACAATGCAGGGAAACAACTGGAGATTCAACTTGAAATCTGCAGGGGAATATCATAAGCCATCAAAGGAATAAAGTCCTACTACAAGGCTCAAATCATGATAAAACAACATCTGCTAGGAATATCATCCTACTGAGGAAAGGTAATAATCTGCTGAGGATGGAAATATTCTTGGTAAAATCAAACTTCACGAGGAATAACTGTCATATCACTCCTGCTCCACTTGGGGATAGAGTGCAAGACCTATTAAAAATCACATAGGAGCCTGCTGGAGATCAACACATGCAGACCTACTGGGGATCCATATGGGGATATCAGAAGTTAACATCATAGCCAAAACACAGTTACGAGGGATTTTAAATCTATACCCAACATAGGGTAAAAGAAAACCTCTAAACTGACTGCTATATCAATACTTCTATATTCAAGGATGCAAACAAATCAAGCTGAGGAGCAAGAGCTCAGCTGGGGATTCCCAATACCTCTCAATTTAAAGATAACATGCTGAGGAAGAGATCAACAACTCAGCTAGGGATTCTTAAGAACATCCCTTCCAACAACTCTTCTGGGGAATACATACAATCTCCATTCATGCTTATCGTTGGGGGACAAAACATCATTAACATCAACCTGTCAAGACTATCCAGGAATTTCGCATGGACACAACCGAATCAAACCCTGCTTTGGGAGAGACAAGTTACACACATCCAGAATTTACCATCTTTGGAATCACCATCGATATCCTTTCTTTGTTCATATATCAAAAGAAAAATGTTTTTAAAATCTTCAAAGATTAAATTTATTAAATTTGTTTCAAAAATCATCATCAACAATAAATTGAAATTTTGTAAACAGAAACAATATAAAGAATTGCAAACAATTGGATAAAAGCTCAAATTCATTGATAGAATAGTAGTCAGCAAATGGCATGACTCCATGGATCATTACAAGTTTGAAAAATGGTAAATACATGGAAAAGGGCTACATTGAGATACAATGATCAATATTCTCCCTATCAACTTTGAACTCCACTGTGTCCGAAACTTCAGTCAAGGATGAGTGAATAAGAATCTTTGATGAATAATTCTTCTGAGGGATAGAATCTGAAATCCTCGGTCGCTACAAGTGATTCAGTCTGTTGATGCAGTTACTTGCCATGATCCCTAACTTTTGCCTAGATTTCCCTTTCGGGTTTTCAACCTACCGGGATAATTATTTCTGTTTTTGTCTATAATTTTTGCCTGGACCGCCCTTTCGGGTTTTCAATCCACCGAGACGCTCATTTTTGCCTAAGCCACCCTTTCGGGTTTTCAACTTAGCGAGTTGTTCTTTTATTTTTTAGGCGAAGTATTTCTTGACTGCATCCGCATTCACAGGGCGAGTGATCTCCTCACCATCCATAGTTGCAAGAATTAATGAACCGCCAGAGAAGGCTTTCTTAACAACATATGGGCCATCATAGTTCGGAGTCCACTTGCCCCGAGAATCTTTAAGGAAAGACTGAATCTTTTTGAGCACGAGGTCGCCTTCTCTGAATACACGAGGTTTGACCTTCTTGTCAAAAGCTTTCTTCATTCTTTGCTGGTACAACCGACCATGACACAAAGCTGTAATTCTCTTTTCCTCAATCAAATTCAACTGATCAAATCTACTTTGACACCATTCAGCCTCAGTCAACTTGGCTTCCATCAGAACTCTCATTGATGGGATCTCAACTTCGACGGGGAGCACTGCTTCTGTACCATAAACAAGTGAGAAAGGGGTTGCCCCTGTTGAAGTGCGGACAGATGTACGATACTCATGCAAAGCAAAAGGGAGCATCTCATGCCAGTCCTTGTACGTCACAACCATCTTCTGAATGATCTTCTTAATATTCTTGTTCGCAGCTTCAACAGCTCCATTCATCTTCGGTCTATAAGGAGAGGAATTATGGTGTTGAATCTTGAAATCTTCACAAAGCTCTTTCATCATCTTATTGTTCAAGTTTGAACCATTATCAGTAATGATTCTATTCGGAACACCATATCTACAGATAAGATTATTCTTGATAAACCGAACCACAACTTGCTTGGTCACATTAACATACGATGCCGCTTCCACCCATTTGGTGAAGTGGTCAATTGCCACGAGAATAAAGCGATGTCCATTCGAAGCCTTGGGTTCAATCATGCCAATCATATCAATTCCCCACATAGAGAAAGGCCATGGGGAAGAAATCACATTGAGATAAGCTGGTGGCACATGAATCTTATCAGCATACACCTGACACTTATGGCACTTTTCACATACTTGCAACAATCAGATTCCATTGTCAGCCAATATTAACCTGCTCTCAACATCTTTTTAGCCATTGCATGCCCATTGGCACGAGTGCCAAAAGATCCTTCATGAATTTCTTTCATTAACATGTCTGCTTCGTGTCTATCCACGCATTTGAGCAAGACCATGTCAAAATTTCTCTTGTAAAGCACATTTCCATTCAAGAAGAAATTGCCTGCCAACCTCCTCAAAGTCCTCTTATCTTTATCGGATGCCCCAAGCGGGTATTCTTGACTCTGGAGAAAACATTTAATATCGTGATACCAAGGCTTGTCATCATGGACCTCTTCAACTGCAAACACATGAGCTGGTCTTTCAAGTCGCATCACACTGATCATGGGAACATCATTCCACTGGTGCACCTTTATCATAGAAGTTATGGTTGCTAAAGCATCTGCCATCTGATTCTCATCACGAGGAATATAATGGAACTCAACTTTGGCGAAGAACGTTGATATCTTCCTGGCATAATCTCTATAGGGGATCAAGTGAGGTTGATGAGTTACCCACGTGCCCTGAATCTGATTAATTACCAAGGAAGAATCTCCATACACATCAAGATGTTTAATTCTCAGATCAATAGCTTCTTCAAGACCCATAATGCAGGCTTCATACTCAGCTTCATTATTGGTACAAGGAAAAGTCAGTCTTGCGGCAAAAGGAATATGTGAACCATGGGGAGTAATGATCATTGCTCCAATTCCTCTTCCACGTGCATTCACGGCACCATCAAAAACTAAACCCCATCGAGATCCAGGCTCCGGCCCTTCCTCGATCAAAGGTTCATCACAATCTTTCACTTTCAAGAACATCACATTTTCATCTGGAAAATCAAACTTGATTGGTTGGTAATCATCAATCGGTTGATGTGCCAAATAGTCAGCCAAGATACTACTTTTTATAGCTTTTTGAGTTCGGTACTCGATATCATATTCTGATAACAACATTTGCCAACGAGCAATCCTCCCAGTCAAAGCAGGCTTTTCAAATATATACTTGATTGGATCCATTTTAGAGATCAACCAAGTCGTATGATTCAGCATATACTGGCGAAGATGCTTTGCAGCCCAAGCTAAGGCACAACAAGTTTTTTCAAGCATAGAATACCGAGACTCACAATCAGTGAATTTCTTACTCAAGTAGTAAATTGCATATTCTTTTCTTCCAGATTCATCTTGCTGACCAAGCACACAACCCATGGAATCCTCCAACACAGTCAAGTACTTGATCATCGGTCTACCTTCCACCGGAGGAGACAAAATAGGAGGTTCAAGCAGATATTCTTTAATACTTTCAAATGCTTTTTGACAATCATCCGTCCAGACACAACCTTTATCTTTCCGAAGCAACTTGAAAATCAGAGCACATGTGGCAGTCATGTGAGAAATAAACCTCGAAATATAATTCAATCGGCCCAAGAATCCTCTCACTTGCTTTTCGGTTCTTGGAGCAGGCATTTCCTGAATAGCTTTCACTTTGTCAGGATCAACTTCAATACCTCTTTGGCTGACAATGAAGCCTAGCAACTTTCCGGAACGTACACCAAATGTGCACTTGTTTGGATTCAAACGAAGCTTATACTTTCTTAATCTTTGAAACAACTTCAGCAAATGTTCAACATGATCCTCTTCAGTCTTCGACTTGGCGATCATATCATCAACATATACTTCGATTTCTTTATGCATCATATCATGGAAAAGTGTAGTCATAGCTCTTTGATACGTCGCACCAGCATTCTTCAATCCAAAGGGCATCACTCTGTAACAGAATGTTCCCCATGGTGTAATAAATGTGGTCTTTTCCATGTCCTCAGGTGCCATCTTTATTTGATTATAACCGGAAAATCCGTCTATAAAAGAGAACACATCAAACTTAGCCGTATTATCTACCAAAATATCAATGTGTGGCAATGGAAAATCATCTTTCGGACTGGCTTTGTTCAAATCTCTGTAATCTACACACATTCGGACTTTTCCGTCTTTCTTTGGAACAGGAACGATATTGGCTACCCATTCAGGATAAGTTGACGTCACAAGAAAACCTGCATCAATCTGCTTTTGAACCTCCTCTTTGATTTTTACTGCCATGTCTGGATGAGTTCTTCTCAGCTTCTGCTTTACAGGTGGACATTCAGGCTTCAACGGCAATCTATGCTCCACAATATCAGTATCAAGACCTGGCATGTCTTGATAAGACCAAGAAAATACATCAACATATTCTCTGAAAAGCTCTATAATCCTCTTCTTAACATCAGGACCAAGCAATGCTCCAACTTTGACTTCTTTCTTTTCATCATCAGAACCCAAGTTGACCATCTCTATAGACTCTCCATGAGGCTGAATAATCTTCTCCTCGTGCTCAAGCAACCAAGAAATTTCATATGGAATCTCTTCATCATCCTCTTCCTCAGCTTCAAACATAGGGAATTCAAAGTTGGGAGAGGGCATAGGATCATTGTTTTCAATGGGTTTATCAATCAATCTGCACAATGATTTTATTTTTATTTTAGAGAATGAACAAAAGTGCAAACAATATGCAGATAGACAATTATTATATTTTGGGTTTTTTATGTTACCATTTTTCAGAATAAAGCAAAAATGAAAAACACATATGGAAATAACAAAATAACATTTTATTGATGATGATAAAATTTGAAACAAAGCCCGACAAACATCACTTTCACCTTGGGCAGAGTGAAAGGATTTTTTTGAAAGAAAATAAAAACAAATTACTTTGAAGAATGAACGATAAAAGGAACATCAACAGCAATCCAGTTCTGGCAAATCTTTCCATGCGTAACGAAGTCTGACATTTCTTCATCTTCATCATCTTCAATGATGGCAGCAGCGGAATGATCGTTGATAAATCCAGCACTTCTGAAGCCTTCTTGAATAGTCTTTGGATCTTTGATAACTACACCAGGTGCGAAGCCGATACCAAAACCTTCTTTGTTGTCGACAGCATCAATAATTCGCCCCCAACCATCAGACTGACCAGCTTCAATCACTCGCAGAGCATCCTTGAAAGAAGACATGGGCATGGCATTCTTCTTAGCAACATTATCCACAACAGAAAGAGCTTGAAACGCAGTTCCCACCTCTTCCTCGGCATCAATATAAGAAAAAGAAGACAAATTACTCACAAGCATCGCTCTTTCTCCTTCAATGGTCACCAATTTCCCTTCTCTCACAAACTTCAACTTCTGATGAAGAGTGGATGTTACAGCTCCTGCCTCGTGGATCCATGGTCTTCCGAGGAGACAACTGTATGCGGGACATATATCCATTACTTGAAAAGTAATCTTGAATATAAACGGTCCAATAAGAATAGGAAGATCCACCTCTCCAATCACTGTCTTTCTTGACCCATCAAATGCTTTTACAATGGGAGCACCTTGAAACGCAAGCTTTGACAATGTCGATTTTGGCATAACATTCAGAGACGATCCGGTATCAACAAGCACCTTGGACATGGCATCCTCTTGACAATTCACCGAGATATACAAAGCCAAGTTATGATTTCTTCCTTCTTCAGGCAGATCGTCATCACAGAAGCTCAAATTGTTGCATGACGTGATATTAGCCACAATACTATCGAATTGATCAACAGTCACATCATGGTCAACATAAGCTTGATCCAGAATCTTCTGCAATGACTGCCTATGAGCCTCAAAACTCATCAAAAGAGACAAAACTGATATCTTCGAGGGAGTCTGCAACAACTGCTCAGCAATGTTATACTCACTCTTCTTTATCAACTTTAGCACTTCATCATCACTATTACCAGATTGACCCGATTGGGCAACAGCATCCATAATTTGTTTACTTGCACTTGTATCTTCAACTCTCTTCGGAGGATCTGAAGCATACACTCTACCACTTCGGGTAACCTTCGTCACGTCAGCAATGCTAACCACAGACTTTGGAGTAGGAAGAGGAACTTCCCTACCATTCTCTATCATCGTAGCATTATACCGGTACGGAACAGCTTTATCAGACTCATATGGCATTGGACCAGGTACATTAA
Organism: Lathyrus aphaca; assembly: GCA_963966055.1. Taxonomy (NCBI): domain Eukaryota; kingdom Viridiplantae; phylum Streptophyta; class Magnoliopsida; order Fabales; family Fabaceae; genus Lathyrus; species Lathyrus aphaca. Next base: position 239,767,396 of record OZ014522.1, read on the forward strand.
TCACCAACGGAGTAACAGCAGTTTTGCGACTATCAAAAGAAATAACCAACCTCTCAGGAGCAACCCTTTCAGGAAGATTGAACTGAGGCATAATAACATTCACTTCATTCTCATATTCATCTCTTTTTGTTGTTACTTCGATCAGCTTATCGTCCATCATCTTTTGGATATCCCTCTTAACAATCACGCAGCCACGAGGATTCACCGAGCAAATACAACATCCAGCATAGTCGTGATCAATATCGTGATATTCACTCAAGAAAGCATGCATCTCCATCAAAGATCTTCGGATATGACGGACTTCATAGATTTTGAACAACCCAGGACAACCATCAACCATATTCACAGACGCATTACCATGCTTTGGAAACGGATTCTTCTGCACATTTGGATTAACATCATTGAAATACAGAACATTGTTCCTCATCAATTTCTGTACTTCGAACTTCAATGGATAACAATTCTCAACATCATGCCCCGGGGCACCTTGATGAAAAGCACATCGAGCCTCTGGCTTATACCACCATGGAATAATCTCTGGAACTGGAGGTGGAGGACGAGTTTGCACAAGATTCTTTGCAATCAAAGATGGAACCAAGTCTGCATACAGCATCGGAATAGGATCAAAACTTGGCTTAGCCCGAGCTTGTTGATTACCACCTTGTTGCACAGAAGGTTGCTGATAACGGGGTTGATATTTTGGAACTGCCGGAACAGTTGGAGCCACGTTGATCATTGGTGTTACAGAAGCCACATGCTGCGAATGGTGATTCCCACGACTGTGAGGTCTTCTATAACGTTCACGGGATACTGCATTAGTCTCATTTTCTTTCTTTTTCCCAAAGTTGAACCTTCTAGAGCTTGAACCATTACTATTCTCTTGACTCAACCGTCCTTCATGGACACATTCTTCTAAACGCATCCCCATGCTCACCATTTCAGTGAAATCAGAAGGAGCGCTTGCTATCATCCTCTCATAATAAAAAGAACCCAACGTCTTCAAGAAGATCTTCGTCATTTCTTTTTCTTCCAGCGGAGGAACAATCTGGGCTGCCAGCTCACGCCATCTCTGCGCATATTCTTTAAAAGTCTCTTTGTCCTTCTGGGACATTGCACGAAGTTGATCTCTATCTGGCGCCATATCAACGTTGTATTTGTACTGCCTCACAAATGCTTCTCCCAAATCATTGAAGGTCTTGATTTGGCTATTATCTAGACTCATATACCACCTCATAGGCGCACCGGTCAAACTGTCCTGGAAATAGTGAATCAGCAGCTTATCATTATCTGTCTGAGCAGACATCTTTCTTGCATACATAGTCAGATGGCTCAACGGACAAGTGTTGCCTTTGTACTTCTCAAACTCAGGCAACTTGAATTTGTAAGGAACTTTAACATTAGGGACCAGACAAAGGTCATAAGCATCTTTTCCGAACAAATCCTTATGCTTCAAGGCTCTCATCTCCCTCTGGATCTCAACAAAGCGTCCCTGGAAGTCATCAAGTCTCTCAGCTACTCCATCACCTTCACCGGGCTCAGCATGGTAAATCATTTCATCATGATGCGGAATAGTATGCACAACAGGCGGTACAGTAGTCACAATTGGAGGAAGAGTAGTCCACACTGGCGGTGGGAGAGTATTAAATGCAGCAGTCTCCTGATGATGAGGAGGACGATACCCAGCAGGAAAAAAGTCAACTGGCATGCCCCAGGGCGTGCTAGCAGGTATACGATAGCGAGGAGAAATAACAGTCTCAACAGGAATGGATGCGGTAACAACTTCGGAGATGACAGTATTCTGAACAGGAGAAGGAGGTGGCTGATTCTGAGCAGCCACCAAATTTTCCATCATAGCAGTCACTCTTTCCAAGCTTTCCCTCAAATAAGTAACCTCTTCGCGCAACTCGCGATTCTCTTGTTACAGAGTATCCATCACTCTTCTTCGATTAGCTCGAGTATCAAAGCGGTGAGTCAGCTTGACAGGAGAACTGGATGAAGATCAAGAAACAACAATAAGATCCCTGGAGAACACTCAAAAAGCAAGACAAATGCAAGTATGATGCATGGTATGCGTATGCAAATGCAAAGATTTCAAAGGATTATAAGATAACTTGCAATATTCATAAAGAAACATTTTTGAAATACTTAAAAACTCATTCTCATTAAGATCAAAGTGAGGATTACAAATGAAGTACAAACATCAATAATCCTAATACATAAGAGAAAGAGTAAACTAGGCCTAAGGAACCATATCCGAAGAAGTCCCGAATCCTGGCTGATACTTCATACGAATCCTCTTGATCTCATTCTTGTACCGCTCTTCCATATCTTCTTTATCCTTCACCAACTTGTCGACAATGGCCTTCCAAGCACCGGAAGTAGGAGGAATAGTAGCTGGAGTACTAGAGGAAGATAAATCCTCTCTCGGCCTTTTCGTGACGCGCCGCTCAAGTAGCTCAATAAGATCATCCTTCTCCTTAAGCTGCTCCTGCATAGTAGTCTTCTCAAGTAGCCATTCTTCTTTTTTCTTTTTTCTTTCTTCATCTTCTCTAACTCTTCTTGAAGAACCAACTTCTCATCAACGGGAGGAAGAAAAGCAGACAAAGGCAATATGGGAAACATAGGCTCCCCAGGTGGATAAGGCATCTTGAGCTTGGAAGCTCTAGATCGAACCCACTGAATATAACAATCAGAAGGAGGAAGGTGTTGTCTTCCCAACTAACCTCTCTCTTTCCTGTGAACAGCATGCCAAGAATGAGCAATCCTTTTCTTCATCTCTATATGATCAGCACCATTAAGAAAGAAGAAACGGGATAAGGCAAGATTGTTTGGAACATCCTTCAAACAATAACCGAACTGTCGTCTAGCCAAAATGGGGTTGTAGCTAATTCCCCCACGTGTACCAAGAAGAGGTACATTAGGAAATTCTCCACAACTATCAATAAGAACTCTAGTGTCATAATGAGAACTATACCATGTCATGTCCTTATGAGAAAGCGACATCAACCTTTGAGACCATCTTCGATTCTCTCTATTGTCCTTGAATACATCCGACTTCGGTAGGTGCGAAATAAACCACCTATAAAGAAGAGGCGCACAACATACAATCTCTCTGTCACCTTTGGAAGTCCTATAGTGAAAAGCATGATACATATCTCCAAGCAAAGTAGGCACCGGGTTCTTCTTCAAGAAGATCTGAATAGCATTCTCATCCACAATACCATCCAAATTCGGAAACAAGACAATCCCGTAAATAAGCAAAGCAAGAATAGCCTCAAATGCATCCTTATGACCCAAAGTAAGTGAAGTAGAAGCCTTTCCCATCAAGAACTTAGCATTAATACCACGAACACTCCCCTTCGGAAGAAACTTCCCATTAAGATCGGACTCCTTAAGAAACAATGCTTTGGCGATGACCTTGATAGTAAGCTCCTTCTCTAAACCAGTGAAAAGAGACTCCTTGTCCAGAATAGGAAAACCTAACCAATGAGAATACTCCTCCAAAGTTGGCACAAGCTGATAATCCGGAAAAGTGAAACAATGATGCAACGGATCATAGAACTGAGCTAAAGTAGGGAGAATCCCCTCAGGCACATCAATATCTAACATATACAAAAGCTTCCCATGACATCTTCGGAACTCTTGGGTATCAACAACCAAAGCTCCTAGCTTTCTCAACTCTACAACATTAGGATTCTTGAAAGTGTACTTCTTTGTGTTCCTCCTTTCAAAAGTCATAGCCATGGACATCTGAAATTTTGCAAAAGTTCCTTATAAGTCCTTTGAAATCTTACGAACAATGCTCATGAATGTTATGATGGCATGTATGCAACAAACACAAACAAGATCACACAAGGCACACGGGCTTAGGTTCCGAGTCACGAGCATGAAGTCAAGGTAACAGAACACCAACCCACACAGGTAAGTACTAAGGTTTGTTTTCATTGTACCTGCAAGAAACCAAAAGGGTGCTAACAGAGGTGCCCGGAGTTAACAGCCATCTTTAGAATATCATTGGTACGTTGGATTACTCCCCAACCGATAACATTCTTAAAATAGACCTCGTCCGAGTGTAGTATCACGTGACAACCGCCTTAGGTTTACACCCAAACAATTTCCGCACTACGTTCCTAAATTGGCTTGGATGGGTTAAGGGTTCTACGGTCCTCAGTATGATCAGCTCAAGGTCGGAAAATAATGCCACGTATGATTACTCGTCATGACATTGATAGTCCAAGAGAGCCTAACCGAGTGGAGATTATCAAATTGATATTGCTTTGGACTACTCCATCACATATCGCTTCGAATATCGCCGTCCTATCATAAGTGTCACTCAGATTCAGGTTAGAATCTATCTCACACAGAGGATCACCAAAACCAAAACAGAACAACCAAATAACAAACAAATCAAACCAAAGCAGTAAATAAATCAAAGTAGGCTAAATCCGCTTAGAGATTACTCCCCAGCAGAGTCGCCACTTTTCTATAGCGGTAAAATCGTGAGTGTAAGCTATTGATTAACTTAACTCGATATACACAGAGTCGCCACCGCGCTTTTCTTTATTTCCGAAAGGGAAAAAGGTAAAAGAGCGAATAAAAACCTAGGAGTCTAAAAGCAAAAGCTAAAAGAAACAAACAGAGATTGGGTAAGGGGATTGGTTATGAACCGGGAAGGTTTTAGGCACCCGACTCGTCTGTGGTACTCCACGGGAGCCCTTTGAAATATTTATTGCTTTTTGGTTTGAAATTGATTTGCTTGAAAAGATGGAAGAGATGAGGAGAAGAATATTTTTTAATGATTTTGTGTTTGATAAGGTTTTAACGCCTTATGCCTACGTACCCACAAAGTGCAATGCGAGATCAAAACCTCGTAGTTCGTGGTACAAAATTTGAAAAGAACAAATGGGTTGAATTGATTTTAAAATGTAGAGATAAGTCATCATCCTTTAGCGAATAATTCCGCTAGAAAGGATGAATCATATCTAAACATGTGAAAAAAGAAAAGGTGCACAAGGCACAAAAACAATTGAGTGAGTTTTGTGTTTTTTAAAGTATGTAAGAAAATGGTTTTGATATATTTACATGGATTAACATTTGTTTAAAGAAATAAAGGGAAAAGTTTAAAAATCGCTTGACCTAAGTCAAGGTTTATTTATGAAAGTGTTTGAAGTTTGAAAACAAGAAGGTTTTTGAAATAGGGAGAAGTTTTGAAAATTAAAGAATGGGGAGGAGATGAAGGGACTAATCATAATGCTTGAATTAAAAGTTAAGGAAAGAGTTTACTAAACCATAATATGTACAATTCTTCAAAGATCGGAATTTCCTCTTCAAAGGCTAATGAAGTAACTTGAGGCCGAGGTTCTAATCCATTCCAACTTAGGCAAGGGGGAAGATCATAAAGTCTAAGTCCATTCTCCAAAAAGCTCGGGATAGTAACCATTAGTCCAAAGTTAGAAGTCACAAGTCTTTTAAGTGTTCAATCCTTTATTAGTGTTTTGATATCCAAATGGACAAAATAAAAAAAAACAAGCAACAATATGAATATAAACAAATGATATATGATATTATATGATAAAGCATAATAAAGGAGATAAAGGAGCAAGAGATTAAAATAAAAGGATAAGGTGCAAGAGATTAAATTTAAACAATTATATTCACATTATTATAATATTTACAATATAAAGTGGTATGATGAACTTAATCAAGCACAACCACAACAAGGAATAATAAAATCGAGGCAACCGGATCCAAGTGGATCTTTAATCCGAATCGGGACAACTGTAGGTCTATGTTAAGCAATCGCCGAGTAATTTACGAAGTAATTACCCTACAAATGAGGCCGGCCACCACTAATTAAAGTGGAAAATATTCGTGTTAATACATGTTAGAGAAACGATATAATGGATCGTTCTCCGAAAACATGCCACACTAAAAGAAAAAGGAAGGTCTAATCTTAATCGAGATTCTCGTTGAATTTCATCGAAAAGCAACCTATCACGATCTCAAAGTATGGAGAATGATCCAAATGATCATTCATCCATATATTTGAAATAATGAAGGTTAAACTAATCGGAAATCAACAATCCCGAATCGGAGATTGTCATCGACCAAAAGGGAAAAAAAAGATGAAGAACAATGGATCTAAAATCAATCCATGAAAGAATTAAAATAAACCAAATCTTTTTCTTAAATTTTATTTCTAAAATATTTCCAAAACTACTTTTAATAACTTTTTTTTTAGATATCCTTTCAAAAACTTTTCTAAAATATGCTTTTCTAAAAAATATTTCATAAAATCTTTTTCTAAAAATAAATCATAAACCAATCAAAATCAAAATTTTAAAAAATGTAAAGCAAAATAAAATAAGAAAAGCAAAGGGAGGGGGATGGGGATGATAACCCGCGGGTGGTGTGGAAACGGATCTGCAAGGATCCACCAGGCCCAAACACTAATTCATATCACTCTTTTTCATAAAAAAAACAAAAAGAAAAGCTAATATTGAAAAGAAAAAAAACAGGGAGAAGCATTATCTTCTTCTTCTTCTTTCATTCATTCACCGCGAAAAACAGGGGAAAAGAAACGAAAACAAAACATGGCCGAATTCGCCCTCACCTTCAACAATCAAACAACACTCTTCCTTCCGTGAACGAAACAAATCCTTCTTCTCTCAATTTCCTTCTTCTTCTCCTTCTTCGGATTCACTCCTCTCTTGGCTTCTCTCTCTCTAAAATAATCTCATGTTTACTGTGTATTTGAAAGGGGAAGAAGATTGAAGAAAAGAAAATGGAGAGGTTTAGGTTTTAATGGTGATTTGGGAATGAAGTTTGGGAATTGAAATTGAAGGAAGGGTTTTCAATTTGGCAGCAATTTGGATGGATTTTGAAGCTTGATATTTGTGAGAGTGATGAGTCCTATTTAAAGAAGGGGAAGAGGAAATTATTTGCTGCGTTTTGTATTTGATTTTGCGTTTTGAAGGTTCATGAAATTCTCGTGCGTTTGCTGTAACACGGTGGGAGAACTGACTTTAGTTATGTTGCGGATAGCAAGAGTCGCCACCGACTTTTATTTTATCCAAAGGAAAGGCATAAAAGAACAGGAAAGACCTTTTAAAAGATTTTTGGGTCCGGGGGGTAGGTTATGTAAAGGGAAGGTGTTAGCACCCTTTACATCCATGGTTATCCATGGGCTCTTAGTTACTTAGCTCACTTTGAATTGTTTTTGAAAATGTGAAGTGTGTGAATAGAAATTTTCATAAGAGTTTGATAATGATCCATGTACGGATGCGTAAAAAACTTGTGTTTGAAAATTGTTTGAAATTGTGAAGTGTTTGAAAAGTTTTTTTGAATAGTGAGCAAGTAACTATGAGGAACCTACCCTAAAGTTTAAGTCTTTCTGTTCTTGAATCCTTTAAGTGGTAAGACTATCCCTATTATTAAGGAATAGGTAGTCATTACCTTGGATGTGTGGGACAAGTAAGGGACATCTATTTATATAGGCAACTGTAGGGTGTATTAAGCAATTTTGGAGGGACTGTCATCATTATTCGAAAGGGACAAGATCATTATAAAAGGCAACCATTTAAGGGACTTGATCTTTGATTATGAAGGGACTAGATGACTTTTCTTTTAAGGGACTTTGCTTTATACACCCTACTTGACCTTTTTTGAATAGGCAACATTGAGAGGCAACCATAGAAAGTGAGATGGCGATCAAAGATCGACTTACGTGTGTGAGTGTTTAATTTTAAATATTTATCTTATAATTTAAATGATCTAAATTCAATTTTAAATATCATACATGTTTACACTCCCTATTTACTAACCATAGCATAAAAATAAATAATTTAAATATTACAAAAAATTACATCCAGGAACAATTACAACAATGATAAATAAACAATTTAAATAAATAAAGCAAAAGATATAATAATAGTAAAAATTGGGTTAGTGAAAATAATAATAATAATCACAATTTTTAAAAATAAAGGGGTTAGTAAAAATCATGTAATAACAATAATAATAAAAATAAACAAATATATTATAATAAACAAAATTTTAATGGTTAGTAGAAAAATTATGAACAATTATATCAATTATTATAAATAAATTAAATAAATTATGAACACATTATGAAAAATAAATTATAATTAAAAATTAAATTAGCAATTTTTAAACATATAATAGAAATTATTTACATATATATTTAATTATAAACAATGAGAAAATATTTTCATAAATAACTTGAACATTTTAATTTCTACACATATTTATATACAAAATTTTAAGTTTATAAACAATTTACGATTTAAGAAAAAGTTAGATTAATAGTAATAGATGAAAAAGAAATTAGGGTTTAATTTTATTTACAAAATAATTTATTAACTAAATAATTATATATGTGTACATATTAACAAATAAATAAAAAACCTATAAAGAAATAAAAGGTGATAATTTTGATTTTGAAAAAAAATAATATAAGTTTTTTCTAAAAAAAATGATTTATATATATTTTTAGAAATTTATTAAGATTAATTTTAGAAAAGATAATATAAGAAATAATAAAGAAACAAAATTAAAAGAAAACAAAAAAATCAAAAAAACAGGACCTGGGATTTGAACCCAGGTCCTTTACCTGAATAACTAAGGACATAACCACTGGGCTGCGCTGCACCTGGTGCAAGAAGAATGAGCTCAAATTTGTTTTGTTCTTTAAACCTAAAAAATCAAAAAAATAGAAAGAAAACAAAAGGTCTGGGGGATTCGAACCCAGGACCTTACACACAAACACACAAGTACATGACCATTCCAGCTAGATGAGCGAACCTGATAACAAACCAACTACAATTGATAATATATTATATTCAATGAATAAAAGAGAAAAACTCAAAAACATTGTCACAGCCAGGATTCGAACCCTTGCCCTTCAACCAAACACACGCTAGCCTTACCACTGGGACAAGCGTTGGCTTGTGATATTAAACAGATAATAAAACATAAAATATTTAAAGTAAAATTCAAATTTCCAGAACGCGCGCAGGACCTTCTTCTTCCTCCAGACCTGCAAAATTACCTGCGAAAATTGTTACGAGTTTTCTTGCGAATTTAGTTTCGCAGGTTTTCCTATGTTTCTTCATTCATCACCAAATCTGTAAAATTTTGACAAATTGAATACACCATTTGGATCCTCAGGTTATATAACATTCAATCATTCCATTAGAATCTATTTAAATTATGTAAATCATAAAACCCCAATTTGGAGCTTAGAACCCTAGCTATGGCCGATTGTAATATAGGGCATGAAGCTTCACGAAAACTATCCAGAAAGCATCTATGGATCATCACAAACACAAATCAGGCATTAAATTCAAACAACAATGGTTAATTATATGAAAACGAAAAAATTCAAAAGGAGGAGAAAACGTGATTCGGTTTATGCTTTTCATGGCACTATGAATGATTATGATGGTTGCTACATGATCAATGAATCATCAGGAAGCTATTGCAATCTTTAAATTGTCCTGAAAGTACCTATAACTTGGAAACCGAAATCAAGTTTTGGTGTGGTTTTTTGAAGTTTGGAGACAAGGTGAGAGGCTGCCAAAATCGTGTCTTGTGCTAGGTTTTTGTTAAGTACTTATAGGAGGATCAATTTAGGTCAAAACGTTGGATAGTTGTGTAGAAGATTTGATTCAAAAAGATTCACAATGATAAGCTTTGAAATTTCAATATTTTTGCATCAACACTTTCTATTTCAAGCCAATCAATGTTATCCTTGTATCAATTTGTTCCATGCTGAATTCATGACTTTCTAGAACCAAAAATAAAATTAAATCTTCATATTTAATATTTTATTTAAATTTAAAATGATTTTAAGTATAAAAAATCATAATAAATTAATTAAATAAAATAAAAATTATGAAAATATCATAGAATTTTCGTGCATGATGTCATGGATTGCTTTGGGTCATTAAAAGTTCAGCCCATTTAACAAAATTTGGTTTTAAACCTCCATTTGCTTCATAAACTTCCCTAAAATTTCCCAACTTTGCAAGGGCACATATCCTTCAATTTTAATGGTATGAGGGTGTTCTTGGACATTTTGGAAAGCTTAAAGAGTCCTCTAAACAACCCCACTGGTTTCATGTCCATATCATTTACCAATCTCAAGTTATGCCCTTTTGAAATTGTTGACTTTTGGTTGACTTTCAAAAGGACCTATAATGTCTTAGCTCATACCTTCCAAATGAAGCATTTTTGGGCTTGGCTTGTGAGACACAAAGTTGTAGAGAATTCAATTTCCTTCAAAATTAGCTTTGAGTGGAGACTTGGTGATGAAGTATGTGAAAGTTATGGCTGGTCAAAGTTCAGTTGACTTTTACTAAGGAAACCCTAATTTAGAAACTCCTGATTCTTGATGATCTGAAATCTCCTTGATGAATCATGATCAACCCTTGATCAAATGATGAATTTTACCTCATATACTTGATGTTGGCAAAAAATCATGAAGTTTGACTTTGGTTTGACCACAGTTGACCTCAGTTTGACTTTTTAACTGCTTTGACTGATTTTGACTTATCTGATCATTTGACTGAGCAAATTTCTGAGAAAAGTCTTGAAACTGGTCATGGGGGTTCTTATACACATATAAGATGTTAAGAAGCTCACTTGAAGTCTTGGAAGTTTATTTAGCCTGATTAAAGTCAAAACCCTAGTTTTGGATGCACTGCTTATGAGGTGCATTGTCTGGGGGATTTGTCAACTCTTCTGACCAATTGTGAACTTTGTGAACCTTGTGAACCATCATAAAATGTCTTGTGAACCTCATGGGAGGTATTGTGAACCTTGTGAACCTTGTGAACCTCATAAAGTATCTTGTAGACTTCATGAACCTCATGAAAGGTCTTGTAAGCATTGTGAATCTTGTGAACCTTGTGAACTTCATAAAGTGACATGTAGACTTCATGAACCTCATGAAAGGTCTTGTAAACATTGTGAATCTTGTGAACCTTGTGAACCTTCTTAGCACACAAAGTCTTGTATTGTGAGGGCAAATTTTGGGGTGCAACAGCTGCCCCTGTTCAATTTTCTGAAACCTGAGGGGTTAGATTGGTATGTTTGCCAGTCGTGACCTGGAAGGGTGAAGGGGATTGAACACAAAAGCCCAAAAATTTGCACTCACCAGTGCATAGAGTGATACAGATGGCTAGTTGAATATGCTTGAGTGGGCTTAAAGATGTCACTTGGAGAAAAGTTCTTCAGATACATTTCTTGGAGGATAAAGCAATCCAAAATATGAAGGTATAATGATAGCTTTCAGGAAGATAAAGCAGTCCTGAGGTAATAATAAGCTTTCAGGAGGATACAGCAGTCCTGAGATATTGATAATATGATTTCAGGAGGATGAAGCAATCCTGAGGTAATGATGATAGCTATCAGGAGGATGAAGCAGTCCTGAGGTAATAATATGATTTCAGGAGGATAAAGCAATCCTGAGGTACAAGAAGCTGTCAGGAGGATAAAGCAGTCCTGAGGTAATAATAAGCTTTCAGGAGGATGAAGCAATCCTGAGGTATTGATGAGTTATCAGGAGGATGAAGCAATCCTGAGGTACAAGAAGTTGTCAGGAGGATAAAGCAGTCCTAAGGTAATAATAAGCTTTCAGGAGGATGAAGCAATCCTGAGGTATTGATGAGCTATCAGGAGGATGAAGCAATCCTGGGGTACAAGAAGCTGTCAGGAGGATAAAGCAGTCCTGAGGTACAAGATGATGTCAGGAGGATAAAGCAGTCCTGAGGTGATAGTATGCTTTCAGGAGGATAGAGCAATCCTGATGAGATAATAAGCTTTCAGGAGGATGAAGCAGTCCTGATGTAGTAGAAGTTTTTCAGGAGGATGAAGCAGTCCTGATGGATGATATGCTTTCAGGAGGATAAAGCAATCCTGAGGGATGATAACTTTCAGGAGGATAAAGCAGTCCTGATAATCACAAGTCTGTTTGCTGGAGAATTAACCTGAAAACAAGGTAGCATTCTGTATGATAATATTAGTTTATGCATTATGTATGCATGTATGATATGATGCACCTGAGTAATGTATTATGTATCTATGTATATGTATGGTATGATGTAAATGATGTATGTATGATATGATGCTGCCTGAAGCGTCTGGATATCTTTGTATAACAACTGCTGGCCTGGGAAAATAAATCCCGATTCGTTGCTGAAGAATATGAGGAACTTGTTCCCGTCTTGTTTTATACATAACCTTTCGTCTGCTGGGGATAGTAGGGTATAGATAACCTCCCGTCTGTTAGGGATAGTAGGGTATAGATATAACCTCTGTCTTCGTTCGTCGTACTCTTATTGGAAAGTAAATTCCCGAATATCCGTATGAGGATAAAAGAGATGGATATAAATTCCAGGGGAGATGAGACTTTATGAAGATGGATTCGTCCTACTGAGGGTTTGTGACTGTCTTGTAAAGATGAACCGGCGAAGCTTCGTTGAAATCCTTCCCTCGTTCGTCCTTAGTAAATACTATTACTGCATTTTCATGCATTTCTGGTAAACATCAATCATATTAAGCATTCATGCATTTTTGGTAAACATCAATCATATTCAAAAGCATACATACATTCAAACACAACCGATGGACGTTTCGCTTATAGGGTAAAAGTAAATCTGGATTCAAAAGATTGAATTTATTTATATCAAAAAGTGACCCATACACGGGTAAATTCGTACAAAGAGACATAAACCCTAGTAAGAGGATTTTGTCATAAAGTTTTACAAACAAAGAGAGTCAGCTATGTGGGAAATAATCCTATTGAGTTTCAATTCTACTATTGCCATTATCTTCAAGTATCTCATCTTCTGCTGTTGAGACGGAAACGATTGAATTGAGCTTTATCTGTTCAAACTTGAGTAAGTAGCACAATTGGTTGCAGTTTCATGGGTGATCCAAACGAGACATAGTCATACGCTTTAATCCCTAACTTTTGCCTGGATTGCCCTTTCAGGTTTTCAATCCACCGGGATACCCTTTTTTGCCCAAGCCGCCTTTTCAGGTTTTCGACTTGTCGGGTGTACATCTTTTTATATATATCCCTAATTTTTGCCCAAACCCTTTTGGTTTGCCGGGATGCCCTTATTTTTGCCTAGGCCTGTCAACCTAGCGGGTCTCTTTTCATGCGTAGTATTTTTTAACTATGTCTGCGTTTACAGGCTGTGGGAAATCTTCACCATCCATAGTGGTGAGTATCATAGCACCTCCTGAGAATACTGTCTTGACCACAAATGGTCCTTCATATGTTGGAGTCCACTTGCCCCTAGGATCACCCTGTGGTAATATGATACGCTTGATTACCAAGTCACCAGCCTGATATACCTTTGGCTTAACCTTCTTGTTAAAAGCTTTGATCATTCGCTTCTGGTACATCTGGCCATGACAAACTGCTGCTAATCTCTTCTCATCAATCAAACTTATCTGGTCCAGTCGAGTCTGAATCCACTCATCTTCATCCAAGCCTGCATCCTTCATAATTCTTAAGGAGGGAATCTGAACTTCAATGGGCAGAACTGCTTCCATACCATAGACTAAGGAGAATGGGGTTGCCCCTGTTGAAGTACGTATTGTGGTACGATAACCATGAAGAGCAAATGGTAACATCTCATGCCAATCCTTGTAAGTAACAGTCATCTTCTGTACTATCTTCTTAATGTTCTTATTAGCAGCTTCAACTGCCCCATTCATCTTTGGACGATACGGAGAAGAGTTGTGATGCTTAATCTTGAACTGCGTGCAGAGATCAGTAATCATAGTGTTGTTCAGATTAGAGCCATTGTCAGTAATAATCCTTTCAGGGATGCCATACCTACATATGAGATTATTCTTAATGAATCGAGCCACAACATTCTTGGTAACAGATGCAAATGAAGCTGCCTCCACCCACTTCGTGAAGTAATCGATAGCAACCAGGATGAAACGATGCCCATTAGAAGCAGTAGGCTTGATCTCACCAATCATATCAATGCCCCACATGGCAAAGGGCCAAGGAGCAGTCAACACATTCAATGGTGATGGAGGTACATGGACTTTATCAGCATAAATTTGACACTTGTGACATGTTCTGGAATGTTGATAGCAATCAGCTTCCATGGTAGACCAATAGTAACCTGCTCTTAATATCTTCTTTGCCATAGTATGTCCACTAGAATGAGTGCCAAAGATCCCATCATGCATATCTTCCATAATCTCAATTGCTTCCTTCTTATCCACACAACGAAGCATAGTTGAATCGTGATTGCGCTTGTACAAAATCCCATTACTCAAAAAGAACTTAGCAGAAAACCTTCTCAGAAATTTCCTATCTTTGACAGATGCCCCTTCAGGGAACTCCTGAGCTTCAAGATATCTTTTTACTTCATAGAACCAAGGCTTCTCTTCTGCCCCTTCAGTGTCAATCTCATTGCAATATGCAGGCTTCTCAAATCTATCAATAGTAATCTTGGGAGCTTCATCATCCCAACTGATCTCAAACATGGATGCCATGGTGGCTAATGCATCTGCCAACTGATTCTCTCTTCGTGGAATATGTCCAAAAGTAATCTCTTTGAAATGTGGGATCAAAGACAACACATGCTCTCTGTAAGGAATGAGGTTATCATGCTTGGTATCCCATTCTCCTTTAACCTGACTTACTACCAGGGCTGAATCTCCATACACATCAAGGAACTGAATCTTCATATCAATAGCAGCTTTAATACCTAGGATACACGCCTCATACTCAGCCATGTTATTGGTACAATAGAAACAAAGTCTGGCAGTAATCGGGGTATGGCAACCTTCCGGGGAACTGATCACAACACCAACACCATTACCAAGTGCATTGGAAGCACCATCAAAAACCATAGTCCATCGGGATCCTTGTTCAGGTCCGTCATATTGTCCAGGTTCTTTGGTAATAATCATAATGTCTTCATCAGGAAACTCAAAACTCATTGACTGATAATCATCCACTGCTTGATGAGCCAAATGATCAGCTACAACACTTCCCTTAATGGCCTTCTGAGTAGTATACTGTATGTCATATTCTGTCAATATCATTTGCCATCTTGCAATTCTTCCGGAGAGAGCGGGTTTCTCAAATATGTACTTGATTGGATCCATCTTCGAAATCAATAAGGTAGTATGGGTCAACATATACTGTCTTAGTCGGCGAGCAGCCCATGCCAAAGCGCAGCAAGTTTTCTCGAGCAGTGAGTATCTTGTTTCACAGTCGGTAAACTTTTTGCTAAAGTAGTATATTGCCTGCTCTTTTCGACCAGACTCGTCATGTTGCCCCAACACACACCCCATTGAGTTGTCTAACACTGTTAAGTACATAATCAAGGGTCTTCCATCAACTGGTGGCATCAAAATTGGAGGTTCTAGCAGATATCTCTTGATTTCATCAAAGGCAGCCTGGCACTCATCATTCCATTCCATCACCTGATCTTTCTTCAACAACTTGAAGATTGGCTCACAGATGGCAGTTAATTGGGAAATAAATCTTGCAATGTAATTCAATCGTCCCAAGAAACCTCTAACCTCCTTCTCAGTACGGGGAGCTGGCATCTCTCGTATAGCTTTCACTTTTGCAGGATCCACTTCAATACCTTTTCCACTGACAATGAAACCCAGGAGTTTACCAGACCTAACTCCAAAAGTACACTTGTTTGGGTTCAATCTCAACTTGTATTTCTTCAATCTCTCAAACAATTTATGCAAATGATCAAGATGTTGTTCTTCATTCTGAGATCTGGCTATCATATCGTCCACATATACTTCTATCTCATGATGAATCATATCATGAAACAAAGCCACCATAGCACGCTGATATGTTGCCCCTGCATTCTTCAAACCAAATGGCATCACTTTATAACAAAAAGTGCCCCACTGTGTAACAAATGTTGTCTTCTCCATGTCTTCAGGAGCCATCTTGATTTGATTGTAACCAGAGAAACCATCCATGAAAGAGAATACCTTATGTTGAGCAGTGTTGTCTACTAGAACATCAATATGAGGAAGTGGAAAATCATCTTTGGGGCTGGCTTTGTTCAAATCTCTGTAGTCTACACACATACGTACCTTACCATCTTTCTTAGGAACTGGTACCACATTTGCAACCCACTGAGGATAAGAAGTCACAGCTAAGAACCCTGCATTGAACTGTTTCATTACCTCTGCTTTGATCTTTTCTGACATCTCAGGACGCATACGACGAACCTTCTGCTTCTTTGGACGACAATCTTCCTTCACTGGTAAACGGTGAACCACAATGTCTGTATCTAACCCTGGCATATCTTCATAAGACCAAGCAAAGATCTCCACATAGTCACGTAACATCTGAATCAACCTGCTCTTGACACTATCCTCTAAATCAGCCCCTATCTTGACCTCTTTCCTGTTTTCTTCAGTTCCCAGATTCACAACCTCGACTGGCTCTTCATGTGGCTGTATGGCTTTCTCTTCTTGTTGTAACAACCTAGCAAGCTCTACAGGTACTTCACAATCGTCCTCATTTCCGTCTTCAGTTTGATAGATCGGATTCTCGAAATTATAATTGGCAATAGTAGAACTGTTATCAACAGGATCCAGAGTGGATGAGGATCTGCATTTTAGTGATGTGGGTGTGTGTAAGAACACATAGCTGATAAAGCAAAAATAAAAGAAAAGAAAGACAAGGAACACAATATTTACTAAAACGAAACGTCCACTGATTTTTATTGAATGAGGTATGCAAATGAAATGACACCCCGTAACAAGCACACCATTGTGCCCCGGGTAAGGCACAAGGCTTAAGAGTTTTATTGTTCAAGAAATTACAAACTTAAAAAAAGTAACAACACAGTAATAGTATTTACTCCTGACTAAAGGAGATAGGGATAACATCTTCAGCTTTCCAATTATTGAGTTCAGCACCCACAGTAGGAAAAATCCAAGCATCCAAGTTGTAGTCTTCATCATAGTCTCCCACAGCATTGATCTGATCCTTCATAACCCCTTGATTGGTGATACGAACAGCACGAGCACGACGAACAGCCTTCTGGGACTCTGCAGTGAAACCCAAACCAAACTTGTCAGACTTGTATGGGATATCAGGAAGCTGACCCCAAATAGTACAACCACCTTCATCCACCACAGCTCTAGCATCATTGAGGGAGGCCATTGCCATTGTTGGAGGTACTCTGGTGACCACAGGAACTTTCTTCGCAACAGGAGGAGCTACATAATCATTAACAATCCAGGGAACTACTTCAAATGTCTGACACGGAGTTTCAATGTATTCACCTTCCATTTCCAGATACTTGAAGGTATTCACATGGCTGACAAAATATTCTTCCTCTCCATAGACAGTAACAACCTTTCCTTCCACCGGATATCTTAGCTTCTGATGTAATGTAGAGGTTACAACACCTGCCCCATGGATCCAGGGACGACCAAGCAAACAAGAGTACGAAGGACGAATATCCATCACATAAAATGTGGCAGTAAAAACCTGAGAGCCAACTTTAATTGGAAGATCAATTTCCCCATGCACTACTCTTCTAGAACCATCAAAAGCCTTCACCACAATATTACTGGGCTTCAGCACAACATCTTCAGGACTCAGCTTGTTCAGGACTTCCTTGGGCAACACATTTAGAGAGGAACCATTGTCTATCAATACATGGGACAGGGTAGTGCCCCTGCATTCAATTGAAATATGCAGAGCCCTGTTATGATCCCTCTTGGCAGGGGTCAAATCAGCATCAGAAAATCCCAACCCATTATCATAGGTCAGGTGGGCAACACAATTCTCAAACTGGTCAATAGAAATTGCATTGGGTACATGAGCAGTCTTCAGAAACTTGATCAAGGCCTTGGCATGAGCCTCAGAACATAGCAACAAGGACAACATAGAAATTTTTGAGGGAGTATGCCCCAACTGATCAACAATGTCATAATCACTCTTGCGAATGATTTTCAATACTTCCTCCATCTGCTTAGAGAGGTCATCAGCAGCTGGCACATCAGTAGATATAGGCTCAATAACAGGACCCTTGCCCCGAGCATCAGTGGTAGAGGTAGCAGTAGGGGTAACTGCATTCTTGGAAGTCACTGGAGGAGAGAAGACTCTTCCACTTCGCGTGATCTTACTTGATCCAGCAATATTATCAATATCAACAGGCACATCAGCTAAGGGCTCCTGCTTAACACCATGGATGTAAACATCAGATCCATAATGCCAAGGCACAGCCTTATCATACAGAATAGGACCAGGCGTAGTAATGACCATAGGAGCCACTCTGGCTTCAGCAACAACTTTCACAGGACCTTCAGCAGTAATCCTGATTGGACCTTGATGGGTGATTTTAATAGGTCCCTTTGAAGTGATTCTTACCGGCACTTTATCAACCATGTCAACCTCTTCAGTCTTCTTACCTTTAGTAATATGCTCCACCATACTCTCCACAGAAGGTGGTCTTCTTTCAAACACTATGGTGTAATTATTCATGAGACGTTGAATTCCGTCCTTCAACCTCCAACACTTATCTGGATTATACTCACAATAAACACAATCTTCACGACAACCTGGAAAGAACCCTGCTTGTACTAACTTCTTCCTGATGACAGACAATGGGGTGGTCAACTCTGCAACTGAATAGATATGTAAATCTTCATCAATGGCATTGACAGTCTTCTCGTGATTTGGCATTGGAGCAGTAATCACATTTGGAGTACCCGGAGGGTCAAACTCAATCTCTCCAGCCTCAATCATATCTTGAATTTTGTTCTTCAAGACCCAACAATTATTAGTATCATGACCCTGACAGTTTGAATGATATGCACATCATGCATTGGGATTGTACCTGGGAGAGGTAACATTAGGATTCTGAGGAGCCTCCTTCAAAGTAATAAGTTTAGCCTTCAACAAGTGTTGCAATGCCTGAGCCATTGACATGTTGATCTTCGTGAACTGCCTTCTAGCCCTCTGTTGGTTGCCCTGTGGCTGCTCTATTGTTGCAGGAGTTGGATTTGAAATATGAACTGCACTTACAGACTGATGCCTTCTATTACGATCAGGTTGACCATAAACAGCATTGGATTCTTTCTTCCCAGTGGGAGGATTCTTTGCAGCACCTGATGAAGAAGTACCCACTTGGATTTTGCCATCCTTTATACCATTTTCCACTCGCTCTCCTGTCATTATCAACTCAGTGAAGCCAGATGATGAGCTTCCAATGAGATGACTGTAAAAAGGACCATTCAGCGTACACATGAACATATCAACCAATTCCCTGTCAGTTAAAGGGGGTTGAACTCTTCCAGCTAAATCTCTCCACTTCTGAGCATACTCCTTGAAACTTTCTTTGGCACCCATAGACATGCTCTGAAGCTGCATGCGAGTGGGGGCTAAGTCAGCATTGTATTGATACTGTTTATAGAAAGCTTCAGCAAGATCATTCCACTCCCTGATGTTGACACTCTCCAATTGATAATACCACTCCAACTGAGCTCCAGATAAGCTCTCTTGGAAAAAGTGGATCCACAACTTCTTATCAGCAGTGTGAGGTTGGATTCTTCTGACATAAGACCTCAGATGCAGCTTGGGACAAGAGACCCCATCATAAACAACAAAGGTAGGAACCTTGAAACCAATGGGTATGATAACCCCAGATATCAGACTCAAATCTTCAAAATCCAGCCCAGAAGATTTCTGCAACTCCATAGCATCCATTCTATCCACCAGCATCTTGAATTTGTCTTCATTAGGATCATGGTAGTAATTGGCCTCAGAATCAGAGTCCCCCATAGTGTTGTGGAGACTGCCTCCCTCTTTTTCAGATTCTTCAAATTCATAGTCTTCAACTGGTTCTTTGGTCTTAGCAAGACCTTTGAACCTTCTTCCCATGTTGATCAGGCCACCTGACCTTCTAGTCTTCTTAGTCTTTTTGGCCAGCAGTGCCTTCAATTCATCCTGCCCCCTGGACAGGTTCAAGATCAACTCTTGGAACTGTGCATTCTGTGCCTGAAGATCCTTAACTGTTTGTTCAAGAGCCATTGCTGAAATAAACAGCAAGAAGGTGAGAAACCTGTGCACAATTATAAACCTGTGATGCAATGAGATGATATGTGAATGTATATGCAATGTTTTCAAGGACCGCAGGATTTAAATTTGCTTAGACAAATATGAAAGTAAACTTTTATTAGTAATAACTTTGTTTTGCCTCTTGGTCTTACAAAAAATGAAATAAGTACAAGAGATGGGGTTTTAAGTCTCCCATGGACGTTTTCTCTTTGTGTTAAGGTATGAGTTGAGATTCCGCTCCTCGTGAAGTTGCTTTGTTAGTTCCAGGATTCTTTCTTGGCTTGCCTTGTAATGAGCCTCAAAAGTATCCCTTTGCTCCTTCAACTGGATCCAAGATCTCTGCAAGTCTTCCGTGTCAGTAGGCATGTCTGGGTGAAGGATGGTATAAGCAGTATCTCCTTCAGCAACAGGTTCCATGGTAACTGGCAGGATAGCAGGATATGGCATCATGAGAGTCTGAGCACGAGATCGCACCCATCTGAGATAAGCCTCCATAGGAATAGTGTACTTAGGCTCCAGAGTCTTGCTGTCAACCTTGTTCACTTTCCCCCATGCTCGTATGAATCTCTGACGGTAACCTTGAAGATCGTTGTCGTAGTCAAATACAATGCCCTGAATCAACATGTCATGTGGACCATCACTCCGAGCGTAACCAAACTGTCGTAAAGCTAGAGAGGGGTTGTAGGTAATGCCTCCCCTTATGCCTAGAAGTGGCACATTAGGAAACTCCCCACAACAGTCAATGATAGTGACATTCTCCATAGATCTGGAGCACCAATGAATATCTGAATGCGAGAGTGACATGATCCTTTTGGACCACCTGAACCCTTGCTCATTCTTCATTACTGAGCGAGGAAGGTGAGAAATAAACCACCTAGATAGCAAAGGTATGCAACACATCAAAGTTCCTCTTACCCTTGTAGTACGAGTATGAAGAGAGTGTAGGATGTCTCCAAGCAATGTAGGCACTGGATTGTGACTCAGGAAAATGTTGATGGCATAAACATCTATGAACTGATCTGGATTGGGGAACAACACTAAGCCATAAATCAGCAAGGCTAAGATATCCTCAAAAGCATCATAACTCATAGCTTTCAAGAACATTTGAGCCTTCTCTATCAACACCTTAGCAAGAATACCCTTGACTCCACTTCTCGTTTCTAGAACAATGTCAACCTTCTTCAGATGTAGAGCTGCAGCAATAACCTCAGGTTTAGGCTCCCTTTCCAAGCCTGTGAATGGTTTCTGATCAAGAACAGGTATGCCCAAAAGTTTAGAGAACTCTTCCATGGTTGGAACCAGCTGGTAGTCGGGGAATGTGAAGCAATGGTGCTTAGGATCAAAGAACTGAAACAGGACACTCATCATGTCTTCATTGAACCCTGAGGTGACTAGATCCAATAGGTGGCCATGTCTCTTGATGAACTGGGAGTGATCAGACACTTGAGAAACCAACTCTTTAAGCTTAGCAGGTATGCCCACAAAGTTGATCCTGATAGTGTTTCTACGAGCAGAAGCCATGACCTGCAACAAAGAACAAAGATAAATCCTTTGGTCCTTGAAATGGTTAGTGAAAATGCTATGCTTATGATGCATGATGATGTCATGATGTTATGCTCAATCACAAACATGTGGCACACACAAACAAGTCACACAATAGCCCTAGGTTTAAAGGCTTGCATGAGGTTTAAAGGTAAGTACCCTCCCCTAAAGTTTAGTTGGTTCATCCTGTCCTACAAAAGTAACCAGGTTCTAAGGGATCTCAATATCATTGATCCTTCACAAGGGTGGTTGTTCAGTAGGCAACTTACTTGCCAACCAAAACCCTCCAAGTTTAGAATCTCAATGAGCGTAGTATCGAGTATCAACCAACTTCATTCTTCACCAAAGCCGGTTATCTCACTACTTTTCTAAAGGCCAAGATGGGATAACTAGGGTTCTAAAAGTTAGTTAGTGCATTGACAACATATGGCAGCCTCATATTATCCTCAACTTGACTTAAGGAACATAAGCACCAACCAAGAAGTCACACTAACTATGGCCACCAGATCAACCGTATCGATATACGTCGTACAGTTTCCTTGGTCTATTGCCATTTACCTAAGGTACACTAGATCCGGGTTAGGATCTTTCACACATAAGAGCCCAACAAGTAAGTATAAAGCAAACAAGGCAAACAATTTTAAAGTGATCTAATTCCTAAGGGTACCCCTCTTTTATTAAATCCCCAGCAGAGTCGCCAGTTCTGTAACACGGTGGGAGAACTGACTTTAGTTATGTTGCGGATAGCAAGAGTCGCCACCGACTTTTATTTTATCCAAAGGAAAGGCATAAAAGAACAGGAAAGACCTTTTAAAAGATTTTTGGGTCCGGGGGGTAGGTTATGTAAAGGGAAGGTGTTAGCACCCTTTACATCCATGGTTATCCATGGGCTCTTAGTTACTTAGCTCACTTTGAATTGTTTTTGAAAATGTGAAGTGTGTGAATAGAAATTTTCATAAGAGTTTGATAATGATCCATGTACGGATGCGTAAAAAACTTGTGTTTGAAAATTGTTTGAAATTGTGAAGTGTTTGAAAAGTTTTTTTGAATAGTGAGCAAGTAACTATGAGGAACCTACCCTAAAGTTTAAGTCTTTCTGTTCTTGAATCCTTTAAGTGGTAAGACTATCCCTATTATTAAGGAATAGGTAGTCATTACCTTGGATGTGTGGGACAAGTAAGGGACATCTATTTATATAGGCAACTGTAGGGTGTATTAAGCAATTTTGGAGGGACTGTCATCATTATTCGAAAGGGACAAGATCATTATAAAAGGCAACCATTTAAGGGACTTGATCTTTGATTATGAAGGGACTAGATGACTTTTCTTTTAAGGGACTTTGCTTTATACACCCTACTTGACCTTTTTTGAATAGGCAACATTGAGAGGCAACCATAGAAAGTGAGATGGCGATCAAAGATCGACTTACGTGTGTGAGTGTTTAATTTTAAATATTTATCTTATAATTTAAATGATCTAAATTCAATTTTAAATATCATACATGTTTACACTCCCTATTTACTAACCATAGCATAAAAATAAATAATTTAAATATTACAAAAAATTACATCCAGGAACAATTACAACAATGATAAATAAACAATTTAAATAAATAAAGCAAAAGATATAATAATAGTAAAAATTGGGTTAGTGAAAATAATAATAATAATCACAATTTTTAAAAATAAAGGGGTTAGTAAAAATCATGTAATAACAATAATAATAAAAATAAACAAATATATTATAATAAACAAAATTTTAATGGTTAGTAGAAAAATTATGAACAATTATATCAATTATTATAAATAAATTAAATAAATTATGAACACATTATGAAAAATAAATTATAATTAAAAATTAAATTAGCAATTTTTAAACATATAATAGAAATTATTTACATATATATTTAATTATAAACAATGAGAAAATATTTTCATAAATAACTTGAACATTTTAATTTCTACACATATTTATATACAAAATTTTAAGTTTATAAACAATTTATGTATTTAAGAAAAAGTTAGATTAATAGTAATAGATGAAAAAGAAATTAGGGTTTAATTTTATTTACAAAATAATTTATTAACTAAATAATTATATATGTGTACATATTAACAAATAAATAAAAAACCTATAAAGAAATAAAAGGTGATAATTTTGATTTTGAAAAAAAATAATATAAGTTTTTTTCTAAAAAAAAATGATTTATATATATTTTTAGAAATTTATTAAGATTAATTTTAGAAATAATAATATAAGAAATAATAAAGAAACAAAATTAAAAGAAAACAAAAAAATCAAAAAAACAGGACCTGGGATTTGAACCCAAGTCCTTT
This sequence comes from Lathyrus aphaca, assembly GCA_963966055.1. Lineage (NCBI taxonomy): Eukaryota > Viridiplantae > Streptophyta > Magnoliopsida > Fabales > Fabaceae > Lathyrus > Lathyrus aphaca. Next base: position 239,791,387 of record OZ014522.1, read on the forward strand.
ACCTGAATAACTAAGGACATAACCACTGGGCTGCGCTGCACCTGGTGTAAGAAGAATGAGCTCAAATTTGTTTTGTTCTTTAAACCTAAAAAATCAAAAAAATAGAAAGAAAACAAAAGGTCTGGGGGATTCGAACCCAGGACCTTACACACAAACACACAAGTACATGACCATTCCAGCTAGATGAGCGAACCTGATAACAAACCAACTACAATTGATAATATATTATATTCAATGAATAAAAGAGAAAAACTCAAAAACATTGTCACAGCCAGGATTCGAACCCTTGCCCTTCAACCAAACACACGTTAGCCTTACCACTGGGACAAGCGTTGGCTTGTGATATTAAACAGATAATAAAACATAAAATATTTAAAGTAAAATTCAAATTTCCAGAACGCGCGCAGGACCTTCTTCTTCCTCCAGACCTGCAAAATTACCTGCGAAAATTGTTACGAGTTTTCTTGCGAATTTAGTTTCGCAGGTTTTCCTATGTTTCTTCATTCATCACCAAATCTGTAAAATTTTGACAAATTGAATACACCATTTGGATCCTCAGGTTATATAACATTCAATCATTCCATTAGAATCTATTTAAATTATGTAAATCATAAAACCCCAATTTGGAGCTTAGAACCCTAGCTATGGCCGATTGTAATATAGGGCATGAAGCTTCACGAAAACTATCCAGAAAGCATCTATGGATCATCACAAACACAAATCAGGCATTAAATTCAAACAACAATGGTTAATTATATGAAAACGAAAAAATTCAAAAGGAGGAGAAAACGTGATTCGGTTTATGCTTTTCATGGCACTATGAATGATTATGATGGTTGCTACATGATCAATGAATCACCAGGAAGCTATTGCAATCTTTAAATTGTCCTGAAAGTACCTATAACTTGGAAACCGAAATCAAGTTTTGGTGTGGTTTTTTGAAGTTTGGAGACAAGGTGAGAGGCTGCCAAAATCGTGTCTTGTGCTAGGTTTTTGTTAAGTACTTATAGGAGGATCAATTTAGGTCAAAAAGTTGGATAGTTGTGTAGAAGATTTGATTCAAAAAGATTCACAATGATAAGCTTTGAAATTTCAATATTTTTGCATCAACACTTTCTATTTCAAGCCAATCAATGTTATCCTTGTATCAATTTGTTCCATGCTGAATTCATGACTTTCTAGAACCAAAAATAAAATTAAATCTTCATATTTAATATTTTATTTAAATTTAAAATGATTTTAAGTATAAAAAATCATAATAAATTAATTAAATAAAATAAAAATTATGAAAATATCATAGAATTTTCGTGCATGATGTCATGGATTGCTTTGGGTCATTAAAAGTTCAGCCCATTTAACAAAATTTGGTTTTAAACCTCCATTTGCTTCATAAACTTCCCTAAAATTTCCCATCTTTTCAAGGGCACATATCCTTCAATTTTAATGGTATGAGGGTGTTCTTGGACATTTTGGAAAGCTTAAAGAGTCCTCTAAACAACCCCACTGGTTTCATGTCCATATCATTTACCAATCTCAAGTTATGCCCTTTTGAAATTGTTGACTTTTGGTTGACTTTCAAAAGGACCTATAATGTCTTAGCTCATACCTTCCAAATGAAGCATTTTTGGGCTTGGCTTGTGAGACACAAAGTTGTAGAGAATTCAATTTCCTTCAAAATTAGCTTTTAGTGGAGACTTGGTGATGAAGTATGTGAAAGTTATGGCTGGTCAAAGTTCAGTTGACTTTTACTAAGGAAACCCTAATTTAGAAACTCCTGATTCTTGATGATCTGAAATCTCCTTGATGAATCATGATCAACCCTTGATCAAATGATGAATTTTACCTCATATACTTGATGTTGGCAAAAAATCATGAAGTTTGACTTTGGTTTGACCACAGTTGACCTCAGTTTGACTTTTTAATTGCTTTGACTGATTTTGACTTATCTGATCATTTGACTGAGCAAATTTCTGAGAAAAGTCTTGAAACTGGTCATGGGGGTTCTTATACACATATAAGATGTTAAGAAGCTCACTTGAAGTCTTGGAAGTTTATTTAGCCTGATTAAAGTCAAAACCCTAGTTTTGGATGCACTGCTTAGGAGGTGCATTGTCTGGGGGATTTGTCAACTCTTCTGGCCAATTGTGAACTTTGTGAACCTTGTGAACCATCATAAAATGTCTTGTGAACCTCATGGGAGGTATTGTGAACCTTGTGAACCTCATAAAGTATCTTGTAGACTTCATGAACCTCATGAAAGGTCTTGTAAGCATTGTGAATCTTGTGAACCTTGTGAACTTCATAAAGTGACATGTAGACTTCATGAACCTCATGAAAGGTCTTGTAAACATTGTGAATCTTGTGAACCTTGTGAACCTTCTTAGCACACAAAGTCTTGTATTGTGAGGGAAAATTTTGGGGTGCAACATTTGCGTCACTGCGTTTTTTGCTTTACGAATTTGCGTTTTGAATTTTCGTTTTCAGGTGTGCTTATTGCTCGTGCGAGAAGCGTGCGGATGAAACTCGTGTGAAACTTGGGCCTGCTGCGGTTGTAAGCTTGTGTTGTTTTTGTTTGGCTTCGGCGCGGGATGCGTGTGAATTCGTTGGGCCTGTGTGAGGCTGGCGTTGGCAAAAGCTGATGGGAAAAGTTGGGCTTGGATGCTGTAAATGCTTGGGCGTTGAGCTTGAGGATGCGGCTGAAATGTGGAAGCTGGTGCGCGGGACTGAGGCTTGTGCTTGCGGATGAGAGGCTTGGCAAGGCTTGTATTGGCGGCTTGATGAAATTGCTTGTATTGTTTCGTTTTGCAGCTGGATTTGATAGGCTTGGGCGAAGGATTGGCTTGCATATTGTTGTTGTCATGCTGGTTGTGGTGTACGGAAGAAATATTGGAAAGGCTGGCTGAATTTTGTTGCACGCGCGGTGTGAAGTGAGGCTTGTGGAAGGAGGCTTTGTGGGGCCAGCTTGGGAATGTGAAGGCTTGGAGTCTTTGCTTTGGTTTTTTCACATGTGTAACTTTTTAGAAAACAAATAAAAAAAACAATTGACTTAAATCAATGTTTTTATTATTTATATTTCTAAAACTTATTACAAAATGGATTATATAATATATGGTCTTAAAGAAAAAAAAAACAATTGGGCTTATTATATTAATTGGGAATGATTAAAAAGAAGATAATAAAAAAATGGATTAAAAGATACATATAAAAAAAAGGAATAATTGGGAATTGGATTAAGAAGTAATTGGAAATGGTTATTTGCAAAGGGAATCGGAAAAAAAATTAGAATTTGGAACTTTTGTGAATAAAAGAAATGGATAATCGGGTAATTGAACTAAAATAGGTTATTGAAGATTTGGATAAAATGGTTTAATCAAGAAATGGATAATGGATGGAACTTAGTTTTCAAGCCCACAACAGATCCTGATCTTTCTTGCACAAGCCACTGATGAAAAATGAAACACAACCAACACAGCCCCACTGAATATTTCAGAACGTAAACCAACTATCATCTGAAAACTGTCTGATTACATGCCCTGATGATTCGAAACCAAATTGAGGAAAATAAATCCTCAGATGAATCGTTGATGAACTGATGAACCGATGAACTGATAAACACTGAAGATTCAAACCAAACTTCGCACAAAAACAATGCATGATAACTGATGACTTTCACACTCAACACCACCTGAACTTTTGAAAACGCATTGTCCGAGAAATGAGCCATTGGCACACATAACTTGCAGTCGAACAATTTTCTAATAGTTTGACCAATATTAGGTCAAACATCCATTTGAATTGAATTGTGACTGAACAAACGCATCTGAATGAAATTACTGCCCTGTCTTTGAAAACCTGCAACACAGAGAAGAAGAAGAACACTGCAACATATTTTTTGTATTTTGGTTAGAAGTCAATAAATATAAATAACTATAAAGAAATAAAAACAATGGTGATCCCCTGCAAAGCATAGACCCACATCTGAGAAGAAACTCGAAAGCCAGTGCGATCTTGTTTGTATGCAAAATGCAGATGAAATGCGAAACAATCTTAGGGCAAAAATTAGGGTGTTACAGCATCCAGGTTCTTCGAAGATGTATCAAGACTTGAAGAGGGAGTATTGGTGGTCCAGAATGAAAAATGACATTGCGGTATTTGTGTCAGAATGTGCGGTGTGTCAGCAAGTGAAGATTGAGCACCAAAGACCAGGTGGATTGTTACAACCTTTGGATATCCCAATTTGGAAATGGGATAGTATCTCTATGGACTTTGCGGTAGGTTTACCGAGTACTCAAGGTGGATATGACTCTGTTTGGGTGATTGTGGACCGACTAACGAAATCTGCGCATTTCTTAGCCGTGAAGACTGCATATAAGGCAAGTCAGCTTGCAAGGTTGTTTATTGGTGAAATTGTGAGATTGCATGGTGTTCCGTCCAGTATTGTATCGGATAGAGATCCGAAGTTCACTTCGAGATTTTGGAAGGTGTTCCAACAAGCCATGGGTACGAATTTGCGTTTGAGTACTTCTAATCATCCTCAAACGGATGGTCAGACGGAATGTATAATTCAAACGATGGAAGATATGTTGAGAGCATGTGTTTTGGAAAGTAAAGGAAGTTGGAAAGAACTTTTGTCGTTGATAGAATTCTCTTACAACAACAGTTATCATGCGAGTATCGAAATGGCTCTGCATGAGGCTTTGTACGGAAGAAAGTATAGAACACCATTGTGTTGGTCGGAAGTGGGTGAAGACAAGATTTTAGGACCGGAGATTATTCAAGAAACTATGGAAAAGATTCGTATGATTCGAGAAAAGATCAAACAAGCCCAAGATCGTCATAAGATTTATGCTGATAAACGAATGAGGCCTTTGGAATTCGATGAAGGCGATCATGTATACTTGAAAGTTACTCCAAGATTAAGATTGAAAGGACCGTTTAAGTCGGGTAAGTTAAGTCCGAGATACGTAGGACTGTATCAGATTCTAGAAAGGATTGGTGAAGTTGCCTACCGTTTAGCCTTGTCGCCCTCTCTATCGGAAATGCATGATGTTTTTCATGTATCCCAACTTCGTAGGTTTGTTCCTGATCCTCTTCAGCCTATTTTGCCGGATTCTATCGAAATAGAAGCGGATTTGACCTTCGAGCCCCAACCGAGCCGTATTGTTGGGAGAAAAACCAAGGTGTTAAGGAATAAAGAGATACCACTAGTTAAAGTGCAATGGGACGAGACGCATCCGGGAGATGCTACGTGGGAGATGGAATCAGAGATGCAAGAATCATATCCTCACCTGTTCAGGTAATCCTTTAAATTCGTGGACGAATTTTATTTAAGGGGGGAGGATGTAATACCCCGTATTTTATTTAAAGCTCTGAATAATATTAGTTGGTAATAATATTATTCCGGACTACTCTAAGAAATTTTAACGGAACTAAATAGAGTAATCCACAAGATATTATTTTATTAATTGATATTAGCTGACTCAGAGGTTTTATAAATATCGGATTGAGAGACATTTTTGGATACTCTCTAATTTTTGACCCATTGGTAAAAATATAAGTTTTATGTATATATATATATATATATATATATATATATATATATATATATATATATATATATATATATATATATATATATATATATAGAGAGAGAGAGAGAGAGAGAGAGAGAGAGAGAGAGAGAGAAAGAGAGAATGAGAGAAAAAAGAAGTTAGTAAGAAAAAGGAAAATAGAAAGGAAGAAAGAAGAGGAGAAGAGAAGAAGAAGAGAGAAAAACCCCAAAAGCTTCATTTCCTCATTCTCGATCATCCGTCCGTCGAATCGACTCAATCTTTCCGCCAATCTTCATCTCTCGAGGTGGGTTCTTAGTTAGAAACTTTTATCTTTGATTTTGGTTGAGTTTTAGAGATTTTGTGGTTTAGGGTTTATTTGGAAAATCTAAGAAAATCGAAAGTTTAACGGTTAAAACTCGAGTAAAACTTAACTAAAATACTCATATGATGTTTATGAACATGTTTGGTTATTTTTTTCTGCATTGGTTGATGTTTGGAGTTGAATGTGGGTTGGAATGATGAATTCCCGTAAGCCTAAGAATTTCCTGAACTGGTATAGTTCGCTCAGCGAGCAGCCCTCACTCAACGAGAGTTCTAGGAGGTTTTTCGCTCAGCGAGAAGGAGCTCGCTCAGTGAGACCTGTAGGTTCCAACTTTGGTATTTAATTCGTAACTTCTGATCCGGGTATCCGTTTTTAGCGTTCCCTATATCGTTTTGAAGCTAATGGCATAATCTATCTTTTGAGATCAAGAAACATTATTTTTGAGCCGACTTTTACCCGACTTTTTCAAATGACCAAAACTTGATAAAATGGAAAGTGTGAGTTAATGGAAATAGAGAAAGGTACTACTTGAGAGGTATCTAGGTTCCCCTTAAACTCGAATGAATCATGAATTATGTTTTGTTTTAGGAACCTCCGTAAGGTCTTGTGTAAGTCTTATTGTGGTTACTGTGTGTTTCACTAGAGCATCCGTAAGGACTTGAGGTACCCGTTGTGTATACATCGGCGTTGATTTGAGATGTGTATACTATAAGTCCTCCGTAAGGTCTTGAGTAAGCCTTGAGGTGGGTTGTCCTTAGTCCCACGTGAAGCATCCTTAAGGACTTGAGGCAAGTGATATGCTAGTTATGTGTCAATCTTGAGTAAATCTTGAGGTGGATTACCTTTAGTCCCACGTGAAGCATCCGTAAAGATTGAAGAGCGTGCTATGTTAATCCCTTTGTAAGGTCTTGTGTAAGTCTCAATGTGGTTACTATGTGTTTCACTAGAGCATCCGTAATGAGGTAGATGATGGGGCGAAGACGTGATGTGTCTAGCGGTATCTGAACTGCAAGTGCACAGCCTATCGCAATAGTAATAAAAAGATGCCGAACCCACATGGACTTTGTAATCACTCTAGTGCTAGAAGGTCTGCTAGTTTAGCTAAGGCGGAAATTTGTCACGATTATGGTTTTAAGGATTAAAAACGGGAACTAAAGTTAATTAAGGAAATAATGAGAAGGCGGTCGGTATGTAATTATATTAACCTATGCGGGTCAATCTAGCCTAAGCTTATAAAGATGTTTCACTTAAATAATTCTGTAGAGATTACCAGTTTAAAAACCCTCGACTCACACTCTCGTGGTCTTATCTCAGATCTTACTCCTAAAGCCTTATGTCTGCTCTCGCTAGCCCATAAGTGTTTAGAAAATAATTTTTGAAAACTTAATAAGTCTAATTCGTTTTAAAGCGCTCTCGCTGTATTTAAATCAAATGTCTAACTTTAGCTATCCGGTTAAAATCTCACACTCTCGTGGTCTCGACCTAACCTATTTCAATTCTCTTACTCTCGTAACAAAAAGCTTGATTTTAATTATAAAAAGTTACAGCCAGAATATAAGTTCGTAATTGTTTTTAGCTTAGATTCGATTTATCCGTTTTGGTTGCTTTATTACATACCGACTCGATTAACTTAGCTACTCATATTTATTAAACCAACAGACAGATACAAAATGAAATTAATAAATATTAAAGCATGAATTATATAATAATAATAGAAACTTAACATAAATAAAAAAATAAACTCAATATAAATTGCAAAACAAAAACCTGAACAAATGAATTCTTAGGCTCCTTCTTCCACAAATCGGCAAGCTTGGAGCATCGGAATCGAAAAATAAAATACTAAGTTCTGAGGCTTAAAGAAATTAAATTTAGATAACAATTTCCTAATGTTGGAAATTGTTATTAAATGGTTTGGAAATAAAAAGGAAAAACACAGCAAGAACAAAAACTGGAAAATAAATTGGGTTGTAAAAACGGCAGAGCTTCCGCATAAAAATTCAATATAAAACTCTGTACTTTCTTCATTTGATTCTTTGGTATTTATAGAAGAGGATTTTGGCAGTTGAAGAGTTGGAGCGTGGGCTTCGGTGCTTCCGTTTTGAGAGAATCCAGGAGAACATGGTTTACTGGCGTTGCTGAAGTTGAGAGAAAGTAGGAGTCTCTGAAGACTCTTTCTCTTCGTTGCACGTTCTAAATTCTATTCAAATAAACTAATTAACTTTTGCTTGTCACGTTCGTGACATGGTGTAATGGTCAGATTTCCTCATATTAGTGCGTCACGGTCGTGACATTGGTGTAACGGTCGTGAGACCTCTAATTAGCGCGTCATGGTCGTGAGGCAGTTGTGACGACCGTGAGAGCAACAAAATATGCAGCTTTTAGCAGAATTGATTTCTTCCTTTTTTTTCTTGCTAATTTTTGTTCCTTTTGATCTTTTTCTCATAATTTGGCTCTAGACATGTTATACCTGCAATGTGACATAAAAACTCGAAACAATCGGGAGTAAAAAGGATCAATGTATGATAAAACGGACTAAAAACATAGTAATAATGCGATACGATTTCTCGTTATCAAACTCCCCCATACTTAAACCTTTGCTTGTCCTCAAGCAAATAGTCAATTGAAAAATGATCGGACAATCTTCATCAGACGCATACACATAACATACCATACGAGAAGTCATTTAGTTAGATAAACCGATACTAGAGTAGAACACTAATGATACACTAATGACACAAGCAACAAGCTAAGTCGTAGACTTCCCTTTAAACGAAACTGTCGCTCCCGAGGATTTCCATCCTGGTACAAACGCGAAAGTGGCGCGGAAAAAGAATAGAGTCGCCAGCCATGCATTTTTATCCCGAAGAGAGGGAATGGTAATGCTGCACAAACCAGAAGAAAGAAAGAGAAGGACACGGGTCCTGCGAACCAAAGAGACTGGGATCGGGAGTCGGTTATGACCTGGGAAGGTATTAGCACCCCAGATCATCCGCCGTACCCGACGGGATCCACGCTTGCAAGAGAAACTGTTTCAAAGGGTGAGGGTATGAAAGATGCAGCAAAAGAAAATGAAAATGAAAAGAAACTAGAACTGGAAAAGAACTGAAATAAGAAACAAAGAGAAAAAATGTAGGGAAAATAAAGATTGTGCTCGAACGGGCCCTACCCCGCTGCCTACGTACCTCATCGGGATAATGAGGATCAGAGACGCCGTAGTTCCCCTAACTAGGGGTACTAAAAGGAAATTGCTTGAATTAAGGCTTGAACTGCCTATGCCATTGCTCAGGTGTTGCAGGCTCGGACGACGAGTGCGTAACCGTCTTGCAAAATGACAAGTAGGAGCAAGTTCGCGGACGGAGCGAAGGAGATGAGAAAAGAATTCCCGAAGGAAAAACGCTTATTGTTTGTTTGGTGTTTTTTAGAAGCTTTTATGAGTGTGTCGCAAGTAAGTGAACTCAAGCTCTTATCAATGGAATGTGCACTTGTCACTACATTCCAAGATGGAATAATAGGACAAGCACACTCAAGTAAGGAGAAGATCCCCAAAACTTGAACCCAAAGATTAGGGCATAAGCTCACTAACTTGCTTAATTATTAAGTGTTTTTGGTTATTTACATGAAGAAGTGTTTTTTTAGGCTTTTCTTTTATGAAGAAGATACCTTGATCAGACTTGTGCATCACAAGGCAAACTTGTACTATCCCAAGATGGGAAGACTACAAGCATACCTCATGGAATAAGGCTATGGATCAATGCATCGCTTCACATTTATTAAAGGTGTTTTTTAGAGTTATGAGATGAGAAGAGAAAGAGAACCAAAAAGATCATAAAGGTAAAATGCTAAAGGGGAACTAAAATAATCCTAAGTGTTAACATGCATGGATGATCCTAGGTTTGTGAGGTCTACTATCCTAATGAAGAAGAGAAGAAGAAGATAGAAGAAGGGATGAGAAAGGCCTAAGCCCAACAACAAAGGGTTAGTAACATAAACAAAAGAGGAAAGATGAAAAGTTGAAATGTGGATAAACATCCACACTTCTCTTACCATGAGCCCCTGAAATGTTAGCAAAAATCCAGCAAATTTACCAAGAAACAATCATGGGATCAATCATGCTCAAAGGTACTTGAAAACAAAAATCAAACAATCATGCCAACATTACAAATACACGACTTACGCGTCGAGAACATGAAAGCATACATCAAACAGCAAGCAAACCACCTTAAAACATCATGATTAATGATCATACAATGAGTCATGGCAATTAGCACAAGCAAAGGGATCAAACAAACTCAAAACAGCCCTGAAAAACCATTCTGCATCAGTGTTAACCGGTTAACCATATGCGTTAACCGGTTAACCAGTCAAAACCTGCACAAAACACGCACAGAAACAGGGCGTTAACCGGTTAACCATATGCGTTAACCGGTTAACACTGTAAAAACAGCAGCAAATTCCTGCAGAAACAGCATTTCAAAAACAGCTTATTCAAATAAGCTGCACCAGACCAGCACTCAATCACACATGGAAAAATAGATCAATGCACATCAATCCATAACATTATGCTCACGAACAATAACAATCGGATCCGGATACCAATCAACCAATCAATTCATGCAACACAATCAATTACACAAACACATGGTGGATCTAAAGCACAAGCAATGCAAATAAGCTAAAAATAGAGTCGGATCTGAAATCAACCAACCTACAAAGCGGAGGTATGCTTTGGTAATTGTTGATTATGCTGAAAATGATAGATCTCACGCGAAACTTCAAAGATCCGATGCTAAGCTCCACACTCTATGCAAAATAAATGCAAGATCAAGCTCTTGATGCAGAATTTTGATCCAAAAGCACTTCTAGATCCCAAACCAGATCTGAATCACCAATTAAACCAGCAAAAAGATGCAATGAAACTATGGATGGAGGTCTAGTTCCAAGATCTACACACCTCAAGGCAAGGTTGTGTGATCTTCAAAGAGGAACTTTGAGTGATTTGGAAAATTGGGAGAGAAAAGTGAGAGAATTGTGAGTGAGAGCAATGAAAATTCAGAAAATGAGAGTGAAAAATGAGTGAGAGCCCCCTTGGTTTGGAGAGAAATGGAATATATATGGTTTAGGGTTGGGGCCCAAAATCTTGGTTTGGGATCCAAAAAGTATGGCTTGGTAATGTGATTAGGTTTTAGGGTTGGAAAGAGGTTTGGATACATGCTCTAGATCCTTCTCAAATTCAATTTTAATTCAAATGAATAAAAATCAGAAAATTGGAAAATGGGGCCAAAACACACATGCTGAAAATGCTGCTGGAAATTCAAATTTCGCAGCTGTTAACCGGTTAACCATATGCGTTAACCGGTTAACGCATGCAAAATTTGAATTTCCCCCCTTTTGGTGGGAAACTTCAAAAATGATGCCGGCGCCCGCCATTTCAAGCTGATCTTGATCCTTTCTTTCTTTTTAAGCTTTGAACCTGATACAGAACTTGTGCAGAGTGATCCTGTGAAATTTTTGCCTGGTCACCATGCTCTCGATTTTTATCTGTGGTGCTTCGAACTTTCCAGATGGTTGGTCATATGCCTTATGCTAGAACATGTGAGTGTTATGCCTCATTTTTCTATGCAAAAATGCTAAGAATATGGTATGCTCATGATGATTATGATATGATATGATGCTTAAAATGAAGAGGGCAAATTTGGGGTGTTACAGCTGCCCCTATTCAATCAACTGTTAATCTGAAAAGGACGATGGTACGGACTATCGACCGTTCAAGATAAACTGTGATTGAATACCAAGAAGACCAGAAATTTGCACTCTGACGAAGAATGCAACACCGGGCAATAAACCCGACCAGATGACGCTCTGGGAACTGCAGGGGAGAAAGAAGCGAACGAGCTTCTTCCAAGTTGGAAATGATATCTGAAATAAGAACAAATTGACAGACGAGTCTTCAAACAATCCCGTGACGCCAGGAGCTGGACAGACGAGTCCTCAAAACACTGCAATACGACAATCTGAGACAGACGAGTCTTTGAATGACCTGTGACGCCAGGTGCAGAGAGCGAACGAGCCCTTAAAGAACTTCAAAGTATCCTGAGATAGACGAATCTCCTTCACTAATCCTTACGCAGATAAGTGGAATAAGACGGACGGGTCTTCTTCGGATAACTCTTACGCAGGCTCCGGAAATGCATATAAGTCTGTGGGATAGACATGCAACCAAGGTAGACGAACCTTCTTCATATATTATCCGCGGATATATGGCATAAGACAGACGAGTCTTCTGAGCAAACCTGTTACGCCAGGTGCAGCTACCATAATTGGTGCTTGAGACGGACGAGCCTCCTTCGGATTTACCTGTTACGCCAGGGCCGGTAATCATTTTGACATTTAATTCCCACTGTCAGGATTTTAAACCTCTTCAATACAGACGAGTATTGGATGATCATCAAGAGAACACAGACGAGTGCCAATAGTCAATGATACAGACGAGTATCAGACGATGATCTGAGAAACACAGACGAGCGTTTCAGGCGATGATACAGACGAGTATCAGCCACTGGTATAGACGAATACCAGAAATTCAAATACAGACGAGCATTTGAAGTAGTCACAGCATTATCAGGATAAATAGCAAATCTTCACATACAGATGCAAGCTAGCACAGACGAGTGCTGAGGATGATACAGACGAGTATCCAAGCAAAGCAGACGAGCTTCAGAACACAAACAACTTCCGGGGAATAAAAGCAGACGAGCTTCAAACAAGCACAGACGAGTGCCGGGTCGTTGCAGACGAGCAGTAGCGGAGAATACATATCAAGGCACAGACGAGTGCAGCGAAGGATCCCATACCGAACACAGACGAGTGCTGGGAGGTTGCAGACGAGCAACAACAAATATCATATCAGAACACAGACGAGTGTAAAAGGGTTGCGGACGATGCTGGGGACATTTCCAAGCACAGACGAGTGCTGGGATTTGCAGACGAGCAAACAACAACGGATACAATCAAGCACAAACGAGTGTTGAGGAGTTGCGGACGAGCAACAGATGAGCAACAGGCACGGACGGGCGCCGAGCAACCTTCAAAGGAGTAACAAGCACATATGAGTGCTAAAAGATGCGGTCGAGCATCAAATAAAGATGCGAGCACGGACGAGCACTGGGCACTTCTTAGGGAATACGCCTCAAATAAAGAGGAATGACATGCACGGGCGAGTGCTGCAGGGATGCGGACGAGCACCAAATGAAGATACGCGCCCCAACGAGTACAGGCAACTTTGCTGGGGAGAGAAAACTTCAAAGACTAACAAGCACGGACGAGTGCCGAGAGCTGCGAATGGTCATCGAACAAAGATGCTAGCACAGAAGATTGCTGGGGAGTACCTCAAATAAAGAGGAAACTGCCGGGGAAAAGGCACGGACGACTGCCGGGGAATACCTCAAATACAGAGGAATCTGCTGAGGAAAGGGCACGGACGAGTGCCGGGGAATACCCCAAATAAAGAGGGATCTGCTGAGGAAAAGGGCACGGACGAGTGCTGAAAGAGGATGGGCATCAAATAAAGATGCGAGCACAGATGAGTGCTAATAGATATAGACTCTATTGGAGAAAGCAAACGAGCAATACCACCGAGCTAACACATACAGGTGTTGAAAGATGCAAACGAGCAGCAATAAAACATGATACATTATTGCTGGGGATAACTCCGCTTAAAGACAACACATACAAGTGTTGAAGATTGCAGACGAGCAACAAACGGATGCCTGATCGGCAATAAGAGATACGACTCTGCAGGGTAATCCAAGTCAAGAGGTCTGGATACACATTCTGACTGAGGTGATGAATACCTGGCTGCATCATCAAATACCCAAAGTACGGCAACTTTGCTGGGATTATATTTCACTGACGGAAGCGAAAATCAAATATGACCCCTGTGGGAACAGGAACATCCTCAGACTTGGCTGGAGAAGCTTCTTGGGCAAACACTCTGACTGGGGAGAGCATCTGATAACTCAAGACTCTGAGGGGATATCAGGCTTTCAGGTACCTGATAGGCATACTCTGATGGGGATAATGGACTACTAATTCCATCTTTGATGATGTCAGGCTTTCTGGCACCTGCTGGGTATACTCCGCTGGGGAAGAATGAAATGCTACTTCACTGGGGAAGAAAAGCTTGCTTGGGCGGCTGTCAAGACTTGCTTGGAGAAAAAATCTCTGCTGGAGATGCCAGTCTTCAGATACCTGCTGGGAAAGGAAATCTCTGCTTGGGGGATACCCTACTGGGAAAGTACTCTGCTGGGGAGGTACTCCGCCGGGGAATATTAAATCGCTTGAGAGAATGTGACGCCAACCTGCAACCTGCAACAACAGAACACACCCGCGTGTCCCTGGGATTTGCATGGAATGATCGGTTCATCCATCGTCACCCGACGCTCAAAGAGGGTTACAGTTTCCCTGCATGTCAGTTTTCTTTTCAAAATTATCACCATGTTTAGATGCAATGCTATTTTTGCCAAAAATTCAGGACATTTTGTAAACAAAAATAAACACACACAGCTTTTTGACTGAATATTATTTTTATTGAATGGCCTCTGAATAGGCAAAGATTTACATCAGGAAGCAACCACCTGGAAAGAGGTAGCCACTATAAAATTGAGAAAAGAAATTATCCTAATGGCAACGTACGCGGCATTCCAAGGAGTTCCATTTCTGCTATGACCTGCATGTCTTCAAGACTCTCCATTCTGTTTTGGCTTTCTGAGAGGACAAGGGGACTGCTTCCTATCCTTCCGGTATTGTCAAACTGTACAAAACGATGACGTGGTTCAGATAACTCGGATCACAGTTGTTCGCTTATTCCCTTATTTTGCGTGGATCGCCCTCTCGGGTTTTCAATCCACCGGGATACCCTTTTTTGCCTGAGCTGTCCAATGCGGCTTTTCAACTCAGCGGGTGTACATTTTTTTATTCATTTCCCTAATTTTTGCCCGAGCTTTTTTATTCTGTTTTTAGCTCGCCGGGATGCCCTTTTCTTGCCTGGACTTACATTCTGTTTTGTGTCCAGCGGGTCTCTTTATGCGAAGTATTTTTTAACTGCGTCCGAGTTAACAGGGGATGGGAAATCTTCTCCATCCATAGTGGTGAGCATCAGCGCTCCTCCTGAGAATACTTTCTTCACTATGAATGGTCCTTCGTAGTTCGGGGTCCACTTGCCCCTGTTATCTGAACCTGGAGGAACGATCCTCTTCAATACAAGCTCTCCCACTTGATACTCTCGAGTACGTACTCGTTGATCGAATGCCCGCTTCATTCTCCTCTGATAAAGCTGACCATGACAGATAGCCGCTAACCTCTTTTCCTCAATTAGACATAGCTGATTGTAACGAGCACGCACCCATTCAGCCTCATCCAGTTTGACATCCATCATCACGCGCAGTGAGGGAATCTCTACTTCAACAGGCAGGACTGCTTCCATGCCGTACACTAGAGAGAAGGGAGTTGCCCCTGTTGATGTCCTGACCGACGTTCGGTACCCATGCAAAGCAAACGGTAACATCTCATGCCAATCCTTGTAGGTGACAACCATTTTCTGCACAATCTTCTTGATATTCTTGTTAGCTGCCTCTACCGCACCATTCATCTTTGGTCGGTAAGGAGAAGAATTGTGATGCTGTATTTTGAAGTCCCGACATAAGTCTGCCATCATCTTGTTGTTGAGATTAGAACCATTATCAGTAATGATCCTTTCGGGTACTCCATATCTGCATATGATGTCTCTTTTCAGAAATCTTGCCACCACTTGACGAGTGACATTGGCATAAGACGCTGCTTCTACCCACTTGGTAAAGTAATCAATCGCGACCAGAATGAAGCGATGACCGTTCGAAGCAGTTGGCTCGATCTTCCCGATCATGTCAATGCCCCACATAGAGAAAGGCCAAGGAGATGACATGACATTCAGCGGGTTAGGAGGAACATGCACTTTATCTGCATATATTTGGCACTTGTGGCATTTACGAGCGAATGAACAACAGTCTGCATCCATTGTCATCCAGTAATACCCTGATCTCAGCAGTTTCTTTGCCATGGCGTGCCCTCCTGCATGGGTACCAAAAGATCCTTCATGGACTTCCTGCATCAACAGGCTTGCTTCGTGTCTATCCACGCATCTGAGCAAGACCATGTCGAAGTTCCTCTTGTACAAAACCCCGTCTGTGTTCAAGAAGAAACTAGCAGCAAGTCGTCTCAAGGTCTTCTTGTCTTTGGAAGATGCCCCTGTTGGGTATTCTTGCTTCTCCAGGAACAACTTGATATCAAAATACCAAGGTTTCTCGTTAGACACGGCGTCTACAGAGAAAACATAAGCCGGAGAGTCAAGCCTGGAGATGTCAATTCTGGGCACAAAATTCCAACATAGGACTTTAATTGACGAAGAGAGAGTGGCCAAAGCATCGGCAAATTGATTTTCGTCGCGTGGTATGTATTTTAGTTCAACTGTCGTGAAGAATGTCAACAGTTTTCTAGCATAATCCCTGTACGGAACTAGATGCTCTTGATGTGTGTACCACTTGCCGGTAATTTGGTTAATGACGAGGGCTGAATCTCCGAATATATCGAGGTTCTTGATCCGAAGATCAATTGCCTCCTCTATTCCCATTATACACGCCTCGTATTCCGCTTCATTGTTGGTGCAGCCAAAAGTAATTTTGGCAGCGAAGGGTAAATGAACACCTTCAGGAGTAATGAGTACGGCACCAACTCCACGACCATTGATATTGACAGCCCCATCAAACATCAACTTCCATTTGGATTCAGGGTCAGGCCCCTCCTCCGGAAGTGGTTCCTCATAATCGTTTGTTCTGAGGTACATGATGTCCTCATCAGGGAAATCAAATCTCATCGGCTGATAGTCATCCTCAAGAGGTTGCTGAGCAAGGTATTCCGACAATACACTTCCTTTGATGGCTTTCTGAGAAGTGTACTGGATGTCGTATTCAGTTAAAATCATCTGCCACCTAGCAACCCTTCCGGTCAATGCTGGTTTCTCAAAGATGTACTTGACGGGGTCCATCTTGGAAATGAGAAGTGTGGTATGGGTCAACATATACTGCCTCAGTCGGCGAGCAGCCCATACCAAAGCGCAGCAAGTTTTCTCGAGCAGTGAGTATCGGGATTCACAGTCGGTAAACTTTTTGCTAAGGTAATAAATGGCATACTCTTTTCGACCAGACTCGTCATGTTGGCCGAGCACACACCCCATCGACCCTTCTAGCACGGTCAAGTACATGATTAACGGTCTCCCCTCCACTGGGGCATCAGAATTGGAGGCTCCTGCAAATATTCCTTTATTTTGTCGAAAGCTCTTTGGCAATCATCATTCCACCTGACCGTCTGCTCTTTTCTTAGCAGTTTGAATATCGGTTCGCACGTGGCAGTTAGGTGAGATATGAACCGAGAAATGTAGTTCAATCTACCTAAGAACCCGCGCACTTCTTTTTCTGTCTTTGGTGCAGGCATATCTTGAATAGCTTTCACTTTAGCAGGATCTACCTCAATTCCTCTTTGACTTACAATGAAACCCAGCAATTTTCCGGAACGCACCCCGAAAGTGCACTTGTTCGGATTCAACCTCAATTTGTACTTGATCAATCTGTCAAACAGCTTCTTCAAATTAACCAAATGCTCCTCTTCGTCTTTGGACTTTGCAATCATATCATCCACATAACATTCGATCTCCTTGTGGATCATGTCATGGAACAACGTGACCATCGCCCGCTGATAAGTTGCCCCAGCGTTCTTCAAACCGAAGGGCATGACCTTGTAGCAGAATGTTCCCCACGGGGTAATGAACGTTGTCTTCTCCATGTCTTCCGGCGCCATTTTTATCTGATTATAACCGGAGAATCCATCCATGAAGGAGAATACTGAGAATTGAGCAGTACTGTCGACCAACACATCGATGTGTGGCAACGGAAAATCATCCTTCGGGCTTGCTCTGTTCAAATCTCGATAGTCAACGCACATCCGGACCTTGCCGTCCTTTTTAGGCACTGGTACGATGTTAGCTACCCAAGGTGGGTAACTAGTCACGGCAAGGAACCCGGCATCCCACTGCTTCTGTACCTCCTCTTTAATCTTCATCGCCATATCCGGGCGAGTTCTTCTCAACTTTTGCTTTACAGGAGGACAGTCTTCCCTCAGGGGTAGCTTATGCATCACGATGTCGGTATCCAACCCTGGCATATCTTGATATGACCAAGCAAAGATATCTACATACTCTCTCAACATACTGATCAGCTCTTGTTTGACATCGGCCCGCAGATTGGCTCCTATCTTGATTTCTTTCTTTGCATCTTCACTGCCAATGTTGATGGTCTCAATCTCTTCTTGATGAGGCTGAATAACTCGTTCCTCTTGTTTCAACAATCTGACCAATTCTTCAGGGAGGTCACAGTCTTCCTCAACCCCTTCATCAGCTTGGTAGACTGGATTATCAAAGTCATGCATAGTCATAGCAGGAACGTTATCCGTGGAATCCGGATGATCAATACTGCACAAATGATGTGCTTATTCAGAATCTGCTTATTTTGAAAAGAGACGCTAACACAAAGCAAAAAAGTGAAAAAAACACATTGCCATTTTTATATTGTTTTTTGTGAAAAAGTTTAAAAACAAAGAAAGAGAGCACAAATTGTCTGAAAATGTCCTTTTATTTCATGGCAAAAATAACGATGCAATACAAAACATGGTGGCCCAGTACAATGGATCCAAACATCTTGGGCAGAATGCTGGATTTGACAATGCAGTATGCTAATAAAAGGAAACAAAACAATTACTTTGAGAGCCAGGTGACTTGAACAATGTCCTCAGCAGACCAATTTCCTAGCTCCTCGCCGGGTGCACACGGGCGGATCCAATTGTTGTCCCAGTCTCTGCCACTATCCCCGTCTTGGCTTGTCGTACAGATTTGATCGCGGTCGAGCAACCCAGCACTTGTGAATGAGATAGCTTTACCACTCTGAATAGACCCCCCAGGCTGATACCCTAAGCCAAATTTGTCATCCTTCTTTTCCACCTCCAGTAGCTTGCCCCAGCCTTGGGCATTGCCTGATTGGACAGCCTCTTTTGCTTCCCGGTAAGAATGAATTGACGTGCCTTCGTTGTTTTTCTTCACCGGAGTCAAGATACTGACATCTGCCTCAAAAGCTTGGCACAAAGTCTCGTGAATTTCTCCGTCCATTTCCACATATTTAAATGTCGACAGGTGGCTGACGAAAATATCTTCTTCCCCGCAAACTGTGATGACCTGGCCGTCCACCACATACTTAAGCTTCTGGTGTAAAGTTGAGGTGACAGCTCCAGCTGCGTGTATCCACGGTCTGCCCAACAAGCAGCTATACGCAGGCTGGATATCCATGACATAGAAGACACTCTTGAAGACTTGAGAGCCTATCTTAACAGGCAACTCAACCTCTCCGAAAACTGATCTTCTTGAACCATCGAAAGCTCTAACCACCAAATCACTCGGCGTCAGGATAACCCCATCAATGTCAAGCTTCATCAACGCCTTTTTCGGGAGCACGTTCAACGAAGAGCCTGTGTCCACCAGAACATGGGATAACACAGCGCCCCTGCATTCCATCGTGATATGCAGTGCTTTATTGTGATTTCTTCCCTCCAAAGTAAGATCTCTGTCAGTGAAGCCCAAGCCATGGCTAGCATTGACACTTCCAACAACAGCTTCAAGCTGATTGACCGTAATCTCTTGAGGAACGTAAGCCATTTGAAGTACTTTCAGCAAGGCTTCTCGGTGCGCGGGTGAGCACATCAACAGTGACAAGATAGAAATCTTCGAAGGCGTCTGATTCAGTTGGTCAACCACCTTGTAGTCACTCCTTTTGATGATCTTCATAAACTCCTCTACCTCCTTTTCAAACGTCCCCTGTCCAGCTACAGGAGTATTCGACTCATCATTCACAATCTGCTTTCCTTTGTCTTTTGATGAAGCTTCGGCCTCGGGATCCTTTCTCAATGCAGGGGGAGCAAATAAACGGCCACTTCGAGTAAATCCCCCAACACCTCCTACATTCTCAATGGTCAAATCAGCAACAGGTCTACTTTCCATCTTCTGTCCCGCCACATAGACATCGGAACCATAATGCCACGGAATGGCTCTATCATCATTATACGGCATTGGCCCAGGTACAGTTATAGTCACAGGACTAATCTGAGGAGCGTAAACGGTAACAGGCCCTTGTCGAACGGGCATGTCAGCTTCGTCATAGAAAATAGTAACGGTTGACACATCATCAGCCTCTTCATTACTAATCTTGCTAAATTGCAGAGATCCATCATCAATCAACTCTTGCAAACCCGTCTTCAATTTCTCGCAGCCATTCACAACACTTATACAGTCTTCACAATCGAGAGAACAACCAGGAAATACTTGACCTTTCAACAGTCTCTCTTTCACCACCTTCAACGGCATCTTGACTTCATCAATACTCAGTACCAAACTTAACTTGTCATCACTCTCAACAGCATTAACTCTTGCCCCTCCATGATTAGGTATAGGGTTCGAGTTGATATTCGGTGGTGGTGCAAAGTTGATTGCCTTTGAATCCACGAGATCTTGAACTTTGTGATGTAGCGCCCTGCACTTCTCAGTTGAGTGCCCGGGTGCCCCTGAATGAAAAGCGCATCGCGCGTTGACATCATAACCAGCTGGAAGCTCTCCAGGAGGTGGTGGTGCCAAAGTCCTCAATTGAATAAGGTTCAAATCCAGTAGTCTCGGCAACAAGGCAGCATATGTCATCGGAATAGCTTCAATCACCCTGCTAGCAGGACGAGCCTGCCTTGGCTGATAAGGCCTTTGCTGGTAGTTGGCTCTGGGTTGTTGTTGTTGTTGCTGTTGTTGTGGTGGAGGTAACATTTGTTGTACGGGAGCTGCAGGAATAGTGACAGCAGCCACATGCCCATAAGGTCTTCTGTAACCACGGCCCTGGTTTCGACCGAATACAGCATTGGTCTCACCTTCTCGCCTTCTCGGAGGTCCGCTGAAAGCTTTCCTCGCTCCACTTGAACTACTAGCACCGGGGTCTTGTATCTTCCCCATTTTCAACAGCGTTTCAACCCTTTCTCCCGCAATGACAATATCGTTGAACTTTGTAGCAGAACTTGACGCCAATCTTTCAAGAAATACTCCCTGGAGGGTGCCCATAAACATATCGGCCATCTCATTCTCTAACAGTGGTGGTTGCACCCTGGCAGCTAACTGACGCCACCTCTGAGCGTATTCCTTGAAGCCTTCTTTTGCTGTCTGAGCCATATGTTGCAACTGGGTGCGATTCGGAGCCATATCCATGTTATACTGGTACTGCTTCACGAAGGCCTCAGCGAGATCTTTCCAGCTCTTGACATTGACCCTGCTGAGCTTCATGTACCACTCAAGAGAAGCTCCCACCAAGCTATCCTGAAAGTAATACATCCACAGTTTTTCATCGTCTGTATGCGCAGCAATTCTCCCAACATACGATTGCAGATGGGTCTTTGGGCAAGCAGTGCCGTTGTACTTCTCGAAAGTAGGAACTTTGAACTTATACGGAATTCTGACTCCCGGAACCAAGCCCAAGTCTGTTATATCGAATCCCAAAGAACTCTGGGATTGAATAGCCTTGATTTGCTCGGCCATCTCTTCAAATCTCTTGTTCATTTCGACCCCTTGACCTTCGGTCTCATCAAGCAAAGTGAACTGGTCCTCCTGGTGATCCACATGAATGTTATGCATCCCGTCATTGACTACGGTCGCCCCTGGTTGTATAACCTGAGGTCCAGCCTGTCGTGCACCCGCACCGGCATGATTATCAGCATTAGCAGCAGCAGCAGCGTTTCTGTTCTGATTCTCAACCAACTCTCGCAGCCGTTCTTGATTCTGCCCCATGCCGGTCATTAACGTCATGAAGTTGTCCATTCTCTGCCTTAAGTCTGCCAAATCTGCCTGCATTTGATCCATGGCCCGCTCTCTGTTAATCTTGGTTGGGTATCTGTGCACTGCTGGTCGTTCTCGAACCTTACGAGGAGCTATTGCGCCTGAAACACAAAACCCGTTAGTAATTGATGCGACACCTGCAAAACAGACAAACAGGTTATATGCAATGCAATGCAACTGTTCATGTTCCCAACTTTAAACATTTGGCATGCCCCAGTTCTGGCATCTATCTCGGCAATCACTTTTATCTTTCAAACTTTCTCTTTGATAAGTGTTCAGACATTAGCAGTATCCAGACAAACGAGTCTTGCACATTCAAAACGATAACTTGCACATTAATACTGAGTAGGGACAAACCACTATAGGCTAAAAGTCAGAATACATCCAAGAATATTCCCCGAAGGGTTACAAATCAGTACATAAAGATAAAAGAAATAAAAGCAAGACTCCTACAACAAGCCTGTAGGTAGTCTGAAAAATAAACTAAGCTAAGGACCCCGGCTCTGCCACCTCTGCCCTGCTTTTCTTGACACTTGCTCTCAGCTTGAGCTCTTCGATCTCTTTCCTGGCTTCCTCCAGAGCTAATTGACTTTGGACTAGCTGCTGGGTCCTCTCCCTCCGGATGGCGTGGGCTTGTTCCACTTCCTCTTTCTTGCAAGCCATCTGAATCTCAAAGAAATCTTCCTTCTCTTTGAATTTCTTTTGGTCTTCATCCCTTTGGCCTTTCAGCCAAACAATGGACTGTCGAGCGCTCTTGAGAGTCTTTAAAGTCTCCTTGTGCTTGGCTTCTCTTTGCGCTTCCATCATACCCAATCGATGGAAATGGGCTTCTCTTCCGGCAAAATCTTTCTCTTTGTTTTCCAAGGAGGACTGGAGCTTTTGCAGCTTGTCTTCGACTTCCTTCTTAGCTCTATTAGCCTGATGGTATAAGCTTACCATCTCAACATTCTCTACTCTGACTGCTTGCAGCTGAGCTTCTAGCTTCTTGTACTCCTCCAAGGAAACCGTACTGCTCGGACCTGGTACCTCTCGAGGATAAAGTGGAGCTTCGACTGAAAAAGGCATGAGAACTGCCTCGATATGCCTTTGCAACCATTCAGCATATGGTGGATATGCCTTGGGATCAACTCGGCCGAAGTCCTTCTTCCCTTTCCTTTTCCTGTGATCCCAGGATTGAACTGCTTGTTGGACTAGCTCTCTGTTTCCATCAACAGGAAAATACAAAGATTCAGCAAACATTTCCATCTGAGGAGGATCCTTCAAAGGGTAGCCAAACTGCCTTCTGGCTAATGTCGGGTAGTAACTGATGACACCTTTCCTTCCTAGCAAAGGTACTCCAGCAAACCTCCCGCAACTAACCATCAACTCCTTTCCTAGCAAACTCCTGTCATAACCCCAAGCAATGTCTTCTTCAGTCAATCCCATCAGCCTTCTGGACCATCTCCATTCGTCTCGCATATCCTTGAAGGCACCTGATTTAGGTAACTGTCTAGCGAACCATTCGGCAAACAAAGGAGCACAGCAGACCACTGGACCACCTCTACCTTTCTCGTTTCTGTAATGGACACTAAAATAAAAGTCACCCAATAAAGTAGGCGCCGGATTGCCTTTTGCGAAGATTGAGATCACTTCTAAGCTGACAAACTCTTTCTCTCCGGGAAACAAGCTAGACCCATATACCATCAATGCAAGCAAAGCTCCAAAGTCGTTCCACTTAGCTTCTGTAGCATATTTCTCAGCCTCTGGGATAAGCACGCTCCAGGGTAGACCTCTGCCTTTACTCTCTTGCAAAGCCTTTCTGACTGAAGCAACTGACAACCTACAAACCTTGGCTATGTCTTCATCTTTGAGCACAACCTCTGACCCGTAGAACGGCAATGTCTCTCTGATCGGAATACTCAGCATGCTGGAGATCTCTTCCAATGTCGGAGCTAAGATGTAACCTGAAAGAACAAAGCAACGCAGCAAGGGATCATAAAATTGCAACAAGGTATGCAAGCTGTCCTTTTGGTCTGTAGTAGGCTTGTCCACAAACTTCAGTATCTGGCCATATCTTTTCTTGAAATTTCCTAAGACTTGATCATTCATCAGACCTGCTAACCTCTGAACACTTTTGACTTCCGGCTGAAGAAAGGTGTAATGCACATTCTTTTTCCTTGGATCTCTTTTGATTTCTGCCATGGAGATAAGAATACCAGAACTGGGAACAAATGCGAGCAATGCCCTGAAAAATGGGAAACATAAACAGTTAATGCAAAGAATGATGCAGATGCAATGCAAACATATGACCAACGGGGACCATCTGAACTGGCACACTGACAAAGCCCTCTGAATAACTGGCAATCTCAACAGTTCACTGAGTCACACCCTCTGATAATCACAACCCTCTGATCAGAATCACAGTATCAAGAAATCCAGAATTCCAGGACCATAACTTCGGAACCACAAATCTTATTCACCGGACCAAAGATCATAACTGAACAAATGAGTGTATGTTGAGGTCATGGGTTCCTGCACACCTGTAAACACCCCCCAATCTCACAGGTAAAAGGCTCCGGGTCAGACATCACGGACTCTCAAAGCCGAATAGCAATAATACTTTCACCATCTCCGAGAAATGGCTCATGACCAAATCAGGGAATCGGTTAGGCATTATGTACTACGCAGGGAGGCCTCAGCTGAGTCCGGGAAAAACAAGCATCCCTTATAAGTCCCCAGCTTCAAGTGCTGAAATCGAGAAACAATAGTACATTCAGCCCGTAGGATACAGTACTAATGTCATACGATCAGATGCTTTAACTGAGTTCTTATAAGAGAACCAGGCCATCCTATGCGAGTTCCCAGTGGACCCTCGGGTGCGAATGGGTTTGCCACAAAATGTGGTCTGCCACTGTCACCACTGGAGAGGGTTGTTTCCACAAAAGTTCTCAATGATCGGTCCCCAGCTGCACATAACTGTCAGGGTTATGTAATGAGAGAGGAAGATCCCCAAATCAAGACATTTCCAAGACAATCGCAACCTGGGTGTGGAACTCACTACTACCCTCATGACAAGATCTCATGAGGCCAAAGTGGAACCACGCTAAGTCCTATGGTGCACTCGAGCCGGGTACCTGGCTCACATCTCTCAAGAACCAGTAACTCCCATCCCACCAAAGAAAACCAGTCCAGACAGTCCAGTATAATATATATGATGCGGAAAATAAATACTGAAGACTGTAAATAAAGCTGTAAATAAAGCTGTAAATAAAGCAATAAACAAACAGCAGTATAATACAACAAGCCACACCAAACAAACATCACCCAATGAAACAGCAACACACAAGCGCTAGGAGAGACTCACAGGGGAACCAGAGATTCTGGTGGTATATTCCCCAGCAGAGTCGCCAAGCTGTCGCTCCCGAGGATTTCCATCCTGGTACAAACGCGAAAGTGGCGCGGAAAAAGAATAGAGTCGCCAGCCATGCATTTTTATCCCGAAGAGAGGGAATGGTAATGCTGCACAAACCAGAAGAAAGAAAGAGAAGGACACGGGTCCTGCGAACCAAAGAGACTGGGATCGGGAGTCGGTTATGACCTGGGAAGGTATTAGCACCCCAGATCATCCGCCGTACCCGACGGGATCCACGCTTGCAAGAGAAACTGTTTCAAAGGGTGAGGGTATGAAAGATGCAGCAAAAGAAAATGAAAATGAAAAGAAACTAGAACTGGAAAAGAACTGAAATAAGAAACAAAGAGAAAAAATGTAGGGAAAATAAAGATTGTGCTCGAACGGGCCCTACCCCGCTGCCTACGTACCTCATCGGGATAATGAGGATCAGAGACGCCGTAGTTCCCCTAACTAGGGGTACTAAAAGGAAATTGCTTGAATTAAGGCTTGAACTGCCTATGCCATTGCTCAGGTGTTGCAGGCTCGGACGACGAGTGCGTAACCGTCTTGCAAAATGACAAGTAGGAGCAAGTTCGCGGACGGAGCGAAGGAGATGAGAAAAGAATTCCCGAAGGAAAAACGCTTATTGTTTGTTTGGTGTTTTTTAGAAGCTTTTATGAGTGTGTCGCAAGTAAGTGAACTCAAGCTCTTATCAATGGAATGTGCACTTGTCACTACATTCCAAGATGGAATAATAGGACAAGCACACTCAAGTAAGGAGAAGATCCCCAAAACTTGAACCCAAAGATTAGGGCATAAGCTCACTAACTTGCTTAATTATTAAGTGTTTTTGGTTATTTACATGAAGAAGTGTTTTTTTAGGCTTTTCTTTTATGAAGAAGATACCTTGATCAGACTTGTGCATCACAAGGCAAACTTGTACTATCCCAAGATGGGAAGACTACAAGCATACCTCATGGAATAAGGCTATGGATCAATGCATCGCTTCACATTTATTAAAGGTGTTTTTTAGAGTTATGAGATGAGAAGAGAAAGAGAACCAAAAAGATCATAAAGGTAAAATGCTAAAGGGGAACTAAAATAATCCTAAGTGTTAACATGCATGGATGATCCTAGGTTTGTGAGGTCTACTATCCTAATGAAGAAGAGAAGAAGAAGATAGAAGAAGGGATGAGAAAGGCCTAAGCCCAACAACAAAGGGTTAGTAACATAAACAAAAGAGGAAAGATGAAAAGTTGAAATGTGGATAAACATCCACACTTCTCTTACCATGAGCCCCTGAAATGTTAGCAAAAATCCAGCAAATTTACCAAGAAACAATCATGGGATCAATCATGCTCAAAGGTACTTGAAAACAAAAATCAAACAATCATGCCAACATTACAAATACACGACTTACGCGTCGAGAACATGAAAGCATACATCAAACAGCAAGCAAACCACCTTAAAACATCATGATTAATGATCATACAATGAGTCATGGCAATTAGCACAAGCAAAGGGATCAAACAAACTCAAAACAGCCCTGAAAAACCATTCTGCATCAGTGTTAACCGGTTAACCATATGCGTTAACCGGTTAACCAGTCAAAACCTGCACAAAACACGCACAGAAACAGGGCGTTAACCGGTTAACCATATGCGTTAACCGGTTAACACTGTAAAAACAGCAGCAAATTCCTGCAGAAACAGCATTTCAAAAACAGCTTATTCAAATAAGCTGCACCAGACCAGCACTCAATCACACATGGAAAAATAGATCAATGCACATCAATCCATAACATTATGCTCACGAACAATAACAATCGGATCCGGATACCAATCAACCAATCAATTCATGCAACACAATCAATTACACAAACACATGGTGGATCTAAAGCACAAGCAATGCAAATAAGCTAAAAATAGAGTCGGATCTGAAATCAACCAACCTACAAAGCGGAGGTATGCTTTGGTAATTGTTGATTATGCTGAAAATGATAGATCTCACGCGAAACTTCAAAGATCCGATGCTAAGCTCCACACTCTATGCAAAATAAATGCAAGATCAAGCTCTTGATGCAGAATTTTGATCCAAAAGCACTTCTAGATCCCAAACCAGATCTGAATCACCAATTAAACCAGCAAAAAGATGCAATGAAACTATGGATGGAGGTCTAGTTCCAAGATCTACACACCTCAAGGCAAGGTTGTGTGATCTTCAAAGAGGAACTTTGAGTGATTTGGAAAATTGGGAGAGAAAAGTGAGAGAATTGTGAGTGAGAGCAATGAAAATTCAGAAAATGAGAGTGAAAAATGAGTGAGAGCCCCCTTGGTTTGGAGAGAAATGGAATATATATGGTTTAGGGTTGGGGCCCAAAATCTTGGTTTGGGATCCAAAAAGTATGGCTTGGTAATGTGATTAGGTTTTAGGGTTGGAAAGAGGTTTGGATACATGCTCTAGATCCTTCTCAAATTCAATTTTAATTCAAATGAATAAAAATCAGAAAATTGGAAAATGGGGCCAAAACACACATGCTGAAAATGCTGCTGGAAATTCAAATTTCGCAGCTGTTAACCGGTTAACCATATGCGTTAACCGGTTAACGCATGCAAAATTTGAATTTCCCCCCTTTTGGTGGGAAACTTCAAAAATGATGCCGGCGCCCGCCATTTCAAGCTGATCTTGATCCTTTCTTTCTTTTTAAGCTTTGAACCTGATACAGAACTTGTGCAGAGTGATCCTGTGAAATTTTTGCCTGGTCACCATGCTCTCGATTTTTATCTGTGGTGCTTCGAACTTTCCAGATGGTTGGTCATATGCCTTATGCTAGAACATGTGAGTGTTATGCCTCATTTTTCTATGCAAAAATGCTAAGAATATGGTATGCTCATGATGATTATGATATGATATGATGCTTAAAATGAAGAGGGCAAATTTGGGGTGTTACAGAAACATTCAGTAATTGCGTTATGATTCTACCTAGAGTCCTTCGTTCTTATTTCACCCGGTTTCATTCTAGCGCAATCACATTAAGCCCTTTGTCTTAGCACGCACGTAGTGGAGTAGCCGGTTAGTGACTTTGATCCTTTATTAGCACGGGGTCTGGTACACGAATGTGGCAACCCTTTACATATTATCCAAATTGGAGGTTGTGGGGGATCGAGCCGTAGCACGCCCTACCAAGTTCAGAATCAGGTACCTCTGAACCAACCAGCAATGGACTCCTTCTTTTATTACTCGTCTCTTATATGTGACCGTGTACTTTGGTGCAATTTCTCTTTTTATGGCGGCGAGATGTGAAGGATCGTTTGTAGATTAGGCATCAAACACTTATGTTCATCGGCTCCCCACGTGGTTTGTGTCCAGACGGTGCTGACTGCTAGTATAAACTACTAGGGGTTACTTTAGAACTAAGACTTAAGGTGAAGTCATAACAGTTATCGAAATGGAATGCTTAAGTAGGAAGTCTAAGGTGTCAAGACTGTATTGATCTTGTTGGATCTTTCTTAGCTTCCTAACTACGATTTCATAGGTATGTCGAGGAATGGAAGATAAAGTAAAAAAAATTCGGTATGGCTAAATAAAGCGGGGAAGAATTGAAACTTAAGAAATAGCATAAATATTACTTGATTAATTGAAAATGCAGAAAGGAAAATACAATGAATGGAAAACGGGAAAGGTACCTCTCCCACACTATATCAGACATTGTCCTCAATGTTGTGATATAATAGCGGGGAAATACGCTACATAAACAGAATGCAAAAACAAAAAGAAAATCTAATGCTGCTGACGACCACGGCCTCGGCTTCTGGTGCGGGAGCGTCTGGTAGGAGTGACTTCCTCATTAGAACCAGTGACAGTGAGAGCGGTGACGTCCATCCGCAAAGCTTCCAACTCGCTGAAGATCTCTCCTAACTTTTCATCTGTTGCTTTCTGGTTTCTGACAACAGTGGCAAGGAGTGCATTATACTGCTCCTGGTTCTCCCTCTCTAAACTGAATGTTTGCCATTGCATGCAAATGAGGTTTATCGTGAGATAGGTGTGTGAGGTTTTGTGATGAAAATGTGAAGAAATTGATTGATTTATAGAGGAGTGAAGGGAATATGTGGAGTTGGGGTTAAATGAGGAAGTGGAACGAAGTAATGGGATTGATTGGTGATTAATGGGTGGTTACGGGAGAAGAATAGGTAATGGGAGGTTAGAAGATTTTGGGAAAAAGAAGTGGAGTTTGCGAAGAAGAACGGCCTCTATAACTCAGAGGTCGTGAATTAGGATTGTCACGGTCGTGAGGGGGTGGTTACAGTCGTGACACGCTAAATTGCCCGTTACGATCGTGAGGGGATGGTTACGACCATGATGTTCACAAAATTTGGAATTTCACAGAATGTTTACCTCAGTTCAATCCAATTATAATTCTTATCACATTCAATAATTAATTCCAACATAACACATAGTAATGGATCAATATATAATAGCATTGGATTTCATCACACGAAAATTCATCAAAATATCCAGCAATTAAAAGTATCAGTATGTATTATTACTGATAGTAACAAATAGCATAAAGTATTAATCAAACATGCAATTGGAATGCACTAAATTATGAAACATGTAAATAGACTGAATGAAAAATTGCATAAATGGAAATACTTTGTTTTTGACATAACAGAAAGAAATTACAGTGATAAAAATAAACTATGAAATGTTGCAAAAATTCAAAACTAACTAGTAACAAAAAGCAAAAAGTAAAATTAATCAAATTACTACGGCTCATCAAAGTCGTTTCTTCAAGTCTTCAAGTGCGGAATTTATATGGTAAAACTGTTCACATGTTATATCATTTAAGCCTATAATGTCCAATCTCATGCTTTCAACTTCATCCTTAACAACATTAATGTCAGCTTGGTATACTTCAAGAGTTGTCAAAATTTTGTTCAAGTTGTCAGCATATCCTACTTGGTTGATTTCAGGGGTCTCAATATCTTCATCAGTGTGGTTGATGTCATGGTAACCAGGAGGGGTCTCAGGGTCACTTTCTACATCAGTCATCATGGCATCCCTAATTTGGTAGGATTGTGGTGTTTCAGGTGTTGTTGGATAGTCAGGAGGAGTAAGCTCATAAAGCCAATTATCTCTATTATGAACGCTGAATTTAGCATGGTTCGGCAATGTGCACAGGGTTACGATTTCATTCCTAATCAGGTACTCGAATGGTGGTTGTCCTATGTTTCCTATTATTCGGCGGTTAAAGCAGAAGTTCAAATTCATAGGGCGAATGGTACCGAAACGGGTGCACTTGTGTAACTGATATCTAAGTCCGAGGGCATTAGCGATTATGGTGACTAGGCCTCCAACCATTATTGGTAGATTAGGTTCCTCCTGGATACGGGTAAAGGTCTGCATCATGAAGGGTACAACATTTACGGGTTTGCCTTCGGTCAAACAGGACATTATGAATATCTCGTCCTTAGATACTCCAGTAAGGTTCTCTTCCTTTCCAAAGAAGGTGTGGGCAAGGATTTTGTGAAAATAGCGGATAGCGGGGTTGTGTATTTCATTATTGTCCATGCTATCCGGCTCAAGGTGGTAGTTTCCGGTTAAAGTTCCCCAAAAGAAATCTAGATCAATATCCATCAGTTCTACCTGGGTGGTAGTAAAGGCAAAAGGTCCGCTAGGAAATCCTAGTAGGTCAGCTAGTTCCTTGTGGTTATAGACATATTCGATACCGAATAGTCGGAAACTAATAAATCCTTTCCTTAGTCCAAATCCACGCTCGGGTAGGTAAACTAAGGAGCTTAAAAATTCAAGGGTTAGCTCGCGGTAAGTGACAAACTTATATTTTATGAGAGCTTTCTCCCATCCAAGTTGGTTAAACATGTATAGGATACTATCATTGATACCTAAGGTTTCCATAGTTTGTTCATCATAATACAGAGTCAAATCCATGTGTCTCTGTGATAATTCCTCAAATTTCCTCCTTTGGTTTCTACCTCTAAATATGTTTTCCATGAAGTTTCTTGGTTGGTTAGCCATAGTTAGTGTTAAAGCGGGAGAAACAAATCAGGGGAGAAAGAGGTAAGGTAGAAAAGACTTTAGAAAATTTGTAGCAATGTAAATTAAAAAATGATTTAGAAAATGAAAGTTAAAAATAAAGAAAATAAGGAATAGAAATAGATAAATAAAGTCAATAATAATAAAAATGAAATAAAACAATAAAATGGGTTGCCTCCCACTAAGCGTTGTTTTTACCGTCATAAGCCTGACGTAGTGCTTAGTGGTAGATTAATCAGGGAAGTTAGTGGACAACTCTAAAAGTTTTAAATTATTCTCATAATCTTTGTTTTCAATATTATGGTAATATTTTAATCGTTGTCCGTTTACTGTGAACGGTTCACTATTCCTACCCTTAATTTTTATTGCTCCACTTGGGAACACTCTAGTAATTTCAAAGGGTCCTGACCATCTAGATTTTAGTTTTCCAGGAAAGAGCCTAAGTCTTGAATTGAAGAGGATCACAACGTCTCCCACACTAAATTCTTTCCTAGATAGGCGCTTATCGTGCCATCGCTTGGTTCTTTCTTTATATATCTTAGCATTCTCGTATGCGTCCAACCTTAATTCTTCTAATTCATTAATGTCGAGGATTCGCTTTTCTCCAGCGGCATTGTAGTTTATATTGAGTGTTTTAATCGCCCAATATGCTTTGTGTTCTAGTTCTACTGGGAGATGACAGGCTTTCCCATACACTAGTTTGAAGGGTGTAGTTCCTATGGGTGTCTTGTAGGCTGTCCTATAAGCCCATAAAGCTTCATTAAGTTTAGATGACCAATCCTTCCTAGATATGGCGACAGTCTTTTCTAGAATTTGTTTTATTTCTCTGTTCGAGACTTCGACCTGTCCGCTTGTTTGCGGATGATATGGTGTTGCTACACGATGTCTGACTCCATACTTAGATAGTAATTTGTCGAATATTTTCGAAATGAAATGCGAGCCACCGTCACTAATGACAAGTCTAGGCACACCAAATCTTGGAAAGATTATATTCTTGAAAAGCTTAATTACTACTCGTGTGTCATTTGTAGGAGAAGCTATAGCCTCGATCCATTTTGAAACATAATCGACAGCTACGAGTATGTACTTATTACTGAAAGATGATGGGAATGGTCCCATGAAATCGATTCCCCAGACATCAAAGACTTCTACTTCTAATATTCCTCTTTGAGGCATTTCATCTTTTCTTGAAATGTTACCGGTGCGTTGACACCGATCGCAATTTATAACAGCAATGTGGACATCTTTCCATAGTTTAGGCCAAAATAGGCCGGCTTGTAAGATTTTTGCACAAGTCTTGGAAGTACTTGCATGTCCACCATAAGGAGATGAATGACAATGAGCAATGACATATTCTATTTCTTCTTCGGGAATACACCGACGAAAGATTCCGTCAGGTCCTCTTTTAAACAATAATGGTTCGTCCCAATAGTAATACTTGAGATTGTGGAAGAATTTCTTTTTCTGCTGATAGGTTAAGTCCGGTGGAAGTGCTCATGCAGCTAAGTAGTTCACAATGTCAGCGTACCATGGCAGTCCTACGCTTGTTTGGATTGCTTCCACGGCTTTTGGTTCATTTATGTCTAACTGAGCTGGGTCGCTTCTTATTTATGCTATCAGCTGTTCATACGGAAAATCGTCGTTAATCGGCACTTGTTCGGGTTTAATACCTTATATTCTAGATAAATGGTCCGCTACGACGTTTTCAGTACCTTTCTTATCTTTGATTTCGAGATCAAACTCTTGTAAGAGTAAGATCCATCTCAAGAGTCTTGGTTTAGCATCTTTTTTGGTTAGTAAATATCTGATAGCAGCGTGGTCTGTATAGATGATTATTTTTGCTCCTACTAGGTAGGAACGAAATTTATCAAGCGCAAAGACAACTGCTAACAACTCTTTTTCAGTAGTGGCGTAGTTCAATTGAGCAGAATCTAAAGTTCTACTGGCATAGTAGATTGCGTGAAGTTTCTTGTCCTTCCTTTGTCCTAGAATTGCGCCTATAGCATAGTCACTCGCATCGCACATGATTTCGAAAGGTAATCTCCAGTCAGGTGGTTGCATGATTGGTGCGGTGATCAGGGTTGTTTTTAGAGTTTCGAATTCTTTAAGACAATCTTTATCGAATATGAACTCAACTTCTTTCATTAATAAACCAGTAAGAGGTTTAGTGATTTTCGAGAAATCTTTGATGAATCGTCGGTAGAAACCGGCGTGTCCTAAAAAGCTTCGTATTTCTCGAACGGTCTTAGGGGGTTGAAGATCTTTTATGACTTCTATCTTAGCTTTATCAACTTCAATTCCCTTATCAGATATAACGTGTCCTAGTACGATTCCTTCTCTGACCATAAAATGGCATTTTTCCCAGTTAAGTACGAGGTTTACTTTTACACATCTTTCTAACACCATTTCTAAATTTGATAGACATCCTTCAAAACTTTGCCCGCATACAGAGAAGTCGTCCATGAACACTTCCATGATGTTATCTATGAAATCTGCGAAGATTGACATCATACATCTTTGAAAGGTTGCATGAGCGTTACATAATCCAAAGGGCAATCGTCTATAAGTGAACGTTCCATAAGGACATGTGAATGTAGTCTTCTCTTGATCATCTGGGTGAATAGGGATTTGGAAAAATCCTGAGTATCCATCTAGATAACAGAAATACGAGTGTTTGGCTAATCGTTCTAACATTTGATCTATAAAAGGTAGTGGGAAATGATCTTTTCGAGTGGCTTTGTTTAGTTTTCGATAATCGATGCGCACTCTATGTCCGGTCACTACTCTTTGTGATATTGATTCGCCTTTAGCGTTTTTCACAACAGTGATACCTCCTTTCTTTGGTACTACATGTACTGGACTAACCCATTGACTATCAGAGATTGGATATATTATTCCAGCGTCTAGTAGTTTCTTAACTTCTTCTTTTACTACAGTGCTAAGGATTGGGTTAATTCTTCTTTGAGAATCTCTAGAGGTTTTGCAATCTTCTTCTAGCATAATACAATGCATACAGATTGAAGGACATATTCCTTTGAGATCAGATATGTTATATCCTAATACAGTTGGGTATTTCTTTAAGACATCTAAAAGTTTCTTCGTTTCGATTGTTCCTAAACCGGAATTGATTATAACTGGTCGCGTACATTCAGTGTCTAGGAATTCGTATCTTAGGTTCTTAGGTAAGGTTTTTAACTCTAATGTAGGTTT
The DNA here is from genome assembly GCA_963966055.1 of Lathyrus aphaca. Lineage (NCBI taxonomy): Eukaryota > Viridiplantae > Streptophyta > Magnoliopsida > Fabales > Fabaceae > Lathyrus > Lathyrus aphaca. The sequence continues at coordinate 239,825,892 of OZ014522.1, forward strand.
CTTCTTACTTGGCATGGGATCCGGTGTAAGTGCTAAACTTTCGCTTAGACTATCATCCTGATACGGTTCACGCCAATTGTCATCTTCGAAAATCAGAGGGATTTGAATTTTCATAATTTCAGAATAAGTAGTTTCTTTCATTTCCATCTCTCTTACACACTCGTCAATGACATCTAATAAATAGCATGTGTCCTCTATAGCTGGTGATTGTAAGAATTGTGTTAAAATAAATTCAACTTTCTCTTCACCTACTTCAAAGGTTAGCTTTCCTTTCTTTACGTCTATAATAGCTCTGGCGGTAGCTAAGAATGGTCTTCCTAGTATGATAGGTGTAGTGGAGTCTTCAGTGATGTCCATGATTATAAAATCAGTAGGAATGTAGAATTGACCTATCCGTACTGGGACATTTTCTAGTATTCCTACAGGATATTTAATAGAGCGGTCGGCTAGTTGAACAGACATTTTAGTGGGTCTTAATTCTCCCATATCTAGCCTTTTGCAAATTGTTAAGGGCATAACACTGATACTGGCTCCTAAATCGCATAGAGCTTTGTCAATGACGAATTTTCTAATTACACAGGGTATAGAGAAACTACCTGGATCTTTTAACTTAGGAGGCATATTATTTTGAATTATTGCGCTACACTCAGCAGTAAGTGTAACGGTTCCGTTATCCTCTATCTTCTTCTTATTGGATAAGATTTCCTTTAGAAATTTAGCATACGAGGGCATTTGAGTGATAGCTTCTGTAAACGGAATAGTAATATTCAATTGTTTCAGAAGTTCAACAAATTTCTTAAACTGGCCCATCGTCTTGGAATTGGTTAATCTCTGAGGGTACGAAATTGGTGGTTTATAAGGTGGTGGAGGCACATAAGGCTTCTCTTTCTCCACTGCCTCTTGATTATTATCTTCCTTTTCTTCTGGTTCATTCTCCTTTTCAGTCGGCTTATCCTGCTTTTGGCACATGGCTGGATTGTCAAGTCTTGGATCGGCAGGTCCGTCAAGTTCTTTGCCACTTCTTAGTATCACAGCATTGGCCTGTCCTTTTGGGTTTGGTTGGGGTTGTCCAGGAAATACTCCAGCTGGGGCAGCGGTAGGTGCTTGTTGTTGAGCTACTTGTGAAATCTGAGTTTCAAGCATTTTGTTATGTGTAGCTAACGCATCTACCTTGCTCACCAATTGCTTAACCTGCTCGCTAGTGTGTATGTTTTGGTTCAAGAATTCCTTGTTTGTTTGAGATTGGGTAGCTATGAAGTTCTCCATCATTAATTCAAGGTTTGATTTTCTAGGAACATTAGGAGCAGTCTTTTGATATCCTGGTGGTGTAGCTGACGCTTGACCTGGTGCATATAAAGCATTGTTGTTCTTATAAGAGAAGTTCGGATGATTCTTCCAACCTGGGTTGTATGTGTTTGAGTACGGGTTTCCTTGAGCATAATTCACTTGATCTGTGGGAATTCCTGCTAATAGTTGACAATCAGGGACAGCGTGTCCTGGAACTCCACATAACTCACAGTTAGGTGTTACCGCAGCCACGGTGGCTGTTGGTGTTATGGCCAAGTTGTCGATCTTTTAATTAAGTTGGTCAAACTTTGCATTGACTTGGTCCATACTACTCACTTTATACATACCTACTTTTGTTGGTTTCTCAGTTGCGACTCTCTCGCTTCCCCATTGGTAATGATTCTGAGCCATACTCTCGATACGTGCATAAGTATCATTATATTCTTTGTCCATTAGTGTACCGCCTGCGGCAGCGTCAATCGTCATTCTTGTGTTGTACAAGAGTCCATTGTAGAAAGTATGGATGACCATCCATTCTACTAATCCGTGATGTGGACAAAGTCTCAGCATATCTTTGTATCGTTCCCAAGCTTCGAAAAGTGACTCGTTTTCCTTTTGCTTAAATCCGTTGACTTGAGCTCTTAGCATAGCTGTCTTGCTAGGTGGGAAATATCTTGTCAAGAAGACTCTCTTTAGTTCCTCCCACGTAGTTACTGAATTCGAGGGTAGAGATTGAAGCCAGGCTCTCGCTCTGTCTCGAAGTGAGAAAGGAAAAAGGCGTAATCTAATTGCTTCTTGGGTAACTCCATTAGCTTTTACTGTATCTGCGTACTGCACAAATATCGAAAGATGAAGGTTCAGATCCCCGGTAGGATTTCCGGCGAATTGGTTTTGTTGCACGGCTGATATCAGCGAAGGTTTCAATTCGAAATCATTTCGGTTGATAGTTGGCGCGGCAATGCTGGAATGCGGCTCAGCTTGTGAAGGACTAGCGTAATACTTTAGTGGATGATTTGGTTCTTCAGCCATCTCTGCGTCCTTCGATGTTCCAACTGGTTTAGGTGGATCAACTTGAAGATCTGGAATGTTGTATTTTCATTGGTATTCGAATATTCGTCTTCTTAAATGTAAGAAGCGTTCTAATTCAAGGACTGGAGGTTGCAAGTCTTCGCCTTGATAGCGAGTACTTGGCATACACTCGGTAAATTAGAATAGGGAAAATAAATTGTTACCTTAGTCTAGACAGTGTTACTCTAATAGTGCACTAGTGACTAAATCAAGGTCCCCGGCAACGGCGCCAAAAACTTGATGGGGCGAAGACGTGATGTGTCTAGCGGTATCTGAACTGCAAGTGCACAGCCTATCGCAATAGTAATAAAAAGATGTCGAACCCATAGGGACTTTGTAATCACTCTAGTGCTAGAAGGTCTGCTAGTTTAGCTAAGGCGGAAATTTGTCACGATTATGGTTTTAAGGATTAAAAACGGGAACTAAAGTTAATTAAGGAAATAATGAGAAGGTGGTCGGTATGTAATTATATTAACCTATGCGGGTCAATCTAGCCTAAGCTTATAAAGATGTTTCACTTAAATAATTCTGTAGAGATTACCAGTTTAAAAACCCTCGACTCACACTCTCGTGGTCTTATCTCAGATCTTACTCCTAAAGCCCTATGTCTGCTCTCGCTAGCCCATAAGTGTTTAAAAAATAATTTTTGAAAACTTAATAAGTCTAATTCGTTTTAAAGCGCTCTCGCTGTATTTAAATCGAATGCCTAACTTTAGCTATCCGGTTAAAATCTCACACTCTCGTGGTCTCGACCTAACCTATTTCAATTCTCTTACTCTCGTAACAAAAAGCTTGATTTTAATTATAAAAAGTTACAGCCAGAATATAAGTTCATAATTGTTTTTAGCTTAGATTCGATTTATCCGTTTTGGTTGCTTTATTACATACCGACTCGATTAACTTAGCTACTCATATTTATTAAACCAACAGACAGATACAAAATGAAATTAATAAATATTAAAGCATGCATTATATAATAATAATAGAAACTTAACATAAATAAAAAAATAAACTCAATATAAATTGCAAAACAAAAACCTGAACAAATGAATTCTTAGGCTCCTTCTTCCACAAATCGGCAAGCTTGGAGCGTCGGAATCGAAAAAATAAAATACTAAGTTCTGAGGCTTAAAGAAATTAAATTGAGATAACAATTTCCTAATGTTGGAAATTGTTATTAAATGGTTTGGAAATAAAAAGGAAAAACACAGCAAGAACAAAAACTGGAAAATAAATTGGGTTGTAAAAACGGCAGAGCTTCCGCATAAAAATTCAATATAAAACTCTGTACTTTCTTCATTTGATTCTTTGGTATTTATAGAAGAGGACTTTAGCAGTTGAAGAGTTGGAGCGTGGGCTTCGGTGCTTCCGTTTTGAGAGAATCCAGGAGAACATGGTTTACTGGCGTTGCTGAAGTTGAGAGAAAGTAGGAGTCTCTGAAGACTCTTTCTCTTCGTTGCACGTTCTAAATTCTATTCAAATAAACTAATTAACTTTTGCTTGTCACGTTTGTGACATGGTGTAACGGTCAGATTTCCTCATATTAGCGCGTCACGGTCGTGACATTGGTGTAACGGTCGTGAGACCTCTAATTAGCGCGTCACGGTCGTGAGGCAGTTGTGACGACCGTGAGAGCAACAAAATATGCAGCTTTTAGCATAATTGATTTCTTCCTTTTCTTTTCTTGCTAATTTTTGTTCCTTTTGATCTTTTTCTCATAATTTGGCTCTAGACATGTTATACCTGCAATGTGACATAAAAACTCGAAACAATCGGGAGTAAAAAGGATCAATGTATGATAAAACGGACTAAAAACATAGTAATAATGCGATACGATTTCTCGTTATCAGTAGACATTTCCCTTCTTGTATTTGAGATCGTGTGTGGACCTTAGTTTCCCCCATGTTCTTGGTCCTTGTGTGAGTTGGTTTGTGAAACGTGCGAGTTTCATTTGAGAATAACCCTTAGAGCCGAGAGAATTCTAAGATAGGGAATCCACTGAGATGTTTTATCTTACCCCATGTTGATGTTGTTATTTCAGGTACTTCAGGTTCCGCTAATGGTAAGGATAAGGCGACTTGATTATCCTTACTAGTTGATGGCTTAGTCTTCCGCTGTGGATTTTGAGATCTTCTGATCTAGTTCTTAGATCTTTTGTAGTTTGAACATCTTGTGTTATTTTATAGCCTTGCTAGTACCTTATGTTGTAGTGGCTATATTTATACAATGTGTTGCTAAGAACTTATTTGTATTTCAGTATCAAATTTCTAATATTATATATGAAAAATATGCTTTATGTATGTCTTTTGTATATGGTTATTACACCATCCCAACATGACAAGATAAGTAAGGATAATCAAATTGCCTTATCCTTACACTTCACGGAACCTAAAGCACTTGAAATGTAATCAACAATGTGGGGTGAGATGATAAATCCCAATTAATTCCCTATCTTATTGGTTCTCTCGGCTTTACAAGGTTCTAATCATCCTAACTCAAGTCGGGGGAAAAGGACAAGACTTTGAGTTCACAATCTCACACTATATGGAAATATGTTCATGAGTTCATCAACTCAAAATATCACTAATCGATAACCTCGTCAAGGCATCCCCTTTTCCCGTCCTCTCATACGTCTAAGAGTTAGTACAAGTCATGGATCCTTGTAATTTACTTGACATACAAAATGGATTCGGGTTCTAAGGGACATATTATCAACCTTACCAACTGTCACTTGACATGGCCTATTAACCATCACAAGTCTATACCCGTACGTTCCATTCGTACTAAACGCGTGAATCAAACCTGTCAAGTAATCATGCGTACATTCCAGAGGAGCTCTAAGTAAGCCTCACCTCGCAAAACGGCAAGTCTAAAGGGAAATAGTTCTGATTACGTGATCTCATACAAACGTGGTTGCATACGATAATCAAAAGGCCACATTCACCGTAACACACAAAACACAAGGTTGACACACGTTCCATATAATGTTTCACTCTCCATTAGACCATTACTCGTAAAGGATGCACACCTAGGCATCGAATGCACGAGCATCACCATCTAGATTCTATATCATTTCCGAGTTACATCATTAGGTCTTACTATTGTATTGTGGTAAGGTTTCCTCACTATCCCTAACTCTTCATGTTTTAATTATGCAATTACACAATTACATAAATCATTATTTCCATTCAATTATCACAAATAAATCAATCCCACATCAATATCAATATTTTCACTTTTTATTGAGTAGATGACCTCAATCAGAATCACGGGTTAAAAGATATGAATTTCCAAAGATTTTTCTCATTTCAAGATAATGTTAATCGGTTAAAGGTATATGGTTAACCGATTAACCATGTTGAATTGTTCATTCATAGGAGAAATCTCGAAAGGTTGCAATAAACCACTCGGTCTTCGGTGTTCAATCTTAACATGTTGACACACTGCACACTCTGACACATACACCACAATATCTCTTTTCATTCAAGACCACCAATAGTCCCTCTTTAAGTCACGGTAGATCTTCGAGGAACCAAGATGTATAGTAAAAGCACCCTTATGAGCTTCCTCCAAAATCTTCCTTTTTAACACCGCATCATTCATAACACAAATCCTTTTGTTAAACAGAATGTTTCCATCTGTAGCTCGTGCGAAACCTGATTGAAGTAACATCTCTTGTAATTTATCATATAGAACATGTTCTTGTTGAATTTCATCCCTAAGAGTAGGATTGACATTCAAGTTTCCCATTATCACACCATTCTGAGTCCAAACAAACTGCAGATTAAGATCTCGAAACTTTTCCAATAAGGCATACTCTAACATCATCAATTTGGCACTATGAAACACTTTTCGACTTAATGCATCTTCCACTTTATTTTCTTTTCCTGGATGGTACTTTAGTTCCAAATTGTAATGCTTCAAATGCTGAGTTAAATAGTGTTTACCCTCTATCAAACAAGCGTGTTTTGGTTTACCCCCCCCCCCCAATTAAGAATATGTTTTTGTTATTCCCCCTCAACTTTTCCAGATTCCCTTTCCAAACACCCTGATGAGCATATGTCACCAGATTTCTCCTACGTGGTTGAGGGTGTTTTGCTGACTGTGTTAATGGCTGCCATGTTGGATTAAATTATTCTAAGTTTTACCATATTGGATACAATAATGTTAGGGTTTTATTCTTCTTCGTTTTATCATCCTCTGAAACTTGTTCCTCTTCTTCCTTTGTTCATCCGGAAAAAAAAACCCAAAATGGCTACAAATCAAAGTGTTAAAGAAAGAAATTTGTATGAAATATCAACCATTACCATGTGTGGCTGTCGTCGTCCGATGAAAATGTTGGTGGCGAAGACTATGCAAAACTGTAATAGGAAGTTTTGGAAGTGCCGGAACACAGGGATAAGTGGTTGAATCGAAACATTGTGTATTTGCATATGGCTTATTCCGTAATTAATATTGTATGTGTATGCAGATGGGTGGTAGTTGTGAACTATTTATTTGGGACAATGAAGTTGATAACTCCATGAATGAAATCTCAAATAATTGAAACAGTTGCAAAAAATGTGATGTGGCAAACTTGGAGTCTAAAATGACAGCAAATAAGCTACAAAAAGCTAAGTCGAAGATATTTGTTATGAAGAAGAAAATTTTCCAATTGAAAATGGCAATTTGGGTGTCTTGGATTATGTTTGCAGTTGTGTACAAGTACATGTAGTTGTAGATGTAATGTCTCGGTTTAATTTTATGCAATGTATTATGAAGCTTGATGTATGTTTGCTGCAATGTATTAAGAAGTTTGAATTTTTTTGGACATGATGTTGTAAATCACATTGTTGTTGTTGAGTTAAAATGTTCAAGTTTGAATTTTAATGTCATTCAACACAAGGTATACAAATTGTTTACTTTTAGAAGTTTGTTGTCATTCAACATAAGCCATAACAAATGACATTGTCATTACAAAAGGGCATAAGCCATAACAAAATGAAATTGTCACTACATAAAGGCAATCATTCAACTTAAAAGTTCAAACATAAATAACATATAAGTCATTAATGCAACCATAAAACTACTTCTTAATTTTCTTCTTGGCGCGATGAGAACCACTTCCTTCTTGTTTCAAAACTCCTCCCTCTCCTTCTGTCAAATAGATAGGTTGCTCAGTGTTTGAACCAGTCCTCGTGATTGGTTTTTGAAACCACTTAAGTTTGATTATTTCACTTGAACTCTTCTTGATTGGCTTGATCTCTTTCCCCTTTATGGTAAATTTCTCTTTGGCAACTGGTGTGTATCCTTGAGCAAGGTCACTTTGACTTGCAACAAGTGGAACTGTTACAGTAACACCAAGAAGGATTGAAATGAGCTCATCAGATATGTCACCAAAGTAGTCAACTAGTTGATCTGCATTAGCTGGAACTGTTATACTGACTGGTTGTGTTGCATCATTTGGTATTAGATCATCAATTGGTTATGGATCCTGGCTTGGTTGTGGAGCATCACTTCGTCATGGAGCCTTGACCTTTTTCTGTCAAATAACATATAGACAAAACATAAACATATACCATATTAGATCATATGAGATACAAATAATACATAAACATAGATCATATCAAATCACAAAACATACACAACTTGTCAGGTCATACCTTTCTTTTCAGCCCATTTGGATCTTGTGTTATGCTCTTACAAGTCTAAGCATTGTGACCAAACTTGTCACACCTTGTACTCCTGTAAGACATACCTGGAAACCTCTTTCTAGCACCATCTTCATCACTCTCTCTAATCCTCAGTTTTTTAGGCCTACTTGGACCTTATTTGTACATAGGTGGTAAAAGTTCTTCTGACTGAACTTCAGTCCACATGTCCTGGAAATTAATTGGACTCACAGCAAAACCGTATCAGAATGCATATTTCTCTCTAAAATAACATTCATCCACAAATTCCTCAGGATTCAGTTGCCTAAAACCTAAAGTTGTTATAGCATGCCTACAGGGAATCCCAACCAACTCCCAAAAATTACATGTACATGATTTTTTTGCAATGTCAACTACAAATTCCTGAGTGTTGAAAGAATGAGTCACTTGGAATTTTTCATCCATTACCCAAGTAGGCAGCCAATGGCCACTAAAAACAACCTCACTATCAAGTCTCTTCCTAGGAATTGGCATCACCTTATGTGGCCACTTATCAAGTTTCAGGGAAGATGTGGAGCACCTATTCATTAGATACTTTTTAATCCATTCACACATTGTAAGAATTGGCTTATCCCTAGCAACTAAGATTGTGACATTGAAAAACTCAGCTATATTGTTCATAACAAACACACTCAAAACCTAACATTCAGCTACATTTGACTTACGACATTGAAGACTACGAAAAAAAAAAAAAACCTTTTGAGCTTCAACATGTGAAACCTCTGCTTCTTCTCGTAATTATCTAGTTCAACAGATTGCTTTGCCATGGTGGCTTCAATCGATTTATTTTCTTTCTTTAACTACCTCGACTACTTAAATTGATTCTTGTTCTTCTTCTTCATCCTCAATGTTTGTTCTCCGCTTCTTCTTCTTATTATTTCTGGTTTTTACGAACCCTATCTTTTCAAGGGGGTAGAACGAGAAAACAATTAGATTGAGAAATTAAATTAACATAAAACTTAGAATAATTTAATCCAACGTGGTAGTCATTAACACAGTTAGCAAAACACCTTCAGCCACATAGGAAAAATCTGGTGACATGTGCTCATCAGGGTGTTTGGAAAAGGAAACTGGAAAATTTGAGGGGGGAATCACAAAAACAATTCTTAGGGGGGGGGGGGGGGTAAACCAAAACACGCTTGTTTGGCAGGGCTCCATCTGTCTCCTCTGACGCATGTTTAACTATTTTTGATCGAATATATACTTCAAACTCTTATGATCGATGAACATCTCAAAGCGTACTCCATACAAATAATGACGCCACACCTTAAGCGTAAAGACAATCGCCGCTAGTTCTAAGTCATGAGTTAGATAATTCATCTCATGAACTTTTAACTGTCGAGAAGCATAAGATACCACTAGACCACCCTGCATCAAAACACCTCATAATCCCATTTTGGATGCATCATAAAATACCTTGTAAGACTTGTCAGGATCATGAATGATCAAACATCAATATTTCCTTCAAACTCCTATAACTTTGTGAACAACCTGAATCCCACTCATAAGCAAAATCTTTTTGAGTAAGTTTAATCATTGGTAAGGCCAATTGAGAAAATCCCTTGATAAATCTTCGGTAGTAACCTGCCAATCCCAAGAAACTTCTAACTTTTGAAGCATTCTTCAGTCTCTCCCAATTAATTACCGCTTCAAATTTTGATGGATCTACCGTCACACCTCCTTGAGATATAACATGACCAAGAAGTTTAACTTCCGACATCCAAAACCCTCACTTGCTTAACATAGCAAAAAGTTGCTTCTCTTGTAATACCAATAAAACAATTCTCAGATGTTCTTCGTGCTCTTGGGGAGTATGAGAATAAATAAGAATGTCATCAATAAAGATCACTACAAATTGGTCCAAGTAAGCTTGAAATATCTGATTCATATAATCCATGAAAACAGCTAGAGCATTCGTTACACCGAAAGGCATTACTAAGAATTCGTAATGGCCATAATGAGTCCTAAACGCGGTCTTTGGCACATCTGAACTCTTCACACAAATTTGATGATAACCTTACTATAAATCAATATTCGAGAACACGTAGGCTCCTTTCAATTGATCTAACAGGTCATCTATCTTGGGTAAGGGGTATTTGTTCTTGATGATCACTTTATTCAATTGACGGTAATAAATACATAACTGCATCCCACCATCATTCTTCTTTACTAGTATCACTGGAGCTCCCTAAGGTGAAACACTAGGTCGAACAAAATACTTAGCCATTAATTCTTCCAATTGATCCTTCAATTCTCTTAACTTAAGCGGTACCATCTGATACGAAGAAACGAATATAGGAGTCGTTCCCAATACCAGGTCAATAGATAATTCTACTCCTTTTTCCGGAGGAAGAGAATTGACATCCTCGGAAAAAACTTCAAGAAACTCGCATACTATAGGAATATGCAGCACTTGCAGGTCGCTACTCTCCTCTTTGGTAAGAACCAAAAGAACAAATTTCTCCTTCTCAAACAAGAAATTTATCATTCCAACTGTACCTTCAAAAATAGTAGTTAATACATCCTCCAGAGTAACTTCAACTGATGGAATGATGATTAACTTCTCTTCACAACCAATAAACACTAAATTAGTAGAAAGCCAATCTATTCCCAAGACAATGTCAACTTTCTTAAGCGGCAAACAAATAAGATCAATCTAAAAAACTCTACCAACCATAAATAACACTTTATTTTCACACATCAATGATGTCTTGACCATTTCATCCATGGCAACCACCATAGGAGGAGACAAATGAATAGCTTGAAACCCAAGTCGCTTCATAACTTGCATTGACACAAAAGAGTGTGTTTCTCCACAATCAAATAATACAAAACAAGGATGCTCATTTACGAAACACATACCAATAATTAAGGAGTTGCCACCCTTAGCATCCTTGCATCCGGTGTATAAACTCGACCAATATTCTTACCTTGGTTCTTATTCTGAGGATAATTTCTAGCCAGATGACCCATTCTTTGACACTAATAGCACTTCACTCCATCCATGCTACACCTTCCCTGATGACTCTTACCATAATCACAACACACATGAGGTGCGTTGGTTTTAGAACTATGCACCTGTTTCCCTTTGAAGGTTTGTGGTCTAGGCCTAAACTATTAGCTTGATCTCCCTCGATCATTCTGATTCATCCTACTTAAATCTCCATCGACTTGAACTATCTTCAAACTATTTTCAGCCACATAACATTACCTTAGTAACTCAGAATAAGTAATGATTTCTCTTTGAGACACACTATGAGAGACCCCAGCTTTCAATCCAAAAAGGAATTGGTCAATTTTCCACTTTTCATCTAGAGCATACACGACTTGCCTAGAGTAAGCAGCCATGTCCTCAAACTTCTCAGCATAACTGCCCACAGTCATAATGCCTTGTCTCAACTGTTGAAATTCAAACTCTTTTTGGGTCCTCAAAGAACTAGGGTAATACTTCTCCGTAAAAGTAGTCTTGAATTGCTCCCACTCCTTAGGCATATCTTGGATAGTCATTAGAGCTGAAGCACTCTCCTACCACCTCATAGTAGGACCTTTCAACAAGTGAGAAGCAAACACTACTATATTCTCTTCACTACACTGAACAATAAAAAAGATTCTCTCTATACCAGTCGCCCATTCATGAGCCTTCACATGAACTAATCTGCCATGAAATTGTGGAGGATTCATGCAGATGAAATCCCTAAAAGTTCCACCTACAACTTCTGGAACAACCATTGGAGGATGTACACCTCCATTCAGATTTTGCATTATCATCTGCATGAATTGATTATGTTGCTGCTGCATCTGTTGCATAAATTGGGGCCACAAAACACCCTATTTTCCACCAGGGTTGCTTCTACGTCCGTCATTCATGTTCCTAAATGTCATATATATAGGATTAAGTTGATCGGGCTCAATACCATAACATTAACGCTAATGGTGACAAAACATATATGAAACTGAAAAATCCACTTATAATATTTCATGGCTAGGTCGAGGATACGACCTGCTCTGATACCAATTGTAACACCCATATATAAGTACATCCATATAAGGTATATATATTATACATGAATCCAAGTTTTTGGTACTGAAATACCAATAAGTTCCTAGTTAACACACTGTATACATTACATGCCTAAAACACGCAAAACTAAAAACTAAGGCGTAATATACACAAGATGTTCATAAATACTAAGAACTATATCAGTAAAATGATCTCAAAATAAAATCTCCATAACTAAAGATATGCCATCCCAAAATGCCAAGATAAGTAAGGATAATCAAACTACCTTATTCTTACCCTTCACGAAACCTGAAACACCTGAAATATAATCAACAACATGGGGTAAGATAATAAATCCCAGTGAGTTCCCTATCTTATGGATTCTCTCGGCTTTACAAGGTTCTAACCATCCTAACTAAAGTCGGGGGAAAAGGGACAAGACTTTGAGTTCACAATCTCACACTATATGGAAACATGGTCACGAGTTCACCAACTCAAAATATCACTAATCGGTAACCTCGTCAAGGCATCCCCTTTTCCCGTATTTTCATACGTCTAAGAGTCAGCACGAGTCATAGATCCTTGTAATTTACTTGACATACTAAATGGATTCAGGTTCTAAGGGACATATTATCAACCTTACGAACCATCATTTCACATGGCCTATTAACTATCACAAGTCTCTACCCATAGGTTCCATACGTACTAAATGCAAGAATCAAACCAACTAAGTGATCATGCGTATATTTCGGAGGAGCTAAGTAAGCCTCACCTCGTGAAACGACAAGTCTCAAGGGAAACAGTTCCGATTACGTGATCTCATACAAACATGATTGCATACAACAATCACAAGGCTACATTCACCTTAACACACAGAACACAAGGTTCACACGCGTTCCATATAGTGTCTCACTCTCCACTAGACCATTACTTGTCAAGGATGAACACCTAGGCATCGAATGCACGGGCATCACCATCTAGATTCTCTATCAATTCCTAGTTACATCACTAGGTCTTACTATTGTATTATGGTAAGGTTTCCTCACTATCCCTAACTCTTCATATTTTAGTTATGCAATTACACAATTATATAAATCATTATTCCATTCAATTATCACAAATAAATCAATCCCACATCAATATCAATATTTTCACTTTTTATTAAGTAGAGGATCGTCATAGCTTTCTATCAATACCAACCACCTCAATCGGAATCACGGGTTAAAAAATATGAAATTTCAAAGATTTTTCTTATTTCAAGACAGTGTTAATCGGTTAACGGTATATGGTTAACCAATTAACCATATTAAACTGTTCATACAGAGGCGAAATGAGAGTTAGAGGCACATTTTGGTAACCAGTTACCATATTTGGTTAATCTGTTAACAAGTCATATTTTTCATGCAGAACAACAATTTCCCATGCGTTAACCGATTAACCATGTGTTATTAATCGGTTAACCATTGTGCAAAAGCTTAAAACCTTGATTTTATCAATACAAAATCCAATGGAAACTCATAGAAACATAATGGAAAGCATTAGCAAGTATCATAAGTTCATCATACTCATAACCCGACTATACTACACATTTTATTCTGCATTTGAACTGTTAGAAACATTGATTTAGCAAGATTAATCATTTTTTATCAAATCTAACCTAAGTTCCAATAATTTCAACTTCTAGAACTTAAAGCTTCTAACTAGAACCTACCTTGGTATAAGATGAAGATGAAGATGATAAGATGATTTGGTGAAGAAGAGATGATGACCCAAGCTTCTTCCACTTCTAGGGTTTTCTTCTTCTTCTCCTTTTTTCTCTTCCTTCTCTCTACCTTCTCTTACTATGCTTCTGTTTTTGTTTCCAAATGAGGCTAAAAGATATAGAGAAATACCACTTAATTAGTAACACTAACTAGTCTCAAATTGAGGGTATCCAAAAATGTATCTAATGCACCAATTAATAAAACTTAAGAGTCAGATAGTATTAAATAATTAAATTTGAGCTCATCAGTTGCACTAATTATCTTAATAGATAACTCTCATAGTACATCGGAACTCAATTGATCTCAATTAATAGTATCTAAAGCATTAATAAAATATGGAGGTGTTACATTAGAACAAAATGAAATATAGATTCAACTTCATTGTTTGGTTATTTTATTAAAAATATGTCATTCCATCACATACACTCCAATTTGGATGGAACAAAAAAATGAGGAATTGGATGGAACAAAAAATGAGAAATTGGATGGAATGAATTCCATCGTGTTTCATTCCATCCATTATTTTCAAATCCAAACAATATAATCTTATTAGTTACCACTCCAATTCATTCAATTCCATTCCATCTCATACTACCGATGCAAGCATGCCCTTAAATTTATTGTGTTGTGTTTAGGGTTGTTTTCGGTCCGGACCGTGTATCTTGGGTCCTGAAAATTGGACCGAAGGCCTTGTCAGGTAAACCGGAACTAGCCTAAAATAGTAATGGTTAAATTTATCATCCGAATCCGGTCCAACAATTTCAGGTAATCCAGAACCGACCCAGTTTAATGACTATTGGGAAAGGAGATCCGAAATCGAACATAAGTAAACGGTTCGGGTACTCGATTTACACGAAATCATCCTGAATTATTTTTTTCACATGCACTCAAATTTACAACAATAATATTTTTTCTCATACATCCAAAATTACTACAATGCATTCAAAATAATACATTCAAAATCAACTTGTTCAGAATAAATTTCACATACATCTAAATATCATTCTAAAAAACAGAATGTAAATTTCACTTAAACATGTTCAAAATAAACTTGTTCAAACATAAGTTAGGTAACTTATATTTTCAAATTACAACAAAATAACATAATAACATATGTTAATTATATGCCTCAGAACAATATCATCATTGGCTTTGCAAAGTTGCCCTCGTCGAAGAAGCGATACCCAGATCCTCACCAAAATGAAATGCTAAAGGTTCATCTTGTGGTTCTTCAAGCTACACCAATTAAAGCATAAATTAAATGGAAAAACATAAGCTCTATAAACATTGAGCTAAAATAGATCATAAGCAAAAGATACTTACTATACTAGCAGTACATCCCTTTTTAATTTCATATTTCTCCTTCAGCCAATCACTCCCACAAAGTACCATTTCAATTGTCTTGGTTTTCATAGAAGATCGTTTCAGATCAATAACACTCTTACCAGCACTAAAGGTTGCTTCTGAAGCAACAATTGTAACTGTAACAATTATGATATCCTTTGCTAGCTTACTAAGAACATGATATTTGGCTTCATTCCCTATCCACCATGTTAAAACATCAAACTTAGATGTAGGAGGAACTTTCAAGGGAGGCTCCTCAAGATATAATTCAAGATCAGATTTTGAATCAGTAGTACTAACAACAATTTCTAAAAACATCTCAAAACTTTTCCTTCCCAAACCAGAACTACATCCTACTTTAGATACATGCGTAATCTCATCATTAGTTCCATAAGTATCTTGATACAATTGGAAGAGTGATTTTAAGCTGGTTCCCAACTCTTGTTCATAGGTAGTGGCTTGAGTAGCATTTGGATACAAGAAGGGATATACCTATTTGATGAAGATCATTTTATACCTATTTGAACAAGTAGAGTCGTCAACGAACTTAAATTCATCTATACCTATTTGCATAAATTATTTTCAAAGTCTATTTTCCTCAGAATAGAATTTCATCATAGGCAACTAAAGTAACAATGAGGTAACATAATTGGCCATAGACACAATTATATAACAACTCAGAAATACAACATAATCAAAGGCCTTAGATAACAACAATAATAACAATCATAAGCAGAATACCAATTGATCAAAATTAATTCAAAAACAAAGGCCTCAGATAATAGCAATCATCATTGGCAAGGCAACATATAACAATTGATCAAAATCAATTCAGAAGCAAAAGCCTTAGATAATAACAATTGATCAAAATCAGTTCAAAAACTAAGGCCTCAAATAATAGCAATCATCATTGTGTAAGTTGTACATACCTTGGATCAAGAACTACACCATTTGATATGAGTGTGTTAGACTCTGACCAATACTTGTCATACTTCAACTTCATTTCATTAGCAAGAGCCTGCAGCTGAGGATTAGCTGAGATGGTTAAGGGGTTATCAAGTAAAACCTTCACCCAGTAAAGCTCAGGCAAAAACAAGTTAACACTAGGGTAATAGGTGCCACTAATAAGGGATGTCACATCAACAAAAACCTCCAAAAACTTGCAAATATCATGAACATCTTCCCAATCATTCACATCAGGCAAAAAATGGAGAAATGCACCATTCTCTTCAGCATATATGGGTCACACTTCTCTGTAGTGGTATGTAGTGGACAACATCAACCAAGTTGAGTTCCACCTAGTCTTAGTATCCAACACTTGCATTTTGTCATCAACAAATTTTTTGAATGCCTTATATATAGTTTCAGAATTCAGCAAGTACTTTACCCCATTTCTGATCTTATCAACAATCACTTGAATCATATCTTGACCATCATGAACCAATAAATTTAAAATGTGTGCACAACATCTCACATGAAATAATTTACCATTCAATGGTAGGTTTCTCCTACCAGAATAATCTCTTTTCAATCTAACAATACAATTATCATTTGCACTAGCATTATCAACTGAAATTGAAACCACCTTATCCCTTATGCCCCAATCATCCATCACCCTAATCAATTCCCTACACAAAACCTCGCCAAAATGTGGTGGTGACACATTCTTAAAAGATAAAACTCTTTTGTGAAGCTGTCACTTTGAACCAATGAAATGACCATTCATAATCATATAACCAATTTTCTATTCACCAGACCACCAAAGGCCAGTAGTAAGACTGATCCTGTTAATCAAAGACATACTCTTTTTCATATTAACTCTCTCAGCCTCATAATATTCTCACAATCAAACTTAACTTGATGTCTAATAATCTTTTTATACCATGGATAAATTTCTTTAAGAAACTCATTAAAGATAACACCTTCCATAACAAAAAAGGAAAATTCATGACCTAGAATCCTATGAGCTGCAACTTCTCAAACCCTAGCATGATTATATATCCAAGTTGCCAAACTAGGAGTACTATCAACACCTATATTCAACCTAGATTGTGCAACCTCTTTGTCAATATTATCTATCATCCTCAACTTTCTTTGAATGCAATTTTCTAAATGTTTATTTACCATTATAAGTACTTTTCCATTTTGCATCATAACTGTAATGCTTACCACACCATTTCCATTTCCATTTCTTGTTACCATCAGACATTTCAATAACTACCATCTCAGTATGAACAACAAATTTCTTGGGACAAAGAGTTTTATCAAATGCATTTACTTGGCTATGTGAGCTCTGAGCTGGGTCAACTGGAGGGATTGACTCATCATTAGCAGCAACAATAGTAGTGTTTTGAGCAATAGTAGTGTTTTGAGTAATATTTTGGGTGGTGTTGTCAGTTGGAAGTTCCAAATCAATCATCTCACCAATCTCTATATTTCTTCCATCCATTGTCTCCTCTTCCCCATCAAGCAACATATTAATATTAATAAGATCATCCATGGTTGGTGGAGTCAATGAAGAATCTTGAAAACACATGACACAAAATTAAATATCAATTAAACAATAATAAAATACGAAACAAAAACAAAACTGAGTAACTTAATACAACCTCAACAAGCAACATAACTTATTATTAGGTCAAAATAGAACCTCAAGAATCAAATGTACAAGATATAACCTCAAATCACAATTCTAGGCTGAACCCTAAGTAACTAGAACCTCATCAAATCAATTTATTATTAGCCTAAAATCCAATCTCAGCAACAAAATTTACATGATAAAACCTCATATCAAAATCCTAGGTCAAAATTTTGTTCAAAATCGAAACATTTAGGTCAAGAATGATTCCAAAATCAAAATGGATACAAAGTAAACAACTAGTTGATACCTCAAACATGCATACAATGTACAAAATATTATAACAGAAAAAAAGTTGTTTTCCGCTTTCCACAGTTCACACTTTGCCTCTAAAACAAATTATTCTACAAGAGAATTAGAGATAGAGATTATCGAAGATGAAATCCTAGGAGAGGGAGACGGACGCAAGAGGAAAATGTGTTAAGATGTTCATGTGAGTGAGAGACGAGATGAAATCCTAGGAGAGGGAGACGAACGCAAGAGGAGAATATGTTAAGATGTTAATGTGAGTGAGAGACAAGAGAGTGTCTAAAAAAAAGAGAGATGAAAAAATGAAAAATTCTATAAATTTTAGTATTTATATGCAAGTCCCACCGATTACTCGTTTGATAAATGGTTTGATTCTGTATGCTGAATACAGATACAAAAATTATCCATTACTATATCAAAAGCTAGTTCTACCGGTCCAATGAGTCGGGTCTCTTGGTCCGATTCTCGAGCCGGTTCTTGGGTCTGTTCCCGGTTCTTTAACACCACTAACGGCCCTAGTTGTGTTGGTACGTATCAGGCATGACATTACAATCACAACCAGGGTTTCATTGATTTCATCTTTAAAAAACACTCTTTCAATCCAACCACTCCTTCAATTGCATAAGCTTTCCCTTTATTATCTTCCAATCCCAACAATAACGACCACATCTCTCGTTTTACTCGATGGGTCGCCCACCCAGTAACGGAGGCCCCGCCTTCCGCTTCACCCAGCCGGAGGTATTCATCTATTCAATTCCACTCTCACTCTATCATGTTTTTTCTCTTTCTTTCTTGCATTATGATTTGGTTTTTCTATACTCAAAGATCTGTGTATGTTGGCGTAATAATACACCAATGCTACTGGATGCTGAAAATGTATGCATCAAGTTACACCTCTTAGAATCGAAATTAAGACTCAGTTTACTTAAGATTAAAAATAATTCATTATCTCTAAACATTAATTGGTCCAGTAGGGAGTACTCATGTTCAATCCTCCACAACTGCGATTGGGATGATGCTGAAAACACTCGATCTCGATGTCGTAACTAACCCCCGAACCGGATTAGTCGGTCCACTGAACCGGATACTGGTGGTGAAAAAAAATTCATTATCAGATAAAATTAATTAGAGCTTATTTTTATGTGAAGTAGAAGCTGATTTATGTTTGTTTAAATTTTGGAAAATGATTGATACTCTGGAGGTCAGGTATTATGAAAGAGGTGTCATATCCACATAATCTCCATTGATTGTATATTCGTGTTTTGTTCATTGATATATGTCTTTAGCTTTGAAATGGATTGCATGCATTTATTCTGTTGCGGATCTGGATTGTGTATCAGACTGCTTCCTGCTCTTATATTGTGTTTTAGATTCATTTTACAAAGTTAATTGGACGGCTGAGTTCATGTACCTGAGTGATTATGTTTACTGCAGGGAAGCATTTTGTGAAATTTTCGCTGTTGTATATGTTTTCTTTTTTGTTTTTCAAAAACACAAGAGAAGCCTTAGTTATGCATGCTGGAAACTTCGTTAATCTTGAATGTGACATAGTAGACGCTAAGTTTAGTCACGAAAAACAAATGGAAGTGGAAAGGTGGTTGCCTTATGTTTCCAGGGGTTTTGCATTTTAATCAGTTTTTATAGAATAGTTTCCTACCCCCAACTCCAACTGGGTCTGTTAATGTTTAAGTGTTTTAAATAATAGGAGAAGAGAAATAATAAGGACTTGAGGAAGAGCTTCGCCTTGTAGTATGCTCTTTACTGTTTTTTAAGCCTGTTATCTGCTTCCAGTTATAACCTAGGTGTAATTCAGTTTTTTAATATTTGCATCAATGTTATCGATGGCGAATGGCGGTCCAGCGGTCTATGGCGGAGAGCTAAAATCCCGCCATACCGTCTGCTTTGCGGCGCTGTTATAGCGGATAATGGCTGAAAAACCAGCAATATCAGCCGATATTCTATTGTGGCGAGCCCAAAAACCACCATGTACATCCGCCATAGCACCACTATTTGATAACACTGATTTGCATACTGAAAACAATGTACCAACAGTTTTCAATTTGACTATAAATCAATAATACTTGACAGCCATGCCTCTTATGGCATTGTAGATTAGGTTACCCTAAAGATGCCATAGTTCCTTTTGTTTCCAATGCTTGTAATATGTCCTTTGCCAATAAAAGCATAATTGATCTTTGTGTTGCTTGCTGAATAGGTATCTCACAGCTTACCTTCTCATCCTTCTATCCCAGTTTACAATTCATCTCTTGAACTCATTTTCAGTGTCTTGTGGGGACCAGCGCTTACTAAATCATTAGGGGGATATTCCTATCGTGATACCTTTGTTGATGCATTTTGTTGTTTCACTTGGATTTATTTTCTGCAATCTAAATCACAAACATGTAGTGTGTTCACAAGTTAAAATCTAGTGGAGTTGCAACTAAAATCTCAGAATGTGTGTTGGGCCTAACTCATTCCTATAAAACCGGTTTGTAAGGTGAGAATTATCCCCATTTATAAACACAACACAAGCCATATGTAGGACTAACTCCACCCCTTCAAAGCTACCACAATGAAGGTGTTAGGGGCTGCAATGTGGCAAGCCAAAGTGCCGCAATTAAGGCGACTGGGGACGGACCGCAATTAAGGCAGAAAGTCCAACATAAATCATAAAATAAGGAAGTTAAAGATTAGGGAGGAGAGTTTAGGCCTTTGCTAAATACCTAGCTGACCTATGAAATGTCAGACAATTTTGTCCACACATTCTTCACCAAATTTGTGTTATTGAGCGTAAAACACAAACACATCACGGACATGTCTATTCGTTTTATCCCATGCTTCGATGGCAATTAAATTTTGGAACCATGTCTTTCAAATTGCGACCTATATAAAAAACAGGCTGCCTTCCTTAGCTCTAATTCAATACCATTTATTACGTTATTTTATAAACCACCAAATTTCTCTTCCCTCAATGTTATTGGGTGTGCTTGCTACTCTTTCTTTCCTAAGACCTTACAACCAACATAAGGTTCAATATAAGTCAGCTGAATGCATATATATAACTTATTCCCTACTCCCGTTCCTCCTAGTCCCTCCTATTTCACTACCTTAAGAATCTAATAGTCTTTCCTAATTTTTCTGCACTACTTTCCCAAAGTTCCTCCTTTTTCCCTTGTTTCCATCCTAATCTCTGTCAACTATTTCCATCCTAATTTTTCTACAACCAACTTGAACAGAGAAAACCCTATATACACCACACCAAAAAGAGGCTATGCAATGTGAGAACGAAGCACTATTTGCTAATCTAAACTGGACCTTGATTCCTTTACACGAGAATAAGACATATATTGCGTGCAAATGGTTTTTTTTTATTTTTTATTTTTGTGTAAAAGAAAACCAATTATGGTTCATCTGAAAAATGGATGTGTTGAAGTTGAGTACTGTAGCCTAGCCTTAATTACTGTTGAACTCATGAATATAACCCCTGTTGAAATAATTACATTTCTTATAGTACAATTTTACTCTTGAACAAAATATTTGGAGCTTGGTCTTTACTTTGTCAGGGAAAAAGTGATGAATAAGACCCCTGATACTTATAAGACCCAAGGTCGAAGAGGGCAGAGAATGGTTACATACATGTAATACCCAAAAACGAGGGAGTGGTTGTCGGTGCACGAGGCATGACAATGAGACACTCCTAATAGCTTCTAGAAAAAAATAGAATTCACGTCAACAAAGCATTTGGAGCTTGGTCTCTACTTTGTCAGGGAAAAAAGTGATGAATAAGACCCTTGCTGTTACTTATAACACCCGAGGTCAAAGATGACGGAGTGTATACATGTAACACCCAAAGGCGAGGGAGTGGTTGTCGGTGCACGAGGCATGACAATGAGACACTCCTAGCAGCTTCTAGGGAAAAATCGAATTCACATCGGAATGAGAGGGATCCTGAGGCTGTACAGGTATGAGACTGCATGGTTGAAGGTAGACTTATAAAGATTGATGGGTACTACCTGTACCAACAAGATGCATCTTCTATTCGGTAGCTCGTTCCATAAGAACTTCACAGTTAAGCGTGCTTGACTTGGAGCAATTTTGGGATGGGTGACCTTCTGAGAAGTTTTTCGGAAAGTGTGTGAGTGAAGACAAAGCATGCTGAAAAGACCCGTGTTGGTTTGCAGGGTCATTCGGTAATCCTAAAAGTAGTATGGGGCGTTACAAATGGTATCAGAGTCAGACCTCTCCCAGTACGATGTGGTTCGGGGACGAATCAAGCGGAAGGTGGTGGGCATATAACACCCGAGGCCGAAGAGGACAGAGAGTGGTTACATGTAACACTCAAGGGCGAGGGAGTGGTTGTCTGTGCACGAGGCATGACAATGAGACACTCCTAGTAGATTCTAGGGAAAAACCGAATTCACATCGGAATGAGAGGGATCCTGTGGCTGTGCAGCTATGGGATTGCATGATTGAAGGTAGGCTTATAAGAATTGATGAGTACTACCTATACCAACAAGATGCATCTTCTTTTCGGTAGCTTGTTCCATAAGAACTCCACAGTTAAGCGTGCTTGACTTGGAACAATTTAGGGATGGGTGATCTTCTGGGAAGTTTCTCGGAAAGTGTGTGAGTGAGGACAAAACATGCTGAAAAGACCTGTGTTGATTTGTGGGTCAGTCGGTAATCCTAAAAGTAGTCTGGAGTGTTATATTACTCATATGACCTGCTAGCTGATATTCTAGCTAAAACGACCCTGATTTTGTAGGGTGGAATGATAGAGTGTGCGCGATAATGTACTAGTGTTGAGTATAGGACAAGTGATAGTTTGGGCAACTTTCAAGTAGCTAGGCAGTTGTAGATTCAGTTAGTAGCTTGGTTCTGTAAATACTTCTCGTGTATTCAGATAGATCATATTGAATAATGTTCAGATTCATTACATGTTTAGTACTTTAGTTTCTCTCGCTACTTTTAGTTTATTTGAAACTTTAGTAGCTTGGTGTCTTGATTTTTCTGGTCAATTCTTGCTCCTCTGTGAAACCTTCATCATCTTTGTTCAACCAAGCCCACAAGTGATACCAGCCTTTGTTACATTCGGTAACTAACTCAATGTGTCTTTTTGGGTCGCTTGGGTTATGTTTAACTCCTCTGTTTAACACTTTCTGGATTTATTCAACAGTTTGCTTACTCTTTACTGTTCGTCACACAATTCTTTTCTCACTAATGAATCATGTCAGCTGCTTCTATTCCTCTCCATGATTATTCACAAGTTACTCATTTTCCATTGATTAATAATGGTAGCAGTGTGTTCTTTTTCATTTAATTTTCATTTAGATCGTGACTTATGTTGTTTATGACTCAAACTAGCTCAGTTCTCTGTCCTAGACTCCTTTCTGTTGCTCAATTTATTGCCAAGAAAATTCTCATAGGAGGATGATTATTCTAGCTAAAACGACCCTGATTTTGTAGGGTGGAATGATAGAGTGTGTGCGATAATGTACTAGTGTTGTTGAGTATAGGACAGCTGATAGTTTGGGCAGCTTTCAAGTAGCTAGGCAGTTGTAGATTCAGTTAGTAGCTTGGTTCTATAAATACTTCTCTTGTATTCAGATAGATCATATTGAATAATGTTCAGATTCATTACATGTTTAGTACTTTAGTTTCTCTTGCTACTTTTAGTTTATTTGAAACTTTAGTAGCTTGGTGTCTTGATTTTTCTGGTCATTTCTTGCTCCTCTGTGAAACCTTCATCATCTTTGTTCAACTAAGCCCACAAGTGATACCAGCCTTTGTTACATTCGTTAACCAACTCAATGTGTCTTTTGGGTCGCTTGGTTATGTTTGGCTCCTCTATTTAACACTTTCTGGATTTATTGAACTGCTTGCTTACTCTTTAGTGTTTGTCACACAATTCTTTTCTCACTAATGGATCATGTCAGCTGCTTCTATTCCTCTCGCTGATCATTCAAAAGTTACTCATTTCCCATTGATTAATAATGGTAGCGGTGTCTTCTTTTTCAGTTAATTTTCATTTAGATCGTGACTTATGTTGTTTATGACTCAAACTAGCTCCGTTCTCTGTCCTAGACTCCTTTCTGTTGCTTAATTTATTGCCAAGAAATTTCTCATTGGATGATGATTATTCTAGCTGTTGGGCTAAACTATCTTTCTAGCGATTCTATCCTACTTGTGTAGCATCTTTGAGTGTCTTTCCCAACAATTATTCTTCGGTGGTAAGGAGAGTAAATCAGATGGAGATAAGTTAAATAACTAGAGGTTGAGGAAGACCTAGAAAAACCATAAGAGAGGTTATTAAGAAAGATCTTGAGGTTAACGATTTGGATAGAAGCATGATCCTAGATATAGAATATTATGGCAAAAGTTGATCCATGTAGCCGACCCCACTTAGTGGGATCGGGCTTGGTTGTTGTTGTTTATATTATTAGTTTGACGCTTCCAAATGTAGTTTTGAGAAGGATGGAGCTTGCTTTGCTTAATTTACTGCCAAGAAATTTCTCCTAGGAGGATGATTATTCTAGCTGTTGGGCTAAACTATCTTTCTAGCAATTCTATCCTACTTGTCCAGCATCTTTGAGTGTCTTTCCTAACAATTATTCTTTACTGTGGGAAAATGAATTATTTTCTTGTTACAAGCAGAAGGCTTAGTAAGCTTTAGCTTGTAGGGGGTGTTAGAATTTAGGAAACATCTCATAATATCTCGATCTAGTGTTAGTATATCTTGATTTATCTCATAGGTTTAGTTTCTTTTGTTAGATTATCTCTTAAGTTTAGTTTAATATTACTTTATTATCATGCTTTGTTTCCTTATTTCATTAGAATTAGAAGTCTTGTGTGTAAGAGCATGACTTTGTAACCTTAAGGGATATGGTTCAAATCCCAAATTGGACAGTTGTAAAATGACAATTAGTGTTACTGTTATTAATAATAAGTGGGGGTTAGTGCTTGGTGTTTTGTATCAAGTTACTATCACTTATATTCCACAATTATCATATTCAAAGTCTTTATTATTTGTCTTCACTTATTATCTAATATCACATAACTTGACAATTCCAATGACAGATTATTTCCAAAATCTATTTTTTATCTGTATAGGTAACAGAAATGGAAGCTATTCTTTCAGAACACAACAATGCGATGCCAGCACGAGATGTTCTTCAAGCTCTTGCAGACAAGTTCAGGTGTGTCACAGTACAGAGTACATGTAGAATTTAATATGCTCCTGAAAAGTGAAATTAAATTTTGATTCTGTTTTTTGTTTTAGCGAATCACCGGACCGTAAAGGCAAGATTACAGTACAGAATAAACAGGTAAGTCTGATATATTTTATTACCGATGAGGAGTCTTTTGGCCTCCATTCTTATTTTTCTATTTCATTATAGGTATGGAATTGGTTTCAAAATAAGCGATATGCGATAAGGGCTAAAACTAGTAAGACTCCCGCAAAGTTAAATATCACTCCCATGCCTCGCGTTGATTTGGCCCCTGGAAGGATTATGGCTCAACCAACAGCTTCTCCTATTCCTGCTCCTTCAGCTTCAGGTAGAATGCTGCTTTTAGGTGCTTAAAGTAATTTGTTTTATATTTGTTGATATTTGTAAATATATAGTGTTAAGAATATTTATATATAGAATAGTCCCACATCGACTATATCATGTAATTAGTTGTAATCTCTCTCTATATAATAATGTCTCCGTAGTGCTTTTCAACACACACGGTTTAATCTAAATGTCTCTTATTATCGCTTATTTCAACATGGTATCTAGAGCCTGTTAAGAGATAATTCTTTCTTCGTCGTGTTTTACCCGGTTGACGGTGAGAATTTTTTTTTTTTTTTTTTTTTTTGCAAACCGTGTTATCACTCCGGTTTGCCTCACTTTTCAAAATTCTTCGGTAACCTCCCTGCCGCCACTGTCGCCGTTACTGTTCCGACAAACTTCCGGCGACGTTCCGGAAAATTGACATCACCATCCGACTCGCTGCCCTCCGATCCAGCCGTCGCACTTTTTCCTGCCGTCAGAAACTCACGCACACGTCCACCCGCGCCTCCGCTGTCCCGCCCGTGCCAGCGCGTCCGACGGCTGATTCCGACTGTTTTTTTTTTTCCGCCGATACTCATGGCTACTCCTCAGAAATTTATGCCAACGATATCTCATATCAGCCGATCATACCTTCTTCGAGTCTGTTCCATATTTCGAGTCCAGCCAAGCAACTTCGGAACCCATTCAGGAACATATTCCCACACCTCTTCCAGAAGTCCCATATGTCATTGTCCCCGATCATTCTAGGGAACCTGGTCCACTAAATACCCCTACAGTTGACCCCCATACTTCTCGCCCACTTCAAACATATCAGCGTCGTCAACCAACGTCTGTCGTACCTGTCCCTGAAGCCGCACCTGTCCTTGAAGCCGCACCTGTTCCTGAGGTCGTACCTGTTTCTGAGGTCGCACCTGTCCCTGAGGTCATTGTAGACTCTCCTCTGACGCTCTCACCATCACCGGATCCGATCCTGCAACCTGAGTCTGTTCTTCCGATTGCCCTTCGAAAAGGTATACGTCAAACACGAAATCCTTCTCCACATTATATTGATTTATGTTATCATCGTCTTTCCCCTTTGCAGTATACTTGTTTGTCTTCTTTGTCTTCTGTTTCTATTCCTAATACTCCAGGTGAAGCATTATCTCATCCTGAATGGAGGCAAGCAATGATTGATGAAATGTGTGCTCTTGAAAGCAGTGGTACCTGGGAACTGGTTCCTTTACCCCCTGGGAAATCTTTAGTAGGTTGTCGTTGGCTTTATACAGTGAAGGTTGGTCCAGATGGTAAGATGGCATCTGTTAGACTTCTTCTAGCTATTGCAGCCATTCGACATTGGTCTCTTCATCAACTTGACATTAAAAATGCTTTTTTACATGGTGATCTTGAAGAGGAAGTATATATGGAGCAACCACCTGGGTTTGTTGCTCAGGGGGAGTCATCGAATATGGTGTGTAGGCTACACAGGTCTCTTTATGGTCTTAAGCAATCTCCGAGAGCTTGGTTCGGCAGATTCAGCGCTGTAGTCCAACAATTTGGTATGGTCCGTAGTGAAGCTAACCATTCGGTTTTTTATCGTCACTCAGTCTAAGGGTGTATTTATCTTATTGTGTATGTAGATGATATTGTCATAACTGGTAGTGATCAACAGGGAATACTCCAGTTAAAACAACATCTCTCGAATCAATTTCAGACAAAAGATCTTGGTAAACTCCGTTATTTCTTGGGTATTGAGGTAGCCCAATCTAAAGATGGTTTGGTGATTTCTCAGCGGAAATATGCTATGGATATTTTGGAAGAAACATGTTTGTTGAATGCTAAACCAGCTGATACTCCTATGGATCCAAGTGTCAAATTACTACTCAATCAGGGGGAGCCTCTATCTGACTCCGGAAGATATAGGAGATTGGTTGGAAAATTGAATTATCTCACAGTCACTCGTCTAGACATTTCTTTTGCAGTCAGTGTGGTAAGTCAGTTCTTAAATTCCCCTTGTCAGGAACACATGGATGCTGTTATCTTTTGAAAATTTAATCATGCTTTCTACTCAGCTCTTATACAATATCACTGTTTTGCTTCTTGGATTTCAGAGTTTATTATACTGGTTTTGCCAACTGTTTAGTTTAACTTACATAGCCTATAGGGCTAGACTAGGTGTATAAGTGCTTTGTTAAAATTTGTGTATAGTTTAGACATGCGGTGCAATATGAGTAAGGTCAAACTTATTTTTGTTGTCATAACAAGCTTTGTTTCCACAACTCTATGTTCCACTTTTGTTTTCAGTCATTATTAACTTCTATGCTTACTATAATTATGAAAAAGGGGTTACAGATACTGTATGATTCTAAAGCTAGTGTTTCTGTAATAGAACTGGACCAGAATCAGGTAAATGGTTTAATCTGTTTTAGCTACAGCGACCAATCTCTGGATTGGTATCTGGGTGAGTCTGAACATAAATTCAGAAAAATATTGATATAGAAGTACAATTCTCCGTCTCTAGGTATTTCAAAGATAGTCTCATCTTTTGTTTGTACTAACAAAAGATATTAGATACCCTCGATTCCTCTGTAACTTATAACCAACTAAAAGCTGTACAGTGATTAAATGGTTACTGCTAGCTGTCATTTCTATTAGTGACAAGTTAAAGACCTATTTCTACAGATTGCCCTAATTGTAGGCCTGTCTAATAATTTGGGGCTTAGGCCTAACTCAATCTCAAAAATTTGGCTTGTAAAGTGAGGACTGCCCAAGCCTTATAAACATTGTTTCGGCCATATATCTATAGGCGATATGGGACTAAACAACTGCCTCATACCAAGCACAATGAAGGTGCTGAAAGTTGCAATAAAGTCCCTCAGTTGCTGCAATTAAGGGGGGCAGGGGAGAACTGCAATAGAGGCGGATGTTTTTACGCATCCAAGTCGAGTTTGATTAGAGCATGGGTAATATGGGCAATCCAAAAACAGACATAGGATAGGATCTGATACCATTTAAGAGTTTATGCTCAAGCCTAACTCAACCCCATAAATTTGGCTTGAAAGATTGGAGCATGGATAATAAGCACTACTTGGGCCATGTCTCTAGATGACGTGGGACTAAACTTACTGTTTCACAACCCACACAATGAAGGTCCTGGAAGTTGCTGCAATTAAGGTGGCTAGGGGAGGATATAAGGCGGATTCTCCGACAGTGTGCTAGCAGATCTTGCCCCCAAATTGTGTATTTATGAACCCAGTATCATCTTTTAGGAAAAATATTGGTATTATTCAAACCCGGTGTTATTCTAAGTGTGTCATCGCTACTTGTCTAGAGAATAATATTTCATAGGCTGTGGCTGATCTCTCCCCCAAATTGTATATTTATGAACCCAGCATTTTGCTGTCATTTTTTTAGCATACATTATGATAGTTTTTATGAAAATTTAAAATTTTAGATGAAAAACCTGAGTGAATCTCTTTTGGGCTTTATCCTTTATTTCGGGTGGTACAGTACTGCTGTATATTTTCACTTGTAGATGAAAAAAATCATAATTAGGTAAAACATCACTCATTTCATTATAGACTAATGCTGCATTATGTTCTTATTCTCTAATTTTTCATTTAATCACTTACATACATTGCTGTCATTTTATTGTCTACTCAGTTCAAGGAACAGCAAAATTAGCTCCTGAACATTCAGTTATTGTGTATTTATGAACCCAGTATCATCTTTAGGAAAAATATTGGTATTATTCAAACCCGGTGTTATTCTAAGTGTGTCATCGCTACTTGTCTAGAGAATAATATTTCATAGGCTGTGGCTGATCTCTCCCCCAAATTGTATATTTATGAACCCAGCATTTTGCTGTCATTTTTTTAGCATACATTATGATAGTTTTTATGAAAATTTAAAATTTTAGATGAAAAACCTGAGTGAATCTCTTTTGGGCTTTATCCTTTATTTCGGGTGGTACAGTACTGCTGTATATTTTCACTTGTAGATGAAAAAAATCATAATTAGGTAAAACATCACTCATTTCATTATAGACTAATGCTGCATTATGTTCTTATTCTCTAATTTTTCATTTAATCACTTACATACATTGCTGTCATTTTATTGTCTACTCAGTTCAAGGAACAGCAAAATTAGCTCCTGAACATTCAGTTATGGAATTTGAAGCTAAATCTGGAAGGGATGGAGCATGGTCAATATTCCCTCTTTAATCATGTTTAGGTTACTCTTTTGTATATTTGTCCACTTAATTAATTTTCATTAGTGTACTTGACTTGTTGTCTTGTTTTTTGTTAGGTATGATGTGGCTAACTTTCTATCATATAGACATTTGGAGAGTAGTGATCCGGTAATTTTGACATGAGATTATGTCCCTTCTTAAGTTCCGAGAAAGAATTAATGAGGTTTTCTAAGTTGTTCAGTTTTTATTTTTCTGATAGTATTTCCTTGTTATTTCAATCATGTCAGTCAAAATTGAGATCCTATTTAACATCTGGAAAGGGGTTCCAAGATCATAAGTAAATGACATAATTTTTTCTTAATAAATAAATTAAATAGATCTGGTTCTCACTTATCAGTTTCTGATCATTTATTCACGGTGTTGTAGTTGTCTCGAGTTTCGCCTTCAATTCTTATGGGAGACCTAAACAGTTTGTTGACTGTTGTGCAGTGCACCCAATCTTATTTTATCCAGGCTTTATGGATTTATTGACCATGTAATGACAATATCTCCATGTTTCAGGAAGTGCTAGTGCGTTTTTCCGGTTTTGGAAAGGAGGAAGATGAGTGGATTAATGTGCGAAAGCATGTCAGGCCGCGCTCTCTGCCATGTGAATCATCAGAATGTGTTGCAGTGCTCGCTGGAGATCTCATACTTTGTTTTCAGGTTGGGATGTGTCATAATAAGTTAATTTGATCATGGAAATTTTCATCTAACAAATTTTGTTTTTAGCAAAAATTATTGTTTCTTACCATTTATTGAATTTGGATTTTTAACACCAAAGGAAGGTAAAGAACAAGCCCTTTACTTTGATGCCCATGTCCTTGATGCTCAAAGACGGAGGCACGACGTAAGAGGCTGTCGTTGTAGATTTTTGGTTCGCTATGATCATGATCAGTCTGAGGTATTAATTTCAATAAGATTGTCCTCTGAGATTTATATCTTTTATGTAGTTGAAATATTTGGTAATATTATATTCTTAACTGTACAAGGATTTCTCCTTTTTATAGAGGGAATTACAACAGGTGATTGACGACAATTTAGAAATGAAGTCCTAAATTAAGGAAATAATAAATCATAATAAGAAACTACCTAAAGTAGACTAAATAAAAAGGAAATAGAATAATTATATACAGACAAAATTATTTACAGCCAACTAAGAGCTGTAAATGCTGTATATGTTAACACTCTCCCTCAAACTGGCTTAAAAATATCCTCCATAGACAGCTTGCTAGTGATATTGTCAAATGATTTTTTTGGATAATCCTTTGGTTAGGATGTCTGCTAATTGTTTTGTAGTGGGAATATATGTAATACAAATTTGCCCTCTTTCTATCTTCTCTTTGATGAAGTGTTTATTAACTTCGACATGCTTGGTCCTATCATGTACGATCGGGTTATGTGCAATAGATATTGCTGGCTTGTTGTCACAATATAGTTTTATTGGAGGAGAACTTTGAACCTTTAATTCTTGTAGAAGTTTTTCCACCCATAATATCTCACAAATTCCGTGAGCAAGTGCTCTAAATTCAGCTTTTGCACCACTCCTTGCTACAACACTCTATTTTTTGCTTCTCTAACTAAGTTTCCTCCAACAAAGGTGCAATAACCTGATGTTGATCTTCGGTTTGTCACACTCAGCCCAGTCCGCATTAGTGTAGCCTTCTACCGGAAGATGTCCATGGTTTTTATAAAGAAGTCCCCTTACAGGTGATACCTTTAAATATCTTAGGATTCTGAAAACTGTCTCCAAGTGTTCATGACATGGTGCATGCATAAACTGACTTACCATGCTTACAACAAAGACTATGCCTGGACACGTGTGAAATATTTTAGCCTTCCCACTAGTCACTGATACCTTATATTCAAATATAAGAAGTTAAGAGACATTTGATAAACCGTATGACTGAATAACATTACGGTAATTACATTATATAGGGAATTATACAACTTATTGCATTAATTACAAATGGGAATATCCTATTCTATTCTAGAATATACTAAGGAATATCCTATAGAATATTCTCTTTATATATATATATATATATATATATATATATATATATATATATATATATATATATATATATATATATATATATATATATATATATATATATATATATCAACACTCCTCCTCAAACTTGAGCATATAGGTCAAATGCACCAAATTTGCCACATATATAATTAGTTTTGGGACTTCGCAGAGATTTTGTAATCACATCTGCCAATTGATCATTAGAGTTGACAAACTTTGTGACGATGTCACCTGATTCAATCTTCTCTCTGACAAAGTGACAGTCTATCTCAATATGTTTGGTCCTCTCATGAAAGACTGAATTTGAAGTAATGTGCAACGCAATTTGATTATCACGCACAAGTGTCATTGGTCTTGCTTCTTCAATTTGAAGTTCCTTGAGTAACTTTTTTAACCAAATAAGTTTACATGTTGCCATTGCCATGGCCCTATACTCTGCCTCGGCGCTTGATCTTGCAACTACGTTTAGTTTCTTACTTTTCCAGGATATAAGGTTTCCCCCAACAAGTACACAATACCCAAAGGTGGATCGTCTATCAATGGGTGATCCAGTCCAATCAACATCGGAGTATCCAACTATCTGAGTATGTCATTTATCTTCATACACAAGACCTTTACCTGGAGCACATTTGTGTATCTCAGAATTCAGATAACAACATCCATGTGTTCTTGACAAGGTGAATTTAAGAATTGGCTTACCACACTGACTGCAAAAGAAATGTCTGGACGAGTGACGGTGAGATAATTCAACTTTCCAACCAATCTCCTATATCTTCCTGGGTCAGATAGAGGCTCCCCCTGATTGGGTAGGAGATTGACACTTGGATCCATAAGAGTATCAACCGGTTTAGCATTCAACAACTCTGTTTTTTCCAAAATATCCATAGCATACTTTCGTTGGGAAATTACTAGACCATCTTTAGATTGGGCCACCTTAATACCCAAGAAATATCGGAGTTTACCAAGGTCTTTTGTCTGAAATTGATTCGAGAGATGTTTTTTTAACAGGAGTATTTTCTGTTGATCACCACCAGTTATAACAATGTCATCAACATATACAATAAGAAAGATACACCCTTGTGCCGAGTGACGATAAAAAACAGAATGATCATCTTCGCTACGGACCATACCAAACTGTTGTACCACTGTGCTGAATCTGCCAAACCAAGCTCTCGGAGATTGCTTGAGACCATAAAGGGACCTGTGTAGCCTGCAAACCATATTCAATAACTCCCCCTGAGCAACAAACCCAGGTGGTTGCTCCATATATACTTCTTCAAGATCACCATGTAAAAAGACATTTTTGATGTCAAGTTGATGAAGAGAGCAATGGCGAATGACAACAATGGCTAAAAGAAGTCTAACAGATGCCATCTTGGATACAAGCGAGAAGGTATCACTATAATCCAACCCAAAAATCCGAGTGTATCCTTTGGCTACCAAGCGTGCTTTAAAACGATTAATCTTCCCATCTGGACCAACCCTCACTATATAAAGCCAACAAGTATATTGCAAAGGTGATAATGTTTCACCTGGAGTTTTAGGAATGAAAACAGAAGACAAAAAAGACAAACAAGTATACTGCAAAGGGGAAAGACGATGATAACATAATTCAATATAATGTGGAGAAGGATTTCGTGTTTGACGTATACCTTTTCGAAGGGTAAATGGAAGATCGGACTCTGGCTGCAGGATCGGATTCGTTGATGGCGAAGGCGTCGGAGGAGAGTCTGCAATGAGCTCAGGGACAGATACAACCTCAGGGATAGGTATGACAGACGTTAGTTGACGATGTTGATATGTTTGAAGTGGGCGAGAAGTAGGGGGGGTCAACTGTAGGATTATCTAGTGGGCCAGTTTCCCTAGAATGATGGGGGATAATGACCGATGGGACTTTCGGAAGAGGTGTGGGAGTTTTCCTGAAGGGGTTCCGGAGTCGGCTGGGTGGACTCGAAATAAGGAACAGACTCGAAGAAGGTAACATCGGCCGACACGAGGTATCATTGTAGGGTATGTGAATAGCAATGATAACCCTTTTTGGAACGATGATAATCAAGAAAGACACACTTTAGTGAGTGAGCTGATAGTTTATCAAGTCCAGGAGAGAGATTGTTTACAAAAACAAGTAGATCCAAAGACTCGAGGAGGAATTGGGGGAAGGGGAGATTGTGGAAACATGATTGAATGAGGTATTTTATTATTAATGTCATACGATTTATAAAACATGCCGTGAGCACTGCCTCCCCCCAAAACCGTAGAGGAACATTACCATGGAGAAGTAGGATTCGAGTGGCTTCTACGAGATGTTGATTTTTGCGTTCGGCTACCCCGTTATGTTGAGGTGTATGTGGACAAAATGTTTGGTGCAGAATCCCATTGGATGATATAAAAATTTGAAATTGTTGGGATAAATATTCACGTGCATTGTCACTTCTTAAGGTACAAATAGGCGAAAACCAAATTGGGTTTTTATTTCTTGATAAAATTGTTCAAAAATAGAAAACAATTCAGATTTATTCTTCATTAAAAATAGCCACGTGCAACGCGAAAAATCATCAATAAAGGTTACAAAATACCTAAACTCAAAAGTAGACTCGGTACGCGAGGGACCCCAAACATCGGAGTGAACTAAAGCAAATGGGGACGCAGCCCATTTATTGACTCGATCGGGAAAGTGACTACGAGTATGTTTCCCTAATTGACAAGAATCACAATGTAAAATGGATAATTTAGATAAACAGGGCACCAACTTTTGTAGCTTGGGAAGACCTGGATGACCTAATTGCGCATGTATAATGAGTGGGAAATTTGTGGTTGGACATGTGGTGGATGACGCAGAGACGTAGTAGAGGCCTTGAGATTCACATCTGACGCCAATCGTCCGTCCCGAACTCCGATCATGCAGGGTAACATTATTATTAGTAAAGGTGATTTTACAATCAATGGAACGAGTTAAGCAACTGAAGGAAAGTAAATTGAATGAACAATTAGGTGTATACAGGACAGAAGTAACAGAGATATTTGATAAAATTTGAACAACACCAATCCCTTGGGATTGAGTTTGAGAACCATTTGCGACAGTTATACTAGGTAAGAAACCAGAGGTAGAGAGAGAAAAGAAAAAACCTTTATTACCAGTAACATGATCAGACGCACCAGAGTCAAGGATCCAAGGACCAAGAGGAGATGATTGAGAAAAGCAAACAAATGAATTACCAGTGCGTGCAACCGAAGCTATGGAACCAGAGTTCTGATTAGTCTGACACCACTTGAGAAAATCATCGTAGCTTGGCGTAGAGCTCTGAAGAGAAGGTGAGGTATGCTGAGTGTCTGAATGATCGATTTGAACTGCAGTTACCTGGCGTTGTGGTTTACCATGCAACTTCCAGTAACGGTCAATATTATGCCCAAGTCGGTTACAATGGTCACACTTGGGACGAGGTTTGGAGTTGGACGACCCTCCTCGAAAGTGATTTTGAGTGTTGCCAAGGGATGCAAGGGTAGTAGTGTCACCAGGAATCGGGGCAGCAAAAGATGGAGGAGAAACCATGCCAAAGGCATGAGGTGTAGCCAACCGCAATAGTTGTTCACTAACTGCGTCATAGTTAGGAACAATAGTACCTGATAAAATCTGGTTACGAACTGGGTCGAGCTCTGGCGTAACCTTTAAGTGCCATGATCATGAAAAATTTACTTTGTTGTTCGGTGTAAGCTGTTGCATCTTTTGCATATGGCATTAGGGTTGCGTAGCTTGCTTTCAAGGCATCAAGCTTACTCAGATAGGCTTGCATATCCATATTCTCCAACTTCAGAGAGTTGAGTTGGAGGATGACACTATAGAGACGATGAACATTGTTGGAGAATACTTTGCTTTTTCCCAGACCTCATACCAAGTGGTGAAGGCTTGATACTGTGCTTGGAGATTAGGGGCAACGGAATACCATAACACGGTGCATAAAGAGGCATCAGTTTGTTTCCACTTAGCGAGTTTGTCGACGGTAACAATATCCAATTTTGTGGTAAGGTGATCTTCAAATCCTTGACCTTGAAACCACATCTTGACCGCACCTGCCAAAATGTTGTAATTGGCTGTCCCCGTTAGTTTTTCACATGGGATAAGCGGAACTTTGGTAAAACGCTTCTCCCATTGTTCGATAATAACAAGGGAAACGTATTTTTCACTGACGAAAAATATCGCAAGATAGATCTGGAACCGAAAAACACGCAAATCAGGAACTTTTTTTATTTTATTTTTTGTGTGAACAGTAGCAGCGATGAATAGTAGCCCCGATGACCTGTAGCGACGATGAACAGTACGGTAGCGATGAACAGTTCCGATCGATGAATAGTACCGTTTGATGAACAGTGTCGATCAATGAATAGTGCGATCAGTGGAAAAAAATGAGGCAAACCGGAATGATGACACAGTTTGCAGAAGGAAATTTCTCACCGGAAGACAGTGGGTCAACCGGGTAGCGTACGGTGAAGATTTGTCTCTTAATAGGCTCTCGATACCATATTGAAATATGGGAAGTTAAGAGACATTTGATAAACCATATGATTGAATAGCATTATGGGAATTGCATTATATAGGGAATTATACAACTTATTGCATTAATTACAAATGGGAATATCCTATTCTATTCTAGAATATACTAAGGAATATCCTATAGAATATTCTCTCTCTCATCCACACCTTCCTTTGGCTACCATATTTTCTGTTTCAGCTGGTTGTAGTTTTAAGTTGGGCTCCATGAGTGTTTCTGTAGCCTTGCATCCTAATAATCCTGTTTCTTTTAAAAGATCTAAAATATACTTTCGCTGGTCTATAAAGATACCTTCCTTTGATCTTGCAAATTCAATTCCAAGGAAGTATTTCAATGAGCCAAGTTCCTTGATTTCAAAAATTTTAGTAAGTTTCTCCCTCAAATTTTTGAGTTCCAAACTATCATCACCTATCAGAATAATATCATCAACATAAACAATCAAGATAGTAATCTTATTATTTGTTGAATGTTTATAGAACACTGTGTGATCTTATTATTTGGCTTTGGATATATCCAAGCCCTTTTACCACTATTCTAAACCTTTCAAACCATGCTCCTGTGATTGTTTCAGCCCATATAATGACTTCTTTAGTCTACGCACCTTATTTCTTCCAAGTTTTTCTTCAAAGCCTCGGGGAAGGCTCATAAACACTTCTTCTTCTAGTTCCCCATTCAAGAAAGCATTTTGTACATCAAATTGAATGATGTAAAGGCCAGTTGAAATTTGCAGTAAGGGTTAGAAGAATTTGAACAGAATTAAGTTTAACGACTGGAGCAAAAGTCTCCTGATAGTCTACTCCGTAAGTTTGGGTGAATCCCTTTGCTACTAATCTCGCCTTGTACCTTTCTACACTCCCATCAGCCTTGCACTTAATGGTAAAGACCCGCTTATAACCCACCTGTTTTTTGTCACTTGGTAGCTCTACAAGTTCCCAAGTCCCAATCTTTTTCAATGCATTCAACTCTTCTTAGACTGCTAAAT
Organism: Lathyrus aphaca; assembly: GCA_963966055.1. Taxonomy (NCBI): domain Eukaryota; kingdom Viridiplantae; phylum Streptophyta; class Magnoliopsida; order Fabales; family Fabaceae; genus Lathyrus; species Lathyrus aphaca. The sequence goes on from OZ014522.1 coordinate 239,863,261, forward strand.
TCCAATTGGGATCATCTAGTGCTTCCTCAATGTTTCTAGGCACAAACAAATTTGTTATTTTAGAGGTAAAGGCTCTGTGATTTTGGGAAAGATTTTTATAAGAAACATATTGGGAAATTGGATGGTTTGTGGTAGCCTTTTTTGAGTTATGAGTGCAGGTCCTGGTTCCTTTCCTAATAGCTATGGGTAGTTCAATAGTAGAAGTGGGAATTTTAGTGTTACCTTGACTTTCTTTTGTTATTTCTCCTTGGCCTTCCTCTGGAAATTCTACTTGGTTTGGTGCTGAGATGATGGACTGGTCTTTGATCCTTTTAGGATATTTCCGAGTATAAACACGATACTCTTTATTTGACTGTGGTATTTCTTTCCCTGCTCGGGCTCCACCTAAGTCTGGCATAAGATTTCTTTTGGAAAATTCAGGAATTGTTTCCACATGGTCTTCCTTTTTGTGTAACTTGTGTTCATTTGTTTGATCAAATAAAATCTGTATTTTCAGTGTGCACAACAGGGTAGGCAATGATTCATGCAAATGTAAAAAATTGTCTTCACTCACATTATCATTCTCCCTCTGAAGGGATTTTTTTTGAAAAAAAGGTTATGTTCTAGAAAGGTAACATCCATGCTAATACAACTTTTTTGTAATAGGATTAAATACTTTGTACCTGTTAGAATGTGTGGGTTGGGCCTAACTCGACCCTACAAAACCGACTGGTAGGGTGAAGATTGCTCCCACTTATAACCACATGTTTAGGCCATATATTGTTCGATGTGAGACTCGTAACACCCCCTCTCACGACCAGGATTGAACGTCTGGAGCGTGGAACTAAATGGTGGGTGGCCTGATAGCGGAGTGGCCCAACGGATCTTAAACCGGACTCTGATACCATGTTAGAATGTGTGGGTTGGACCTAACTTGACCCTACAAAATCGGCTGGTAGGGTGAGGATTGCTCCCACTTATAACCACATGTTCAAGCCATATATTGTTCGATGTGGGACTCGTAACAGTATTCTTTGGTTTGAAGAATATCCAACAAAAATGTACTTTTCTGCCTTTGGGTCCAGTTTAGACCGAGATATGGAGGGTGTATGCATAAAAACAATACAACCAAACACTTTTAAAGGCATTTCAATATGTAATTGACATATGCTGGAAAAATTGTTTTGAAAGTGTCCAAAGGTGTGCTGTAATTTAACACACGAGTGGGCATTCTATTTATAAGATAGGTTGTTGTTAGGACAACATCCCTCCACAAATATTTTGGAACATTACTCAAATATGATGGCACAGGCTACTTCAAGGAGATGTTTATTTTTTCTCTCAGCAGTGCCATTTTGTTAAGGAGTATTTGGACATGTCGATTGATGCTGAATGCCTTTATTTTTTAGAAACTCATTGAAATTTTTTATTAAAATATTCAGTTCCATTGTCACTCTTCAAAATGGAGATTTTTGTGTCAAATTGAGTTTCTACCATTTGTGAAAAAAGTTTAAATATATAAGGGAACTTCAGATTTTTCATGCATGATGTAGACCTAGGGGTGTAAGCGGATCATAAAAAACCAATTAAACTGATAATCCAAATCAAATCAAACCGAAAAAAATCAATTGTTTTTGGCTCGGTTCAAAAACCAAACCAAACCAATAAAAATCGAGATGGTTTGGTTCTGTTCTCGGTTTTAATTTTTAGGAATTGCCAAACCGATGACTTTAAATACATACTTAATCTTTTATTTAGCCAATTAATAAGCCTAAATTTTGTATCGGTCAAACATTTCTTCATCTTTGTTTATACTTTGTTTCTTTGAATCAAATATGTAGCCAAAACGAAACTCCAAACATAAAAAATAGAAACAATAAACCATAAAAATTTGTTCTCACCAAACTGTTGCTCTGGCTATCTGTCGCTATTGTTTCTCTCGCCACCGTCATTCTTATAGGTTATGATTTCCTTATTCATCTTCAAGTTCTCTTTGTTACTTTTCATCTTTATTTTTATTTTTATCTTTTATGTTTCTTCTTCAACGAATTTCCTTCTAGTCTTGTTACAAAATAGTTTTGATGTGTGTTTGAGGTGTGAAACATGTTAATTTATGTGTATTGAAACTTTTTGTCTTTATTGTTGTGTTTTATTTGTTAAGCTTTCAAATTCCTTCCCAACCTTCTCATGCCAAGTGTCAACTTTTGTATTCGATAGTGAACTTATTTCATAATGCAATGAAAATTATGTAAATGTTTCGTATGGATTAAGAACAACTTGTAAGTTGTTTGAAAAATAGAGTATGAAATATATCATATGAAATGTATTATTTTAAAAAATAATAGCATAAAATAAATCGAACAATATTAGAGCAAATGATACAAAAATGAATATACTGTTTAGAAAAAAAAAGTGTTGTAAACCGATAAACCAAACCAAACCAGACCGAACCAAACCGGTTAGTTTGGTTTGGTTCCATTTTTAATAAACACTAAAAACTGAACCAAATCAAACCGATGGAGATATCATCGGTTTGGACAATTTTTTGAGTAAAAACCGGTCCAAACCGAACCGATTACACCCCTAGGTAGACCCAACACAATCGGGTGTGATCATCAATAAATGTTACAAACCACCTTTTTCCAAATTGGGTTGTAATTTTTGAAGGACCCCAAACATCACTATGGATTAAATAGAAAGGTCTATATGCATGATAAGTGTTAAGAGTCCCACATCAGACAATATATGGCCTGAACATGTGGTTATAAGTGAGAGCAATCCTCACCCTACCAGCCGGTTTTGTAGGTTTGAGTTAGGCCCAACCCACAAATTCTAACATGGTATCAGAGCCTGGTTTAAGATCCGTTGTGCCACTCCGCTATCAGGCCACCCACCATTTAGTTCCACGCTCCAGAAGTTCAATCCTAGTCGTGAGAGGGGGTGTTAAATGTCCCACATCGGACAATATATGGTCTGAACATGTGGTTATAAGTGGGAGCAATCCTCAACCTACTAGCTGGTTTTGTAGGGTTGAGTTAGACCCAACCTACACATTCTAACAATAAGGTTGAGAGTAATAAGGAGCTCTCTGATTTTTAGCAAGAACACAACTTTCACATTCAAGAGAAGGACAATCAACATTTTTGAATAAGTTTGGAAACAGATGCCTATGATATTGAAAATTTGGGTGCCCTAGTTTCTCATGCCAGAGCATTATTTGGTCCCTAACAGGTACAAAACTCATACCACTTAGACCCCGAGCTTTTTTATTTTTGAAAGTATCCTCAAAGTAGTAAAGTCCATCCATCATCTTAGCACTGCCAATAATCTTCCCCGAAGTCCGGTCCTGAAAAACACAATGAGTGTCAAAAAATTTCACTCTACAATGGAAACCTGTATAGATTTTGCTAACAGAGAGAAGGTTATAGATAAGTTTAGGTACATGTAAAACATTTTTTAAGTCAATGATTTTAGATAAGGTAATATTCCCTATCCCTGCAATTGCGGAAAAAGTACCATCTGCCATTCTAATTTTTTCACTTCCAAAACAAGGAGAATAGGTTTTAAATAAAGAAGACTAGTCATATGATCCGAGGCACTTGAATTAGTGATCCAAGGTACACACATATTTGAGGTACAATTAAGGGAGCTAGGGGTACTCGTATTACCTGTTTGTGTCACAGAACCACTAGGGGTACCAGATAAAAAAAAAATTAGAATTTAACAATCTTTTGATTTCCTCAACTTGTTCCTTTCTCAAAGAAGTATTTTCTGCCTCATGAGCTGTAGGGTAGGGAAGGATCTGTGAACTTTAGGACCTGATTTGCTGCCCTTCTTTATATGAGCTGGTCTCCCATTAATTTTCCAGCAATTTTCCCGAGTATGACGTGGTTTGTTGCAGTGGTCACACCAGAGATTTGAAAAATTCTTCTGGTTAGTTGAACTCTCAAGGGCAGTAGTTTCTGCAGCAAGAGTATTGGTCTTAGGAGGAGGTGGAACAATTTTGATTTTTCCCATCATCACACTTCTCCTAGTTTCCTCTCTTCTGACTTCAGCAAAGACCTCACTCAATGAAGGTAAGGTTGCTCTCCCAATGATCCTGCTAAAAACTTCATTTAGCTCCTCATTCAGAGCTGCAAGAAATTGAAATATTCTACCTTCTTCCACTGTCTGTTGATGGTGTTTGACATCCTCTCTGCTGAGTTCCACTTATAAGTGTTGAAGAGATCAAGGTCCTGCCAAATCCACTTCAGAGTGGAAGTATTTTGTCACGTTATTATCTCCCTACTGAATTTCTCTGGCTTGCAAGGTGAGTTCATAAATCTGAGATTTATTTCCAAGGTCAGAATACATTTCTGTGACACTATCCCATAGCTCTTTGGCTGTGGAATAGCACGTGTAATTGCTGCTAATGTCCTCCTCCATGGAGTTTACCAGCCAAGTCATGACCATGGAGTTTTCAGCATCCCAAACAGCATACTGTGGATCGGCAGTATCTGGCTTGGTCGCTTACCATTGAGGTATCCGAGCTTTCCTCTGCCACGAATATACAACTGGACAGATTGGTGCCACCGGAAGTAGTTCGACCCATTGAGTCGAAAGGTGGTGATTTAGACAGAATGAGATTCGTCGAAAATAACTCGTTGCAAGTCTATGGGGGCGACAATCTCCTCCTTATTCTGATCATCGCTGGTGGCTGAGGAACTGTCAACCATGGCTGCAAATCAGAGGCACAAAGATCTTTGCTCTGATACCAAGTTGAAATATTTGGTAATATTATATTCTTAACTGTACAAGGATTCCTCCTTTTTATAGAGGGAATTACAACAGGTGATTGACTACAATTTATGAATGAAGTCCTAAATTAAGGAAAGAATAAATCATAATAAGAAACTACCTAAAGTAAACTGAACAAAAACTGAATAATTATATACAGACAGAATTTTTTACAGCCAGTTAAGAGCTGTAAATGCTGTATTTGTCAACAGTTTGATTATAAGATTTAAGTCCCTATAGTTTCCACTCATTTCAGTTTTGATCCCCATAGTTTTATTTTTTTGATATCAGTCCCTATATTTTTTCATTCATATGGGTTTTGTTCCCTAATTTTAAGGTTCAGTCTTTATATTTTTAATTCATTTGAGTTTTGGTCTCTAGTTTCTTCTTATCAGTATTATGACACCTAACCTTGGATTCTGTCTCGGAAATTATGATTCCATACTAGATTTCAAATCTCCATTGAATTTTTCAATCAAAGGATCATCATCCCTTACACCTTACACAGGAAATGCAGAATTATGACTACAAAACCGTAACCCAAATGGTTCATGACTGGGCTTGTTTAGTCTATTTCTTCATAATGACACCATTGAGTAATAATGATGTTAAAGGGCACTTCTTCGATTGTTTTATTAATTCACATATTATGAGATTTTATCAGGAAATCGTGACGCTTAGGAAGGTTTGTCGGAGGCCTGAAACTGATTACAGATTACATCAACTTCACGCCGTGAATGATGCAGCCCCTGCGGATCATCAGAAGATTAGCTTGGATCATCCAGCAAATGTTCATGGCATGAGGGTTACTAATTCTTCTGAAATGGTACAAAAGCAGCAACAGATTGCAAATATTCATATAGTAACACCAGTTTTGCAAACAAATGCTTCTGTTCCACCACAAAGCATGAATGTGGATCCAGTGAAAATTGAAACAAAACCTGATATTCAAGCTGGAAATCCTGTCACTCTAGGCACTTCCGCTTTCACCTCCGGCGTCATTACTACTGGCAGTATTACTACTAGCAGTGTTCCCGAAGTTTCCACTCAGAACCAGGCCGAAGAGAAGTAACTTGAATATGTTTCTGTAAAGCCTAACTAGTAGTTGGATGGTAATCTTTTGCACAAAATGCTTGTACATGAAAAGGTGCTAGAATTGCACTTCCATCTTTTATGTTAAAACTTATACTAATATATGTTAATAGAAACGCATGGAAAACGATTTTGAACTTCATTTTCAGAATTTTATTTTTTAAAAGAATCTTCTAATGTCCATGACAATTAATTTTGAATATTTTATTATAATTTTCTGTGAACATGTAGTTCAGCTTTAGATAACTTTTTTTTTTTTTTAATTTTTATTTTCTTGAACAGTTTACCAAAATGATTATTTCATTTTTTAAAGTGCGATACTTTTTTTAAGGAGGATAAGCATTGATTTTTTAATATAAGAAAAGAGAAGAGCGCATTTAATTTAAATGTCTTTTAGGCTATGTTTGAATATCATTAAATGAATGGAGCGGAATGAAATGAAATAAAATGAAGATTATCATTTGAGTATTTTAAAATGGAGCAAGGAAAATTATTCACAAATTGGAGGGGAATAAATTTGATGATAAGTGATGAAATGAAATATAATTCACACTACTCTATTTTGCTTTGTTTCATCCGATTTTAATTCATCTGGACAATAAAATCTCATTTCACCCCATTTCATTAATCTCCACTCTTAAATTCTATCAATTCAAACATACTTTTTGTACCCGTATTAATATCATAATAATTAATTATACTCTACTAGAATCATAATAATCAACTTGTTTTTATGTATTATACGAATTAAAAGTATATATAAATGAAAGAAAAATAAGAATACTTTTACTAAATTATAGAGAAAAAAGAATAATCATACTATCATCCCATTTCATATTTTGGAGATACATCTTTGGATACATTTAATACACATATAAAGGGTGTGGAAAGTGAACCACACCCCGTTGATGCTAGAATATATTTCGAAGATGCATCTTCGAAATCACCATTGTATGGTGTTTTTAATACACACATAAAGGATGTGTCAAGTGAGTCACCATTATTTAATCAGTGACAATTTCAACAACGCGTGTTCGAAATTGTCAAGCAAAAAAATAAATAAAACAACACCCTTTCATATTCTTCTTCTTCATGATCAAAGATAACTATTCAATCAAAACACTTAAAAAAACATGTTTTTCCTTCTACATTCTACATTGCTTGCATTAATTTGTTTTTTCATGTGTAAAATGAACATTGAGTTCGAAGATGCATCTCTAGACAAGGTTGCATGTGTTTCGAATATATATATCCGAAATTAAGTCAAAGTTGAGTTTGAATTTTTAATTTATTATTTATTATGATTGGTTGTAGATATGGTGCACCTTAATACTTTCTTTAAAGTTATTGTGCATGTGGATGTTAAACTAGATG